>VYZT01006134.1:3533-19451 GCA_013400735.1 Pomatostomus ruficeps | reverse complement strand
CTCACAAGGACAGAGAAGAGGGGGAGAATCCCTCCCTTGCCCTACTTGTCACATATTCTTAAGGGACGACAGTGCATGCACAGCACACCGCCTGCTGCAGGGCCTGAACCAGCCCTTCCAATCCACATGGAACATCACCTCGCCTGAGCGGATCACCCGAGAAGCTTGGCTGGGTCATGCTGAAGCTCCTCATTGTTTCCTGCTCCCTTCCCAGAAGCTGCTCTCAGTATCATCAGAACCAGAGGAGCTCAGCCCCTCAGAGCACAGAACTGCAGCTCGCCAAACCCCAAACACACTCAGCCTTCCCCACGGCGGATCCCGGCTGGAGCCCGTCCTTCACCACTGTCTCATGCTCCTTCTCAAGCAGCCTCGTTAACAGGAGGATGCTGGCGTGGCTCAGGACCCCTTCCAAGGAACACATCAACAATTCTCCCTGTACTAGCTTTTCAGGAATCCCACCAAAGATACCCCATACATGGGTTTGCTTCCAAGCATTCCCGCTCCCCTGAACTCTGAGCAGTGATTGCTTCAAGCCTTTCAACTGCAGTGAACATCAGCCCTCGACAAAATCCACCTGAATAAATAAACAAGCTCTGTCCTCATTACCAGGAAATGTTCAACTTATTCACAGAAAAGTTGGAAAAATGCATTTGACATGTTCCAGTCAAACAGCACATCCTCCAGAAACTCACCTTCAGGGAACTAAATCTCCCTGTAACCCCCTGCAGAGTCAGACCACCCTGCCCCATCCCAGGGATGCCTTGTGCTGCTGATCAGCAGGCAAACAGAAGCTAAAGCTTGGGGGTATTTCTGAAAGACAGGCATCGAGACAACTTGTCTTCTCCAGGGAAAGGAGGGAATGAAGGGCCAGTAGCTCTGCAGAGGGAGCTAACTCACTGTGGTTGACTAGCAAGAAACACTTGTGTGACAACAAATTTGTACAGAGAAGCTATATGTTATTGATAAAATTCAGATTACAAACTAGCAAAAAAAAAAAAATAGGCGCTTCTTGAAAATTAAATTTCAAACTCAGGAACTATGTGAGAAGGCCACTCCAGAAGTGTGGACTAATTACTGACTGGTTTCCATGTTTTATTTCAATGCTTTGCACAGTAATGGTACTTTTCAGGTTTTACCTGAATTTCATCACACTTGATGAGCTTTTCAACCTCTTCTTGATTTAAGAGGATAAACTCTTCATGCTGAACCACCTCTGGAAAATGTTTCTGGCTGAAGACCTCTGCAGCTTGCATTAGATCCACACAATTGTGTGTCTCAGCAAAATCCCGAATGCCCAAACAATTTGATGGATCCAGTTGGCTTTCTAGAAACTCACAGCAAGCTTGTTTCACACCTACGGAAAATTGGAGGGGTGAATGAGCACTGCACGCTTACTGTTAATCCACTGCTTTGGCAAGGGCTTCAAAAAAGAAAGTTCTAAGCAATAACGAAAATCCAATTCAAATAACAAGTGAAAGTACTGCAGAAACACACACATGCAAGGATTGCTTTGGAGACTGTGAGGACACTTGGAGCAGCTCGGGCTGTTCTATTCCAGTGAAAAAATGACATCAATCTGGTACTAGAAAGACTCCAACGTGAGCTGTACTCAGCTTCGTGGACTAGAAACCCCTAATGTGCCTGCTGGTGGATGTGGTACCAGATTTGTAGGTCTATGATAACTTTTGGGTGAGCTGTCTGGGATTTGGGATGATTGTCTGGGATAGGTGCATGTGCAGTGACAACAACCAGGCTGTTACTGACCCAGACACGGTGATGGGAGGTCAAATGGCATCTAGGGTGTGCTTATTATAATAACATAACTGAGCTGTCACATCGATGTGCTGTACAGCTTACAATTCCTCTTGCGAATACGCCTGCAGAAGTACAGTGCCCAAAGCATGGAACCTGTTTTACTATTTTATTTTTGCACCCAAATCAGCTCCTCTACCAATGAGGCCACAGCACACAAGAAAACAGAAGTTTGACAAACTTCTCATAAATATCATTCCTGCCCCAATCTCACTTCCATGCACAGAAGGTCAAACAAACCAAATCTCTAAACAGCAGCAACGGTGCAATTTGTGCTAATCCTTGAATTACCTTTCAGCTGAAGCAGACATGCTGCTGGCAGCAATTCTTGGACATTTTCTACTGTCACATGCACAGTTTCTGTATACACAAAGTCCAGCAGGATTTCCATGGTGGAGGCTGTCAGGCCCTGGATATCCACACAGGGTTTATCTTTCTCTGAGAGCTGTAAATTAAAAGGGAGACACAGCTTTATTTTTTATTAATGTGATCAGAAAGCCCACAATACTCAGCAGGTTTGAAAATAAGATCTGTCAGAGGTTTCAACAGAGATTTGTACTTTCTATTCTGGTGCTCACTGAAAGGATGTGGGGAAGGAGGGAATTCCCCTACAGAATTCACCTACAGAATGAGTAAGAGACAAAGTTCTTTGTGGATCAAAAGGACAGCCACACTGCACAGTAAAACCGGTGAGCTGAGATCTGAGTCAGCAGAGACTACACATCTCACCTGGGCAAGACAACTAAACTCCACTCCATGCAGTACTCCAGGCTTTACTCCAGAGGAATTCCTGCCTGGGCTGGGTGCGTGTGACGCTGCAGTTCACACGGAGTCCCCACCTCAGTGTTGGCCCAAACCAGGTTCTTCCACCCGGTGAGGGAGGCCAATCCACACCCAGAGCCCAGATATTCGATTCATTTCAGTTCAGCACAGAAAGGGGGCTGGGGGCCAACCCCCAAAGCCAGCACGTGACTGGGCGAAACTGTTCACTATTTATACATTTCAGCAAACGAAGGCATTAATGTTCATTGGCTACAAGTTACCTCGTTCTCTTATTAATTAGCCTTCTGTCTTCTATTGGTTAAAGATTTCTTGTTTCTTATGCTAATTAGCCCCACGCTCAGTCCTTCTCTTCCTCTGGGTCAGGGGACTTCTGGAGTTGGTGGCTGCGAGTCAGTGGTTTCGACATGCCCCTGCCAGAATTACCTTCTCCCCATCCAGGGCTGATTCAGCACAGCTGCCGAGTTGGCTTTATCAATTTCTTCCTTATTTTGGGACTTTTGCCAAGTGTCTCTGTGGCCTAGAAATGTGGCATCTCTGTGCCCACTATCAGTAGGACATCCTTCTGCCCGAGCTTTGGTAACTTCCCCCGGCCATGTCAGGCTCTAAAACTGAACAAGTCAATTCTACTGACGAGTAATTTTCCTTTCCAACACCTGGACATCTTCACCACTCCACTCTAAAACCAAATCAAAGGAAAAGCTTTCTCAACTCGCCAATTTCCTGATTCATTATTCAAGCTTATGGTGAACTTCATTCCTAAAATGAAATGAAGTAAAATGACAGTTTGTGCAGCGATGGCACTTACACAATCCAGATTTTGTCCCCTGACTATTTTATCACCTCTATGATTAATTTTGGAATAATTATTTTTTCCAAGGAACATTATCCTCTCAACGGTCAATCCTCGGGAACAGCAAAGTCTGTGAATCCATCAAATTTGCACAAACCAGATTATATTTCACAAAGCATCAGCTTCGTGGTTCAGTGCCTCCAGCACAGAGCTGCTGGCAGAGCATCCCATGATCCCTGACCAGCAGACTGGCTGGTGGGCTCACTGAGCACACCCTGCACATTGCTGCCAGCTCAGCAGCACGGCTGCACCTCAAGAGATAATGATCTCCCTGAGGCACGCTGCAAGACCAACCCCTGACTCCTGGAGCAGCCAGCACCAGTGCAAGCACAGTGCAGACAAAAACCCGTGGCTTCTCTTGCCGAGAATGAGCCCGAAGTTGGCACAGCCAGCTGGGCAAAGGCTCAGGGAGCAGAAAGCACGGCCAAAACACCATCACTGAGCTTCAAATCTGCCACAGCTGGGGAAAAAGGAGGTGATACAGAAGTAGAGAAAATAAGAGCAGTGAAAGCTACTCCTGCAGAGGCACTCCATGACACAGCAGAGTCTGCTGGGACTGAGCCATGCCTGTGATGCAGAGATACACTTGCAGTAGGGAAGCACAGGAGGTAATGGTGAACCTCGAAAGAATTGGAGGTTGACTCAGTGAACCAATCTGTTGACTCAGTGAACAAACTTTACGGCTTCCAAAGTCAGGAAGGAACATCAAATTACCTCGTCCGACCTGCTGTGTGACAGGCCAGGCATCGCATTCAGAAGCTAAAACCAGTTCCTGCCTTGGTCAGACCAAACATTCCCAAAACAGGACTAAGCTGTTTGTGCCACAAACAAAGGACACAGATGTCACCAGAGGTCAGAACTGATCAGACAAGATGTTCAGATGATTCCAATTTGCAAATGGAGACATAGACCCCATGTATTTAGGATCAAAGATGTTACAAACTTCCATTGACCTACTGGTAGCTGTAAGCATCAGCTCTTCACACATCAGTCAGGAGCTGGTAAAGAAGCTCCTGACCTGCAATCAATATTCAATAATTAGCCATGCACATACTCTCTTTATACTGCTGACCACAAAACAAACCACGGGGACAACACTAATACCACAGAGATGATTTCTTCCTGTTTCCCTTGTGTTTCTGCAACTCCACTCAGTTGTTATTTTGTTCAGTTTACTCACATGCTAAGGATGCCAGGAAGGAAGGCAGGAAGGAAGGAAGGAAGTATTTAATGTAACTTCACCTAATATATGTGATGCAGAATCGGGATCCTAACATCATACCTTAGAGAAAGATCTCAGTGTGCAGATGACTTGATTCTGAACACAGAATCAGGGAATGGTCTTGGCTGGAAGGGACCTTCTGTGCATCCTCTCTGCAAGTTGGAAGCCATTCCCCTTTCTCCTCTAATTCCCGTGAAAACAGTCTCTCACCATCCTTCTTGTTGGCTCCCTTCAGGTACCTTTAGGTCACCCCAGAGCCTTCTCCATACTCAACAACCCAAATTCTCTCAGCCTTTCAGACTCATGGGGACTCTGAGCTGAGCTCCAGCTTGTGTGACAGCATTACAGAACTGCCTGCAGTGCTCAGAGCCGGGCTGGGGGGGACACAGACAGTCCCTCCTTCATCGATATAGCCACGTATTAGGACTCAGAATGCAAAATGATGGTCACACAATGCTAACCAACACACAGGCCAGGTGGCTTTCCTCCCTAAGGTGTTCAGTGTTTCCTTTCAAGGTTGTTCAGTGGCACCAGACACATCTCTACATCTCTGCTGTCAGAACTTCAGATTGATTTCCCACTTTGTTGTTTAATATCAGAGCTCTGCTCACTCTCCCTGAAGGAGTAAAGTAGCCATGGATTGATGCTCCCTCATACAAGCACATTTCAAACATCATAGAAAGTGTGCAGCAGTACAGATCCCAAAATCAACTGCAGCATCCAGGAAAACAACTAAGGAGAGTCACTTGGAGGCCTCAGGAGTTTTACCTCAGGATGCCCAAGATGCTGAAAGCCTTAAGGCAGGGGCTGCAGGATACAGCTTTGCTGAGAAACACAACGTTGCTGCTTCTTCCATTCCATCCATAAATCACTGTGCTGGGTTTGGCTGAGGTAATTTCCTTTCCTGTGACTGGCATGGGGCTGTTTGGGATTCGTGCTGAATGGAGGGACGATAATGGAGATGTTTCTGTTCTTGCTGAGCAGTGGTCACGCAGAGCCAAGGCCGGTTCTGCTTTCACAGAGCCAGGCTGGCGAGGGGGCTGGGGGTGCACGGGACGCTGGGAGGAGCCACAGCTGGGACAGGTGACCCAAAGTGCCCAGAGGCAGATTCCGGACCACAGGACATCATGCTCAGAGTATAGAGTGGGGGTCAGAAGGAAGAAGGGGAGGGATGTTTGGAGTGATGGTGTTTGTCCTCCCAAGGCACTGTTACGTCTCACAGAACCCTGCTCTCCAGGCATGGCCGAGCACCTGCCTGCCCATGGGACACAGGGAGAGAATTCCTGGTTTTGCTTTGTTTGTGCTGTGGCTTTTGCTTTCCATATTAAACTGTCTTTATCCCAACCCATGGATTTTCCAGCTTTCACCCTTCTGACTCTCTCCTCGATCCTGCTGGTGGGGGAGCAAGCACGGGGCTGTGAGGGGCTTGGCTGCTGCCTGGGGCTAAACCACGACAATCACGCAACTCACCCTGCAGGAGAATGGATCTAAAATTTTGCAACCCCTTTCTTACTCAAGGCTACTTCTTGTTTTTGCCTTTACTAACGTAGATACACAAAAGCACACTGGAATAAACCTCAATTTCTTCTCACAGGGGAACAGAAATGCTGGCATGACAGCACTAACGTGTGGCTCACTGTACTCCGGAGGGCAATCATGGTGCAGTAAGCTGACCATGCAAGAACCTGGAAACACCAGTTGTTTACTTTCAGAAAAATATCTCTTCATTCAGGGGAAAAGAACCCTGCAATTTCTAGAACATAGCCTCCGAGAGAAGACACAATAGTTTCTATCTGAGGTGGAGCTAATGATCAGCTCTTAAAAGATTCCAAGTTTCGTTAACTTGGCCAAACAAAAGCAAATACCAGTGCACAACCAAGATCCAGGGGAGATAAAACTGCTCTGCAATTTTCACTACAAGGAACAACCCTGTAGGTAAAATGGATGGTGTTTCAGTTCTCCCACACTGCTCAGTGCAGGGGCAAAGAAAAGTGTGAAAAGCCTGAGGTTCATCAGGTGGCTTCTCCTCATTCTGTAAAACTGGAAGAGAAAATGGGAAGGAATTAATGCTAAGCTAGACTGAGAACTTTTAAAAATGTTGAAGTCAGAAGTGAGAGAAGGAAGGAAGCTTGAGACACAGAGAGGCAAAGGCAGTTCTTTATGACACCAGCATCTGCTGACAGTCTCAGTGTTGTACTGGCCATGCCCAGATGTGACACCAGGAACACTGTGGCATAACCCCAGGATACCAGACCAGGAATGCCTCGGCATAACCCCAGGGTCAGTTCTGAACGCAGCCTCGTGCAGCCCAGCCTGGCACATCAGAGCAGCCACACAGGCCCCAGACCCGCAGGAGGCGAGCGATGAGTGCTGAGGAAGCCCTGGCAGGGCCTGTCAGTCCATGACACCACACACACTCTGACCTCCCTGGAGCCCCAGCCTGGCCAAACCCTGCACCCACAAGTGCCTGGACAGTGCCCAAGCACTGTTCCATCACAGGCCCCGACACACACAGGAAGCAGCTCCACTCTGAGGCTCACCAAGCTGCCCCTTCCTGGAAGGAAGCTCTCCCACAAACACTCCGTAATTGTGTGCCCCTTGGCAGGTTGGTCACTCTAGGGTTTCCATAACAAAGAAGCAAATTTGGAAGAAATACAAACTAAGCAAAAGAAACAAACCCCTTAAAGCAGAGGCAGTGTGGGAGCGTGAGAGAACAAGCAATTCTGCACAGGCATTTTCCCAGGAAGAATTAAATTCCCGAGGAAGATTGACATGTCTGAATGAAGGTCACCATGGTGTTACAGTTCACATGAGTGTGACGAGGCAAGGAGAGACATCTCAGCTCAAACCCAAAGCACACCAACTGCCAGCCTTTGTTAGCAGCCACAAAGAACGTTCTGGAGAACACGGAGTGATTGGATCTCCGCACACTGCCTAGACAAAGTCCAGAAGTCAAAAGCACCGACAGGAACATGGAGAGAAACCCAGAGACGCAGAGACACTCTGCTGTACTGCTGAGCACCTGGAGCTACTGGAGAACAGAGAACTTCAGCCTCCAGGGATTGAATTTGCTTTGTGTGTTTTCTTCATTTAATTACATTTTCTTTATGCAGAGAAAGCGCATAAACCTGATGCATTTACAAATTTCATGAAGATATATACCAAAAAATCTACTGGTCTGTGGTCAGGCCACACATGCCTTGTTTTGGTTTCTTTACCCAGGACTGTAAAAACAGAGACACCTGCTGCCCCTACAGCACTGAGAGCAGTGGGCACGCAGAGAGCTCTGCCACAGCCTTCATGCCTGGGTAAAACAAAGAACAAAATCATTCGCTGCTGCAATGACTCTTGGGCTAGCAGGGAGGGCTTTAGGACCTGTGAGCTAATTAATAATGTTCCTCCCGGCTAAGGGGGAAGGTGGTAGGATAAGGAAAGCATCTTCTGTAACAAAAAGCTGCAAAGATTGACTCAAACTTAAAAAAGACAAAGCCAGGCAGAGCATCTGACATTTATCAGTGAGTGCCAGTTCCAGCTCAAACAGTGCCTGTCAGTGACTCAGGGAAACAGCACACAGGTGGTGCAAACCCCAGAGCAGGGGCTGAGAGCCACGGGGCTGGGAGGAGAGAGGTGCTGAGTGCAGCACCTGGGGCTCAGAGTCACCCCAGCCCCAGTGACACCCCCACGGCAGGAGAGCAGCACAACCCAGCCCACAGCAGCTCTCAGCCGGGGCCGAGGGGAGCCCGGAGCACGCGTCAAACACCCTCCACTGCACAGAAAGAGCCGCCCAGACTCCCCAGCGCGGCTCCCACAGCTCAGCACCAGGGCAGGAAAGATGCCCAGAACCACGGAAACCACAAATCACCACTGTAAAAATAAGTAAACGTATCAGAACTCTCCGGTTTGGCAGCTCAGCCTGGCAGCTGGCTGGGCACAGGGTGGTCGCGGCAGACCATGAATCAAGACCACAGCCCCTGCCACAACCTCTAACTCCCCACCAGGTCACAATAAAGGGCTCTGGAGCCACCATAAGAAGACACAGAATCACCTCGAAGGGCTTGAGGGTCACTAGGACAGAATCCAGCGGGCCCCAGGGCCAGCATGGGGGCATCCAGAGAGACTCAGGGCCACCATTGGGGGGACCTGGAGGCCAAAGGGAAATCCAGGGCCACTGTGGGGAAATCCAGAGAGACCATGGGCCACCATGGGGGAATCCAGGGACACCATGGGGGGTTCCTGGAGCACCCAGAGCCACCATGAAGGGATCAAGAACCACAACGGGGGCATCCTGAGCAATTGCGGGGAGTATCCAGTATCCACCACAAGGGGATCCTGGGCCCCCACGGGGGGATCCTGGCCCAGCTGCCGAGCAGCTCAACAGAGAGCAGCCCAACCACTGGGCGGCCCTGCCTCCTCCACCCACGGCGCACCCAGGGCCGGCGGCAGCACCGACCTCGCTGGTGAACATGGCGCAGAAGTAGTCGCTGCAGGCGGCCAGGACGATGCGGTGGGCCGGGAAGTCCTTGTGCTCCACGCGGAGGGTGACGTCGCAGAGCGTGTTGCTCTTACGCAGGGCGTTCATGGCGTTGAGGATGGACTTGGCGTGGGAGTTGGTCATGATGTCCTTGGGGGGGGCCATGGCGCGCGGCACCTGCGGGCACAGCCAGCACGGCCACATGGCACGGCGCCCGCCGCCGNCTTCCCTCTCCCCGCGCCGCGCACTCCGATGACGTCATCACGCCGCGCCGCGCGCAGAGCGCCCCGCCCCTGGGTGCCGGGCGGTTGCCGAGCAACGAGCCCGGGGCGGCCCCCACAGCGCCCCCCAGCGGCCCCCGCGGGACCCGCGGGACGGGAAACCCTGAGGGGCCGGGAAAGAGTCTGGGAAAGGGTCTGGAGCCCCGGGAGACCCTGAGGGTCTGGGAAAGGGTCTGGAGCCCCAAGAGAACCCGAGGGAGCTGGGAAAGGGTCTGGAGCCCCGGGAACGGCTGAGGGAGCTGGGAAAGGGTCTGGAGCCCCGGGAACAGCTGAGGGAACTGGGAAAGGGTCTGGAGCCCCAGGAGAGGCTGAGGGGCTGGGGAAGGATCTGGAGCCCCGGCAGAGGCTGAGGGGCTGGGGAAGGATCTGGAGCCCCGGCAGAGGCTGAGGGGCTGGAAAAGGGTCTGGAGCCCCGGGAGCGGCTGAAGGGCTGGGGAAGGGGCTCAGCCTGGAGAAAAGGAGGCTCAGGGGGCTCTTCTGGCTCTGCACAATTCCCTGACAGGAGGGGGCAGGCGGGAGGGATCGGGCTCTGCTCCCAGAGAACAAGGGGAAGGACATGAGAAATGTCCTGAAGATGTTCAGGTTGGATATTGGGGAAAACTTCTTCCCTGAAGGAAGGCACTGGCACAGCTGCCCGGGGCAGTGGTGGAGTCACCGTTCCTGGAAGTGTTCAAAAAACACGTGGATGTGGCACTGAGGACATGGCGTAGTGGTGAACACGGCAGTGTTGGGGGAATGGTTGGACTCAATGATCTCAGGAGACTTTTTTCGAGCTTAACGATCCCGTGATTCCGTGATTCTCGGTTCCCCGCTGCAGTGCTCTGGCAGGCAGAGCCCTCACAGAGCACCAGCCGTGGCTGTGAGCTGCCTCCTCTCCCCTGGTGTGGCTCCTGCCAGGTGAACCCCTGGAAGTTGCTCTGCCAGGGAGCCAAGCTGGGAGCCAGGCACCAGGAGGCTGCTTTAGAATCCCAGGATTTTAAGATGAATACTATTTTTGAGCTCTTCCCACACACACAACTCAACATCTCCGGCAGATCGCCTCCAGCTGACAGCCCTGAGCCGCCTCCGCTCCCCCCTGCCCTCGAGCTTGCTTCCAATCCTGCCTGGGGATGAATTTTAAAACCTGAATCCATACATACAGGCAGGTATAGAGTCATTGTCAGCAACCTGAGATAAATTCCCAGCTAAATGTAGAACAGATTATGACTTAAGAAATCTGTACATCAAGGTTGAGATATTACCCTGGCCTGGGGGCTGATCATTAATTCATAAATTTCCTCCTCCAAGAACCAGGGTCAGTCTGTTTGGAGGCTGTACATGGAATGAGAGTTTGGAGGATTCGTTTGACCTCAGCCATGCTAAACAAGCAAGTGATTGGCGAGATCCAGCAGCTGCAGATGAGAATTCAGTGTTCAGCAGGGAGGGCAGTTAACCACTGCCTTCGGAGCTGGCAGATGCTCTGCCACGGGGGATTTTTAAGTCGGCAGCGCCTCGTTCTGTAGACCCAAGTCAAGCAGAAATGATTGTGCTGGAGGCAGGTACCAGTATGTGTGTCAGACTGCATCAGCATCTGGTCCTCTGGGAGCTTGAAGCCAGGAGGGATGTGTGACCACAGTGTCACAGCAGACTCTGAGTGCATGAGAGGTACAGCCTGGAGGAACAGAGGAGAGAGTCAGCATATGCCTGCCCAGTGCTCTCCTCCCTGGGCTCCTCGTTTCCCCACAGACACGCTCAGGCAGCCTCTGTAGCCACCTGGTGCTGGTTTTCCAAGGCTCCATGAAATCCCTGGGAGTATCGAAGGCCTGTTTGGAACAGTTGGTGGCTCCCCCACCACCTGCGTGGGTGCAGCCTCACCTCAGTCTGGGGGGCAGTTTTGGGCACCTCGATATAAGAAGCATCCGAAGCCATTGGAGAGTGTCCAAAGGAGGGACACGGAAATGGGGAAGGGTCTGGAGGGGCCACACGAGGAGCGGCTGAGGGCACTTGGTCTGTTCAGCCTGAAGGAGCCTGAGGTCAGACCCCACTGGGGCTGCAGCTCCTCCCGAGGGGCAGCTTCGATCTCTGCTTCCTGTGACAGGGACAGGACACAGGGAAGGGCTGGAGCTGTACTAGAGGAGATTTAGGTTGGATCTCAGGGAAAGGTTCCCCCAGAGGGTGCTGGGCACTGCCCAGGCTCCCCAGGGAATGGGCACAGCCCCAAGGCTGCCAGAGCTCCAGGAGCGTTTGGACACCTCTCCCAGGCACAGGGTGGGATTATTGGGGTGTCTGTGCAGGGACAGGGGTTAGACTGGATAATCCTTGTGGGTCCCTTCCAGCTCAGGTGTTCTATCTATAACTCTATGTTTTTTTTCAAGAAAAAAAAATTTGGAGAAAATTAAGGCAGCAACAGTAAAAATTGCATATTGAAATCAAACTTTATATTTCAAAGGATGAAAAGCACAATACAATTTACTGTATGTTTGTGAATTAGGTATGGTGACATATATTGCATTGCTTTCTACATTAATGTTCTTCATATATTCTTTAGCCTTTTAAATAAGTATTTTTAAAATAGGAAAAAGGAATTAAAATAGAGAAATTAAAACTATCAATTTTGTGTAAATAAGAGCAAGGTGCATCATAGGGCTCAGAAATAATGCACAAATAAATTCACTGCAGCAATGCTCCTTCAGAATAAGCAAATATTGAGAATAAGCAAATATTTCAGAATAAACAAATAAGTAAAGCAGGGGCTTTAAAATGAACATGTCATCCCACGTGTGGGAATGTGTTTCCATCCCACAGAGGTGGTGCTGTCTAGAACACTCTCTACAAACACACCAGGCTCCAAAGACACTCACAGGTACCTGGACAAGGCCCTGAGCAGTCTGATGTGGTGTTGACGTTGCTCTGCTCTGAGTGGGGTGGGACCGGCTCTCTAGGGCTCTGATGTGAGTTGTGCTTTGGGTCTGTGTTAGTGCCCACGTCGCCAAGATCCTTCACTTGTCTTGCTAGGCCTTGCCTGGTCCTCGGAGTGTCCTCTGGGATTGCATCGAAAGGTCCCAGCTGGTGCAAGGGAGAAGCGTGGGAGAACTTTATCCGTAGCTTCCTTTTGGGCTTCTCCCTCAGAATGGCTTGGACTTGGAGACCTCCTGCCACTGGAACAGGGCCAGCCCAGTGAGTGGAGGAGCCTCCCGTGCTGTGGCTTATTTGAAGAGGCAGTTGGGATGTGGTGGAATGACTTTTGGGGCAGATGGCACTGACTCTCACCTGCAGCAGAGCTGGTCAGGCCAGCTCTTGTGCCCCCAGGACTTCCTGCAGAGTGGCCTGACCCAAACATGGCACTTGTGGTGACTGAGGTGTTCTCCCAGCCCTGTGCTGGGACATCAGGGACACACTTCCCAGCAGTTGTGCTGGCTCGGCTCTCCAAGGCTGCAGTTTGTCCTGGCTCAGTGTCTCCTGCACAAGCCAGGCTGGGGAAGCTGCTGTCACACTGCTGAGCAAACCTGGTTTTGTGCAAATCTGAGTCTGTGTCTGCAGGTCCTGTGGGCTGAGAACCCAGAATGAGATCCCCAGGAAGCCCAGCTGCACTGGCTGTACTCCAGCCCTCCTTCTCCCAGATGTACTCACTCTTTCTCCTAGAAAGGCAACTCAGGCCCTGTCACTGGGGAGCAGCAGTGCAGAGCCCAGATGCCCAGCTGGAGATGTTTTGCATTTACTGTTTCTGTGGGTCATGGTTGGAAGCCCTGCCATGCCTCCCTTGCTGTCTGTAGCTCACAGGGACAACAGCCCTCGGAGCTGTCATTCCCAGCCGAGTAACCTGGGAGGGGCTGCTCTTCCACAGCCGTGTGCTTGGGGAAGTGGTTGATACGGCTTGGATGAGCACAAGTCTGTCATAGGGAGGAATGAGGATTTCAGGGAACAGGGAGATGGATTTTGGAAGAACTGAGGGTGCATTTGAGCCAGGTGAGCCCTGCTTGCCTTCGCACCTTCAGGAACTCACGGAGCCAGTGTGACTCAGGCACTGCACTGTGGTGTTCAAGGAGTGAAGGTGAGCAAGAGCTCTGGAGACACAAACCAGGTGTGCCCATGAGGTAGCAAGGAGAGCTCTAGCCTGAGTACAGGCAGGACCATTACAAACAATTCTGATTGATGGAAAAAAGATTTTATTTGAAATACTTTAGTTATAAAAAGTTTTTTGGAAGCTCATGTACTCCTAGACATAAGACTGATGTGTTTTATTGTTCATTCTCAGAGAAAATGTTTTATATTGAAGTTTCTGTTCTTCGAAGTTTCCTTTTTTCCCAGGACTCTCATCTCTTTGGTCCCACATTAGGCACATTCTCCATGCTTGCAGGGCACACAAAATTGTGGTGCTGTGGGAGAAAGGATGGTTTGGGGAAGGCAGAGGAAGAGATGTTGGAACTGGGTTGACTGTAAGTCACTTATGTCAAAACTAACAAAAGCCACCACCGGATTTGGGAATATCCTCTCGAGAACATTCACCCTCTGGAGGATAATCCTTTACCAGCCAGAGGCACTCAAAGGCTGCTGCCAAGTGCCTCCTGGCTCCAGCTCCTGCATGGAGCTGCCCATCAGAGGAGCCTGAGTCTGTTCGCAATTCCTGGGCTGCAGTTTCCAGGAGAAAAATTCAGTTACTGCATTTCAGCTCCTGTTGCAAGCCCTGGGTTAGGAAATGTGTTTATTCTCTTCCAGCCCAGCTACCCAATGGATGTTTGTCAGCTGAAAAGAAGGAAGAGGTGATTTCTTATATCAGAGAAACTGATATTCCTGGAAAAACAGGCCAGTGTGCACCCAGGCTCTCCTTCAAGGCTGAGCAGCAGCAGGGAGCTCCAGATTCCTCTTCAGCAGTGGTTTACCAGTTTGGGATGGGCAAGACTATTGTGGCTGTGATAGCGGAGGAAGCCAGGCTCTTTGATCCTCCGCTTCTTACACGGTGTTTGCAATCTGGCTGCGCTGGGGAGCAAGTCAGCTGGATCCCTGCGTGAGGAACTCATGCTCCCTGTCAGGAACCAGAGGGAACCAGGCGGGGCTGGGGATCTCAGGTGATCCGTTTGGAATTCTTGCAGTCCTGGATGGAAATATTTGTGGCAGATTCTCTTTGCTTCCCCCATGAACTGCCGGGTAGTGTCATCTTCAGCTGTTCGACCTTCCCCTGAAGTCAGGGTGACTGTGATTGTCTCCACTTTGCTCTTCATGGCATGTAGTGGGTCCAGTGAATGTGACTTAACAGGGAAAACACTCACAAATCCAACATCACTCAGTTTAAATCACATCTCTGGTCCTTCCCCAAGACACCATTACATAACCATTATGTAAACTGTCTCCAAAAAATCTAAGAAATGCCTCTTGTAAAAATACCCCACCTCCATCCTGGAGCTATTGTGAAAACACTGCGGAGACCAAAAATATTGCCAAGGAGCTATCAAGAGTGAGCCCAAATTCCCACAGAGGAGCCATTGTAAATATAACCATAAAAAATGGAGGGATCATTGTACAAATCCCTTCAAAAGGCCCTCATGAGAATACTTCCAAATATCACACAAAAGATTTTTAATACTGGATGCTTTGTGGGATTTTTTGGTTGGTTTTTTTTTATCGTCCTTTTAATGAGGTGTTTATTGCTATGCTTTGACATTACAGATCACTTCCAAAATGGCTTCTATGTGGTGTTACTGGGGCAATTTTAGAATCACCAAGATGTTCCCAGTAAATCCATATGGTTTTGACTCTAGGGCAGCTTTACAATTGCCTTGATGATTTTCACAATTGTTTCATCGGTGATGCCCTAAGGGCATTTTCTCAATGTCCCTTCAATGGGATCTCTGAGACTTTTGATAAATTGCTTTGCTGGAATCTTAGATCTATGTATTTTCATAACTGCCTTTGGCTGTGGTTTCTGGTGTGCTGTGTCTGTAGTTCAGAATTTTTTCCAGCTTTCAGAGGAGTCACAGAATGGTTGGTTCCTGGGCAATTTTTCAAATTGTTCTGTCCTTTAGGTGAGGGCTTCGAGTCAATTTAAAATGACTTTGGGATATCAAGGTTCTGGAATTGGGAGATACCTTCAGGAACACTGTAGGAGACGTCTCACGAGGGTGGTCTGAGAAGCGCTTTAAAAACCTCCTGTGATAAACAAATGGCCCGTGTCTGCTGAGGGGTTCGGGTGGATCTGTCACACGGACGGGATCTGCCAGGGAGGCTCGGAACGGCCCCAGAGCCCGTGTGCGACCAGCGCAGCGCCTTGCCCGGGGTGTGGGCACTCGCCGGGGCTGTGCCGGGACACACCGGGGCCGGGGCTGTGCAGGGACACACCGGGACTGTGCCGGGACACACCGGGGCCGGGGCTGTGCGGGGACACACCGGGGTTGTGCGGGGACACACCGGGGCTGTGCCGGGACACACCGGGGCCGGGGCTGTGCAGGGACACACCGGGACTGTGCCGGGACACACCGGGGCCGTGCCGGGACACACCTGGGCTGTGCCGGGACACACCGGAGCT
>VYZT01006133.1:266-33411 GCA_013400735.1 Pomatostomus ruficeps | reverse complement strand
ACTGTTTTGCTCAGTATTTGCAAATTATGACTTAAAAAATTTGCAAGAGAAAATGTTATTAAGATCTATCTTTCACAACCAAGTTTGCTCCAGACCAATCAAAGGCCATCCCAAATTATTCTTGCTTCTTTCATCATCCCAAGCAATATTTTGTCTTATAGGAATTTCAGCCTTTAATTGCATTCTCCTTTGGGTTCATGAACAATGTATCTTGGAGCTTCTCTAAGAAACTGCAGGATTTCATACACTGTATGTTCCCCAAAGGAACATACCTTCTCCAACAATGAATTCTATTACTGGCTTTTTTATGGCAGCAGAAGTTAATTGATTCTGGTTAAAAAAAGATAAATTCCAGTCTTTGGTGACTATAGACAATCTGTAAAGAACATGGAAACCATCCCTGCAATGATTATTCATTCTAACCACGTTTCAAATGGCATCTCATGCCATAAAGAATCTGTAGAGTTGGTGCAAGCAACCAGAGAGCTGAGCTCAGCACAGCATATCAGTGGTTTAAGAAACTCTCAGTTAATTCTTTTTCCCAGCATATATTTTCCAAATGCCTTATGAAACCACCCCTTAGAAACAGTCAGAAACGACCCCTGGTGGCTGTTCTGCCCCAATAAGAAGATAGCACTATGGGGTTTTACTCAATATTGCAGATAATTTTACTCCTTTTTTTTTTTAAATGTAGTTGTAGAAAACAAATGTGTTTATTATAAATCAAAGGTGGCCTTTGTCAAGGTGCTCTCACAGAGTCTAAAGCAAGATTTTTGGTTACAAACAATTTGATGAATATATTACAACTACACCTAAATACAGCTCTTGAAATTATGTGGGTTTTATTTCTAACTGTATCACTGAGGATAAAGGGGAAATTCCCATTCACATATGAAAGTAGATTAACCTTACACACTTTGTCTGTCCACTGAGATTTCTATGTCAGACAGGAGGACTGCTAAATTGAAGTAACATTGTGAATCACTTCACAGTTGAATAGTTAAAGTACAAATAAGTATAAAGTTGCTAAACAATTAATTTTCTGTTATGAGACACAGGACAGTTTAGTGGTATTACAGGATACTCAGTCACTATGGCAAGAAAGGAAAATTACATAAACTACATTTATAAAATTACATATCTACTGGACTAAAATTAATTTAATACTACCCAGCTTCATAAAATATAGCCAGGTTATTTCCAAAGGCTGGGATAAGTTCCAATAAAGAATTTTATTTGGTTGTATTTTAAAAATATTGCCACAAAACATAGATTATTCATAAATAAATAAAAGCAGTATCATAGAAATGCACAAAATATGCATAAGCAAAAATTACTCTTAGCTATTGAAAGTCTCCATTATGCTCATCATGAGGGTAAATTTTCAAAAGTGAAGTTAGACATAATATTTTCTCTCAGTTTATTGCATAGTCTAACTGGAGGTTGTTTTGTACATCATCATTTCTTCTCAATAAATGTACTTGCATTAAATTTTCAGAAAATGAATGCAATTTTTTTTTTTTAGTGTTTAGCTGTACCATTCCCATTTACCTAAATCATATTAGAAATTCATATTAAAAAGGTTACATCTTAGCTGAACTAACCATTTTCCTGCTAGTGATTATTTGAACTGCTTTTCAGTGACTTGTGGAAACTATTGTACATTATTGAAACACTATAAAGAAACTGTGAAAATATTGAATTTTTACACCAAATAGTAAATGAACAATATTTTTTGTAGTACTAAAAGCAGAGCCTTGCAAACATCATGTACTTAGAACAACTGGTGTGCAGAACATTGGTATAACACTACAGTCACATGACACAATGTAAACATTTTCTTACAAATCAAACGACTTATACATATGCCCAAGCACAGTCCCACCTCATGAAGTGTCCCATTATCCATGGATCCAATAACGGATCATTTTTCCCATATCAAAGGCTGAGAAGCTGTGCAGTACTTTTTCTTCCAATGAATAATTCACCAAGGTACAGTTCTTCAAAGCTGTGCACAAGATACCTCTACCTACATATTTCATCCCTGCATGTTTCTTCTTAACTTTGTGTCATAACTTTCTTCTGGTTATTCTCCATGGTTCAGCCCTGATGACTTCTTTCTGCACCCTAAGATTTCTTTACTCTGCATGTACTCCATAGCGAATCAGCTTTAAGTGAAAAAACTGCTACATGGCCTTTGAGAAAGCCAGTCTCTGCCTGGAAACTGTAGGCAATTCTCAGCCCTCCTGACAATGTTCCAGCAACTGTCTTCACAACTCCTGATCTATCTGAATAATTCTTATAACTCTCGAAATTTTTTCAACCCTTATGGTGAGGAGTATTTCAGTATGGTTCTCCTGAAGCTTTAGTGATTCTATGCCCAGCTTTTTAAACATCGTTCAGAAATGCGATCACAGAATCACAAAATCATGGAATATTTTGAGTTGCAATCCAGAGTAAAAACCTCCAATGATGTTCTTATCTCTGGATCGAAACCTAGTTCTTGATTGAATCTGAACAACTGTACTGAAATATAAACAAGTGAAAGAAAATTTTCTTTAAAATGTGAAATCTGTGATTAATCCAAATAAACATGCAGGTAGCAATGTGATAAGAAAATGTTAAGAGGGATATTTGTCCTTCTGTACATGAATAAAAGTTAGACCATTATGCTAGAGAAGAAAATATATCCACAGCTGTAATAATAAGAAAAAGGATATGGAGTTTCACTTTTTTATGAAGAATTCCAGATTTGCCCAGTTTCAGATAAAATGTAGTCTTATAAATACACATTCTATCTTTCTATAAAGGGTTCATGGTGCACATACAAAAATGAGAGCTCTGAATGATGATTTTAGTGCTCAGACTCATTCAACATGAGATTCCAATAAAATTTTGAAAGAGTCTCACTCCACAGATTTAAATTCTCAGCAATTCTTAATATAAGTACACAACTAAAATTTGGTGCCATGATGGATCTCTTTGTAGCTTTCAGATACAGTTTCCTCCTATTATGTGATCTTTGTACTTCTTCCTTTTGAACTTCGGCATTTTCCTGTTTGTATACAATCACACCACATTTGCATATAGCCTAATCTGCATTGATGAACTAATATATTTCTTAATTTTTTTATAAGAGTAGCAGGGACTTTGCGAAAAATAGTCTTTGTGCAATGAAAGACCACAAGAAGAATGTCTCTGACAAACACAGGGAGCCAAATGCAACCAAATTCAAGACTTTATTATAAAGATTAAGTATCATCTCTTCATCACTTTCTGGTAGCATAACTTTTACAGATTTCTTTTAATTTAGCCCGTTGTTAGGACTAGAAAGGATCAGACTTGTAAGATCAGTGTTTCCATTTCTCCTTCATGTGGCAGAAATATCTTAGATTATGATCATGAACAGCCATATTGCAAACCATTCATAAATAAATTCTGAATGTTATGTATTAGCTCCTTTTACCATGTTTGTTTTATACTTCTCTTTTGCAAATTTCTAGCTTCAAGTAATGAAAAAGATCTGTAATTCGTTATAATTTCAGTTCTTGTATTTAATTGATATTCCCAAACCATAATAACATATGACTGATGCATTGGAATGAGGCACCACAATAGCAGGTTTTCTTCTGGAAACACTCATTGCCAGCAAATATCAATGTCTTGCTAACTACAGGAATAATGTAAATAGAGTCTGCCTGGCACAACTGTTATGTATAAAATTAGCATAGTTTAAAATTCACATACAAATACAGAAGCAGACTTCTGTGTATTTGTTCTGCTGCACTTCTTGAGGAAGCATATTTCCCTGAAACCTGAGCAACAACTAGCAGGCGATGGCCTGGCCACATTTTACTCATCTTTTGGCTTTACAAACAGCAGTTTGGTGTGCAAGAGAAATCAGAACCTTCAACACTTAAGACCAACAGGAGCATATGCAGGTCTCTCTGCTGTCAGTCATAACTGCAGTTTTAGTAGATGAGCTTTTCAGATGGAAAAAATTAGAAGCTGAGGAAGAAAACACACATGCAAAATCCGTCATCTACAAAAGGGGTATATGCAAATTCTCTTTCTCTCCAAAGGTGAAAAAAGAAGAAGATATCAGCTACAGCTTTTTCCAGCTGATAGATGCAATGACTAGCTTAGCTTTTTACAAGGAAATGTTGAACACCAGGAAACCCTACAGGCAAAGTCCTCTCAGTTTTTTCTTACTCATTACCAAATGTCCTCAGTGCTGAAGAATTTACAGACAAGGAATGATCTTCGCAGAAAAAGTCTTCAAATTATTTGTTCAAAAAATAATCCAGCCACCTTTTTTCATTAGGAAAGGCTCTTGGTTTTCTTCACTTTCAATATGGATTTACTTTATAACCCACAGACCTCTTAGAATCAAACAAACAATCTCTATCAGCATCTGCTGTGAGAAACTGGTGATTGTAAGAAAACTTCCTCTCTGATGTGAAGAGATATTCGAATACACTGATTCCCAGCTAAGGGTCTGAGAGCAGAATGAAAAGAAGCATTGCCTCCATGCTTAGTTACTGTCTGTACAGTGCCCAGGAATTCCCGTTCTCATGGAATAAATGAATCCTTAGATATTTGAAGCACACACCATTAGTTTAAAAGAAAAGATTTGAATGAATCATGGAGATAGACAACCGTTATCCTCATTAGCAGCGGATTTTTATCCAGGGAGTTTCCCACATGATCATGAGGCATGACCATGTCTCAGTAAAATATAGTAGAATACACACAAAGTTAAGAACTTAGACTCTTAGTCAAATAAAATTTCATTACAGACTAGTCTCCTATTCTGGAAGCTTATACTAATGAAGGCAAAATAGCTGAATAGATAAAAAACCCCAAAACATATGAAGTATCATATTTACTAGGGTATACTCTTCCATTGATCCCTGATCAGAAATTCCTTATCTGAGATTGCATACATATTGCTCTGCTTTGTACTGATCAATATTCATGTCTTTTGTAGCCTTGCCTAAGCCTTCTGTGTGTCTACTTATACTTTGGGACTCCAAAGAGCCCATAGCAATGAGTTTCTAAGGCAGAAACAAAGAAAAACACTGATTTTTAAATTTTTTTTTTTAAACTATATGACATTACTGAGTAACTTCAATTTCTTACAATACAAAAGTAAAACCTGTTTTTAACTTCATATTATTCACTGTAATGATTTCTATCATATCTCCCCTACTTTATGTCTTTTTTGGGAAGAGGAAACCTGGTCTGCTTTGTTCTCATCCCTTCCATTCTTTTTCACGTTTCTTAGTTCCACTGTATCTTCCTAGGAAAATACCAGGATTTTATTCTATAGATGTCTACGTGCTAGTGGGATCTTGTCAAGCTGTTCTAGGAATTGCTACTATTTCAAATCTCTTTCAGTGTTCACTTTTAACCAGGGCAAAAAAAAAAAATCCCCATTGTTTTTCTTTCACCATTCTCTTTATAGTTTTCTGGGTGGTTATTTTTTCTTTAGTTGGTTGGTAGGTTTCTAAAAATTTTTTTAAAATTTTTTATTTTTTTATTTGCAGTACAAAGGTCTTCATAAAGACAAGCACAGAGCTGTTCAAAATTGCAACCAGAGATGCATTGATTCTGAAACTGCATAATATATTACTTTCTTGCTGAAACAGAGAAAATTCCAAGTTTCCCTCTCTAAAAAATGAATAGAAATTCAAGCTGTTTGTTTTTATGAAAGAGCAAACTATTAAGGACATACTTGATAACGCATATTCTAAAGAGTGGTGTTTTCAGTCCATGATAAATCTAATTAGATTTCTTTCACTTTGCATACTTATCATTATTTTTAAATTACTTATGTAAAGCAAAATAATTCTGTTTTGAAACTCATTTTTCCTAGATTAACAGCAAAATATTGCTCTCTCAAATTAAAAAAAAATAGGATAAATTTAATATTTCTTTTCACTTAATCTAACAGAGTAACGTTATTGTTTATTTTTGTCATTCCTTTCTAATGCATTAAAAATGAAAATAACAACAGAAGAGGTTTACAGGATGGTGTTCTGGGTGGCAGACTGGTTGTAATTCATTTTAACATGGAGCTTGTATAGATTTTTCAAGAAATGAGTTAATGGTGTGGAAGTGCACTGAACATTACAGGTAGACAGGGCAGCTATAAATCACTAAGTTTATCTTTAAAAATTAGCTAGGTTGCCTCAGAAATCATTGTAAATATGGCTTCCCTATTCTTCTAGACAGTTTGTAATATATCAGTATGGAGCAGTTTATGTATTACTCAGCAAACAGGGAGACAAGAAAATGATGCCATTCTATTTTTTACATATATGGGACTACGAAAACATGTAAAATAGCACATGATTTAATTAGTTTTACTGATATTTTTTTTTTATTATGGCATTACAAAGGACAAGAGATCTAAAAAAGCTACATCCTTATCACCAGGACCTCATCATTAAGTACACAGCACACTATCTTATAATTCATTTCCTCGGGTAAGTCAAACCACTCTATAAACCATGTTGTAGCAGATTATTATTTCATGCCCAGAAGGCGCTCCCATGCCTTTTCGTGATACAAAATCATAAACCATGGAGACAGTGATGTGGTTCTCCAAGCAGTCTGGCCATGTTATTTCCTTCTTTGCTTACATGTAGTTTCAATGTTTACTCCTCTGCAGAACTATCCAACCTTTGACCACTTAAAAAATATAATAGCAAGTCAGGTTTAAGATCCCACCCATGGTTTTATCTTCAGTTGGGGCTTCTATAAAGAATGCAATGCAAAAGCAGCTCAAAAAGCCAAGCTGGTTTTATCTAGACTGCACATAGGCAATGTGCATGAAAGTACAACTAGATATATATGGAATCACTTAGCAGGATCAGTTTCTGGTTTCCTTGTGAAGCATTCCCAGTGTGCTGTATGGGAGACTGCTTTTTTACCAGAACTCTTTTGATGTTTTATTTTGTTGGGTTTTTTTCCTCCTCCAGAACCACCTCATTGTCTTCTCTATTGTCTCCCAGTCCCCAAGTCTCCAAAAGGAGAACTGTCCCAAATTAACTTTTATAGAGATAATCTGGCTTGTCCTGGAAGAGTCATCACAGCTCAAGGACAGATAGCACAGTCTATACGAAAGCTTCCTACTCCACACAAAGATATGTGGGATCCTCAATATCAGTTGGAATCTTAAGTTCCCTGTAAATCCATTTCCTCAGATGGACTGGGCAGACAGGCTACCACTGGCTGTTGCAATAAAAGGGAGTTTGTTAAATACGAGGATTTGTGCCTCAAAGTGAGCTCATCACTCATGAGAAGTCTGCTTTGAATGAAACCATCTCCTACTATTTATCTGCTATTTCAGGTCTTGTTTTGTCTTTAATATTTGTGATATTATTCTACAAGACACCCTACAAATACTTCTCTAAAATTTGTAGGACATCTTGTCTTCATCAGTGACAGATCTTTTTACAAGTTAATGACTACTTTTAAAAGTGAAAACAAGGATTCTTTGGAGGGAAAAGCGTTTTCCAGCTCGTGAATAAAGCACCAGGAGATATCAATCAGTCAGTCCCTAGATGAAGAATATTGTGCTTCCCTAAAGTGAAAAATTTACTTAAGGGAACATTAACAAATTTTACCATAAATTTGCACAGTACTTTAGCAGAGAAAAGCTAAGTATAAAAACGAAAATGGCAGAGGCTGCTCTGAAATTTTACTTCGAATAGAAAGTATCAGCATTTGCAACGAATAGAAAAAAAGGCAATCTCTGTGTGTATTCTGTTTCTATTCACTGTGACACTGGAGGAATCAATATTAGAGTAAAAATTGAGACTGAGAGAAAGCTGGTAGTGTTAGAACCTCTTAATACAATAATTTATCAATAGCTTTATTCTAAAACAAATTTTTATCACTATTAGTTGTATTCACCACCACCAGAAAATAGCTTTTCTACAAAGTAGTTTTTCTGTGGACATGCATTTACAGTTTACGTTCAATTTTTACATATACACAAAACATATAAAGTTGTTTTTCAAGACCTAAACTCCTCTGGAAAGAGCAAAGTGCCTTATAGTATTCAGGTCTTACTCATTTACTTTGCTGGGCAGAGACAATGTGTAGATTGGAATATTTTTCTCTGTGACCTCTGATGAGTCCATATGCTCTCTAGTGCTCTCCAGAAGGGAAAGAACCAAAAAATTCACAGAAGACCTGGAGGAACTAATTTTGAAAAAAAACAATTAAACTAAAATAAAATAAAGAAAAATTAATAAGAATGAGCTATTTTTTCCTACAGTAAATTGTGAATCTTTTATATGTATACTTGCATAATCATTACACGAAAACATACAGATGAACTCCTGTTCCCATTTTACAGCCTCCACTTCACATCCTTTAAAACTCCAGAACTCATCCTAACTTTCCCATGGCCCACAGCACATCCACAGAAGTACTGCTGTTATTTTTCAAACCACAGGCTTAGAGAACTGCAAAATAAATATGTTGGAAGCATATGTTTATTCTTATATGACTCTTAGTTATAATTAATTTTTCATAATCATAAATGCTAACTAGGTATTTTTATATACTTTTAAAAGGTCCATTTTATTTGCTCTAAGTGAAAACGTCACTGCTGCTGTTATCATCTCTGATTACTTTATTATGTTACACTAATAAAATTAAATTGTTGGAGGAATTTTTGCACAAATCCTTTTTTAATGCAATAATTACATAGGTCAAAATAATTACCTAAATGATTGGTTAGATAACTCTGTAGATTTTAATAGGATTTCAAACTGTGAAGCAAGATCGCTAAATGGTTAATTGTTTTTATAAGTGTATTTATATTTCACCATTAAGTGAATTTATTATATCCAAATAAATTAATTGGGGTTTTTTAAAGAATATGTACTCTTGGATTGAAAATTAATAAAAACTGTTAGTGTTTGATGGCTTTTGAAGTTGGTTTTGGGGGAAAAAAAGGTCTTTGAAGGTCTGATTCATTCTTACAGATTTTAAATTTTGTCCTGCCACAGCAGTCTGTTATGGTCAGAGCAATTACTTGATAATTTGTTTGGCACGTAGGTCCTGGAGCTGAGGTTCTGCTCAATTCTACATTGCTACCAACTATATCATTCCACTGCAAATCACTGGTTTTAAAAGTAAAGAGCAAAGTGTCCTTAGCTATTATATAAATTAATATATTCTCTCCTATAGTCTATATTGAAAAATAAACCAACAACTGGCTAGTTTTATATTCGGGAACACACAGACAGTTAATACTATGCTATCTCTGGAGTTAAAATATCCAGATCTTGGATTTCTGAAAAATATATTAATATAGGCAGCCTGAGAAGCAAGTAAGCAATATGGATGGAATAGTCTCCATATCAGTAATTAATGACATTTAGGGGAAAGAATAATATTCCACCAAAATAAAATAAAAAATTAAGATTATTTAAATTATTTTATTCCACGTCTTTCATTAAGCAATTTCATTAACTCATGTGTATATCTATAAACCCACCAGATTTAACATGAACAATTATGAAATCTAAGCATTAAGAAAGTGTTCTCAGTTATCTTTCCTTCTTCTCCTCCATGTCATCTTTCTCATTTCATGAAGTTTTAAGCTGCATAATCTTTCTTCCTGTATAATTTTCTAATTAAAGACCAGTAAGGGACCAGAGCAAATAATTCAGCTGCCTTATTTTTAGAGAATTATGATGGAAGCTTGTACTTCTGTTAGTGATGTGGCCTCTGCAGATAAAGACACAAATCAATTTCTAAGGCTGTCAACACTTTTCTTGAGTGTTAAATTCATTTTTAGAGTACTGTTAAATTATGAAATACTAATTTAAAAAGTAAATATGCTTCCTGTGTTTTGGATAATGATTGTAACGATCTATTTCACACAGACTAGCATGCATAAGTGTGACCATAAACAATTGCTAGGGAGTGAAGTTCCTGGAGAGACCTTTACTTTTCATGACTAATTAAGCAGTTTATCTAGTACTATTATTTGCCATGTGAAGACACAGTGTCAGGGCCAATGTCAAATTGCAAACCAAATTTTGTGACTGTTGTTTCTTCTTTCAGAATAGAGGGAATAATTGTTCAACTTGGGAGAAAAAAAGAAGGGGCAATGAAGGGCTAGGGGTTTAAAATGTGTGAATATGGAAGGCACAATAACAAGGGGGAACTAGAACTTACCTGTCCAGAGGAACTTCTGGCTCTCTTCACACCTGGCATTCAGCAAAAACTCTTGGAAGCTAGATTCAAACATATCTAACACAGAAGATAAATTCCTTCAGAGATTGCAGTGACTGCCAGGTGTCCCTGCTCTCCTGAAGACCTGGCTTCTGGCTGTGGAAGTGTGGTTTGTGTCCTGAGAAGGCAGCTCTGCAGGAGCCCCTGCCAGCACAGACCCATCTTCCCCATGAGACGCCCAGCCTGCCCTTGCCCTTGTCCTGTGATGGATCACGCTGGCACTGACCCTGGCATGGATCTGCAGCCAAGACGTTGTTATGTAAAGAAGACAAAGAAAAATGTTTTGTCAGAAGGAATGATTTTTCTGAAACAAAGGCACAGTTTTTCAGAAAGGTGTTATAGAAAAGCAAGTAAGTGAATAGCATGTGCACTTAATCAAAGCCTAGGGACAGTTCGGAGCAGCAGTTTAGGCACTGAGCTGCTAATTCTGAGCCACAGAGCAGCACAGCTATCTGTCTTCTTCCTTCAGTGTCTCTTTCCTTGAGCTCACTCTAGCGTTAATTAATGATCAACATGGAATGAAGTAAATGATTATGTGGACCTTCTGGTAAAGGAAAACGAAGATGGAATACTTGTATGTTTTCCAAAAATCTCTGGATAAGGTAAAGGAGAGAAAGAATGGAATATCCAAGGATTTCCTCACAAAAAACCAGCCAAACAAACAAAATCAAAATGAAACAAAAAAAAAGTAAAAAAGGTCTTTCTTATATCCAATCTATATCTACACTAATTCAGTTTAATCTAAATTAATTCAAATTATTTTAAAATATCTGTCAGAGTTGTTGCAGTCATCTTAGAAAGAACACTTACATTTTGGAACACAAGTGGTCGTGCCACTGAAAAGCACTGAAAAATATGTTATTAACTTATCTGTAGAAAGAATCAAGCAAACCTTACAGAATATTTATCAGAAAAAGAAAGCTATCAGAATTTCAATATAAGTCCCAAAAAGCACCATGAACTCTCAGCAGCCTTCTGAGGCTATGCTTTTTCAGCTCCTTAAGAATTTATGCTTTTTGATATAGGTGTTTACTTATTCCTTTGGAATTTTCAGTCAGCCCAGCTCTAGTTTAAAAATGCAGTTTGAATGACTTTAGTATTTATTTTTTATTCTCCTAAATATAAAGAGGCAAATTCTTTAACCCTTATTTTTCCATGATGATACAACTATTAATATACTATTGAAAAAAGAGCTGAGAAATTCATGCAAGCTCCCATCAGTATTTAGAATCTAGATATCTGTAGAGCTTCTTCCTTTCTATTCTGACTCCATCATGGTACATATCTATAAGAATACAGGGGCTCAAGACTTCCTTAAATTTGAAACTTAAAATTCACTATATTGAAGCGACATTTTATCAAATAGAGGTTTTTGAATGGAGACAAAGTTTCCTCTACAGAAATGAAACCTCACTACTAATTGCTGACCTTTCTATATGTCTATTCTATGTGAAGTAATTGATCAATATCACAGCTACCTTTAGGGATTCCATTTGTACAATTAAATTCACTAATATTTTTTGCCATTGTCTGTTCTGGTAATGACTAAACCTGATAGGTTAACCTAACTTGACAGACTTGACAGGCTTTTTACTGCTTTTTTTTCCCCCCCATTGACTTTAGATAATAGAAAATTTCCCAGAAATGAAAGAAGAAACAAATAACCCCTGAAAATACTGGATGCAGACACTGCTTACACAGAGTTTGTTTATGAGGAAGTCCATAGAGTGGATGCTTAGGGAATGAGGTATAAACATAACAAAGAATTAAAAAAAAAAAAAAAAAATTGAATGAGCTCTAATTGCATTATTGTTAAGATGTAGAAGTGCAAGAGTATGACAGATACATTTGCTGGCATAATTTGCTGAAAGCAATAGAAAGAAGACCCAGAAAATAGTTTGTTCTTAAAAAATTGAATAATTGAACAGTATCACAGGCATAATGAAAGTGATTTATAAAGCTTCTAAGCTATTGTTATATAACAACTGAGAAGGTTAAAATCAAGTAGCATGATTCATGTAATTGCTAATATTACAGCTGAGCAATTTAAGAACATGTAAGAGAGAAAGGAAAAATAAGCATACATTATGCATTGTTCTCCTCCCCGTACACATACGCATTTCGTTTGCCTCGGTTCCTACACAGCTCCTACTTGTAAAACCAATACCTGGAGAGCTTACACTTATTCATAAAATGATCATTTTGTGACTCACTTAACCATTCAATATCTTGGCCTCACTGTGGCCATGAGGGGTAATTTTAATGAAAGATGAGTTAGGCATTTTGCACTGAACCAGGCTTCACCTGTTCAAAGGTCAGTTCCTTGGGGCAGCAGTGCAGGGACATTAATCATCCTTCATCCTGAATAGTGGCCTTATTCCCATGCCAGACTGCAGTTCTGGGGACTCTAGGACTTAAGGCTGGCAGAAAGTCAAAAGACAGAATTCAGCTGCCTTAATCCCAGTGCTTCATGTATTAATATATTTCCCAGAAGGCAGCAAGATGAAAAACAAAGGGGAAAAGTCCACACAATAAGGGTTCTTATCACCAAAATTGAAGTGATACAAACATGCCAGCTTTTCTCTATGAAAGGGCAAAATTAGAGCCATACAACTTCCTAATTAAAAAAAGTGTTGCTATTGTCATGAGGATATAAAAACCGTAAGAGGGGAGAGATTTGCAAAAAGCAGTAAATTTTTATTAATTTTGTCTCTGAATATTTTTCCCCAAATTCTCTTCTTCATAGTAGAATACTCTGCATTCCTTTCCTAAGCTTTTCTCAGGAATATTTATATGCGTACAATAATATATTTTCAAATGAAGTTGACATACGTGAATAATCAGAAAGACAAAATGTCTCTGACAGAAGAAGGTGCATTTCTGCTTTGCTATGCCAAAAAGTGCATGATCATTGAAATAATGGGCAGCAGCAAAACCAGGTTTTGCACTCTCTTAAATGCAGTAATTACAATCAATAGCCAGAGACTGCTCACTGGGAATGTAGAAAAAATTGTCCTTTTTCTATTCTTGTAGTTTCTGCAGCATTGTTATGTACATCTTCAGCTTGCCTTCTATAGAAGAATTTTTTAATGTGATCAAAAGCCTGGATGATCACTTTCCTACTGGAAAGTCCAGGAGAGGATTTTAACTGGTAACTAGTGCAAAAAGAACCTCTAATGTATACTTACAGGTTCTATTACTCCCCAGGCCCAAATTCCCAAATTCCCTGAAAGGGCTTTACAGCACTAGAATGTGCCCTTCTTTGTAACTAGTCTTTATAAATGTTATTAAAAATAATAAGTAGCCCTTATCTATGAAAAAAAAATAATTAGCTCTGAAGTAATTTAATTTTAAATTATAGTGGCAAGATTCTTTTCTTTGGCAGAGAGAAAAATGTAGAAATGTAGTTGCCTGTGACAAAGTCATTGGAACTGTTTCTGAAGGATCCTCATGAAAAAATAATTGGTAAGACCATAAACGAAATCAAACTTATGTGACTAGAAAACTCATTGTAAACTTCAAACATAACCAACAATGAATTATAAAACATGAATCACATTGCTCATTTTGGCTTGTTTTCGCTCTGCATGAATGAAAAGCTTAAACATTGTGTTTTGGACTGAATAAAATATTTGATTTGAAGAAAAAGAAAATAGCTAGAAATATTTAGGTAATAGTGCACAGAAAAGGCTCACTATGCAGATCTAAGTAAAGGCAAAGGATGAACTAACATCTAACACAATCTTTTGCTTTTGCTATAGTAGTTGTTTTCCATCTTATTTCCTCTCCCCTGTCCAGCTGAGGAGGGGGAATGCTAGAGCAGCTTGGTGGGCACATGGCACCCAGCCAAGGTCAGCCCAGCACACAAGGACAGATCCATGGCTCAGCTGTGCTAGGGAAGCCTCTAGTTAAGTATTAGAAAGCTGCACCCTTGCAGGTGTTGAAAAGAAAAAGGACCTTGCTCTTGGGGGAAGGCATCCTGTAGTGTAGGGGTCACATAATTTGAATTTGTTTAGAATTGTGTAACAACAGGTAAAAACTACCCATAAATAATAGCATAGGCCAGATTTCCTTTAGATATACAGAAATCTGAACAAAATCTATTAGTTGGGAAATCATGTTCATCCAAAACTGGACATACACTGTTATCATATACATGTGTAATAGTGAGTGTGTAACTTAAAAGGGGAATATTCCTGCATTGTTTGGATCTGGTCTAGCCATCTACTGCTTGTGATTGGTGTTGTATCCTGCCCATGGTGTGTGGCTGCAGCTTTGGCACAACAAGGCCAAAAGAGCAGCTGTACAAGTATGACAAGCCAAATCCCACCGAGGCTGAGAAAGAGTTGAACCGAAAGCACATTTATTCAGTATGTGCATCTTATCACTGCATATTAGAGTGATTACATTTCTCAGTTTACTTCTGAAACCTAATGAATATTTTAAGCACTATATACATTTTTATATTGGAGAATACCAGCTCTGTAGAAGGATTATTTGTAAACTCCTCTAGGGATATCCAGTAAATATTCCTTGAGTCTTCAGAATATTATTGAGCATTCAAAGGCTATTGAATCTAGATCATTGCATTCTATTCATCTTTATAATTTGTGATATAATTGCTCATTTGTTTGTCTTTTGAGAGAAATTACCTGAAACAAAAAGGTAGCAAATGTCTATTTTGTACCATGCTAATTTTTTCTATGTTGCTTTTATAGCTACCGTGTCATTTTTGTTTAGGCTGAAATTTGAGAAATTCAGCTTTACTCTATGTAAAGTTTCACCTCGACTTCAAAATTCTGGTTTTGTGCTGAATAAAGCGATTCAAAATGCTTTAAAGCCAAGAGTTTACACGAATTCAAATTCTGGGTCACATCATTGGTGATCTGGTCCAGAATGAAAACTGTACAAAAAGAATATGGTACTCTATATCTAGGCTCCATATCTCTTTTCACTTCTTCTTAAGATCTTTTTTCCTTAAATATTTTTATTTTAATATCTTAAGTATTAATGAGCAAACAAAATTTCAGGATTTCAGTAACAGTTGTATGTGGAGTTCTTTCTTGGGATGCACACCTGAATAATTAATAACTCCAGAAAGAGAGGCAAACCCAGTGATTTTAATGTGTTTAAACTGAAAACACTAATCTCTGAGTTAAACAAGGAAAAGAAGTATTAGTACTTCCACACCTAATAAACAGATTACTGACGTTGCAGTTGCCAGAGACATAGCCAAAGGAAATTATGCACATGTAACTTCTCTGTAGTTATTTCATTCAGGTCATAGGAACAGCTTCATACAAAATATTTGCTAATAGCTGTGTACAATAGGAAATTAAATGACGAAGTCTTTCCCATATATTATAAGAAAGGCAAAAAGTCTAAATGTACCAAATCAGTTGTCCGCAGATTTATGCTCTGCCTGTTTTTCACTCAAAGCAGGAATCCTGTGTCTCAGATTTCCCTGACCAAACCATTAGTCTGTAATATTTTCGCTAACCATAATGAAAATTATATTATATCTATGCTTCACCCAGGAAAGTTCATTGCAATATTATCCACATGACTTAAGTACTTGTATCGCCCAGGGATGTACTATAATGTAATATAGATAACCATAAAAGCAAAATGATACATAATTATCTCATTTGTCTTTTTATTTCCAAGAAGAAAGTATAGTAGATAAAAAACCCCCAAACCCTAAACCTACATGAAACATGTTGGAAGTCAGCAATATAACAAGAGAAAACTCCTGGCATGGTGAAGGTTCTAGAAGGATTATATTGTGCCTCTATATATAGTGAATTGTGCATGACCAGAACATAGAAAACAAGATTAGTATTCCCTATGGGTAAGTTTCCTGTCACAGCTAAGAGTCATTTAAAATACATAAACAAGAGCTGTGTACAGCTACTTACGTGGTTACTCCTAAGCAGGAAAACAGGTATGTTGTCCTGAGTTTTGCAGTTTCTCAGTGTTTTCTCTTTACTGTAATACTTTCTCACACTTCTTCTGTAAACATGGCCATGGTTTCTTAACAACTATCTATGTTTTGCTGTCTGTGTTGTTTATCAATTTGCTATACTGGGTGGAGAAATATGATAGATAGATGCTTTGACCAATGGAATTGAGAGGTGGTCATTTCTACCTCCAATCCATGGTGATTTGTAAAAACATAAATAAAGGCAGAGGGTTCTGCCCTCTCTCTCTTTTTGCCCTCTCCGTTTGCTGTCTCTGTGTGGTTTTTTATTTGGCTCTCCTTTGGGCTCCTCGGCCTAGCCGGCCTGACCCAGTGCTACACAGGTATATTTCAGATATCCACTGTCTATTATATTGTTTTACATCAATGATATTATATGCCATGGAGGAGAGAGAGGAGCATTTCTAATGTCAATGATTTTATGGATAATCGTATATTAGTTCCTAAGATTCTTAACCTCATAAAAATGCCTTTTGAATAATAGGCATCTTTACATTAGTTCAGTCTTTAATGGAGTAACAATTATTTAAAAAGAAATGAATCTTACAAAACTTTACTATTCCAAATTCACTGCCTTTGGAGAACCTTATTTTAAGATCTTATCGCATGTCAGGTTTTACAATGTGTTAAAAAAAAAGGCGCTAATTCCTTTAGGACTGGACAAATCTGGAAAAGTGTAAGACTAATTATTTTTACTTATTCTGCTACTCATGATTATTTCTCATCTTATGAAACAAACTATCTATTTTCTATCTTGCCAGATAATTTCTGTAAGTAATTTTCACTGTAGGCTGCTTGCAGAAAATATTCAGTAACCATATTTTGAAAATTATTCTGTTTCAGTTGAAGTAACAGATAACAGTTTCCACAGTGCACAGAAGTGTTCTTTTAATACCATGACTGGAATAACACAATGCAAATTTTATCTGCAAAAACTACTATAAGAATCTGAAAATAATATTTTGTGAACTGTGTATCTAGTTAACATATACATTATAATTTCAATTTTTCCCCATTAATGAATTAAAATAGTGAGATAGATGAACTTCAAAAGGTACATTTTAACTATCAGAATAAGCACTTTGTTACATTCCTCTTCAGGATTTTATAAAGGATTATGTGGTACTCAACCCTGGTAGCTGAACTGTAACTAAAGAATGCAAACTGGGAAATTTGGAAAAAATACTCAAAACATTCTTTTGTGTAACTTACTGAATATAAATATAGAAAACTCGATAAAATTTCAAGCATATTAAGCCTAGTGGGATTTTCTTTGTATGTAAATGTAAATATAAATTTTAAAATCTTTTGTCTATACTATTAGCATTGACAGTAAACCGTAAGTAATTTCAACATTCTGCAAGTTGAATCTTTTTTTCATAATTCTTAAGTTATTGGGTCCAATGCTACCATCTTCACTGCAGCTAAGAACAGAGTTAAAGCCAGGTGTTATTAAGATAATGAAGAACAATCTTTTCAATAGTCTGGAGAAATACAAATGACAGATGAAGTGTAGAATAATCACTTAATATGCTACCCAACATATTCAATCTTTTATTCATATTTAAAAAGAAATGGCCAAAAAGAAACAACAACAACAACAACAACAAATAAACAGAAATCAAAAGGAAATGTCTCCCTGTACTTAAACATTTGTTTTTGACTGTGGGGAGACTTTGAGCAGAAGACAAAGACAGAAGTATGTCAAGTTTAAAGCTAAAATGAAACTGAAAGATGCATGAATCTGATGCAGTCATAGAAAATAAAGATATGAAATGCAAAATGGCTGTCCAAAATTAAATTCCATGACTCACAGTACCCTCGTTGTAATAAGTTTTACCAGTTGTTTTTTTGAGGTGTGACAAGTGAGCAAAGGGAGAGACATTCAAAAGGAATTAAGCTACAGTTCTTTGAAACAGCACAATCTCTTTGCCTCAGGTCTGGGCAACCAGCTAAACTGGGAAGGATAACAGGAAACTGTGTCCCAATAAGGAGTGGGTGGAATGCCTGGGAGGATCCGGTGTACAAACCAGCTCTTGTTTCTCCTCCTCCTCCTCCCTGGGTCCAAAGGTGCTGCTGGCTCATCAAACCCTGCCTTGCCCCCAGTCATCCAGGAGAACTGCCAGTGCCTGGCATCCCTCTGATAAATGGGGAGCAGGTGGTGTCTCAAGGATGGCTATTAATCTCTTCCCAAGATGAAAGCAAATGGAGGAGCTGAGCAATGCTCTGTAATTACTGATTCATGCACACCCTTCCAGAGGATAAAAGAAGTATCAGCTCTTCCTACTTTGATGATGGATTAGTTTGAATTGATACATTATCACTTAGAAATTAATAAACCTGTTGTAGAAAAGTTTCATCAAACATCCTTGTTCAAACCTGCTTGTTTAGAAACACTTGGAAATATGAATCTGACTACTTTCTGACCGTCCATACTTGTAGATTAATAGACCAGATACTGGCAGTCTTATTACAGTTTTGTACTTTTAAACATATGCTGAAAACATCATAATAAAAGTTGTAAGATCATACCTGTAGATGCCATTTATGGATACTGGAAGGATGAGAGGAATAATGAGATTCAATTATCTACAAGCTAACATAAAATAAATTAATTTTCCCTAACTGCATAGTTTTAGAGTCTATGTTTCACCACATACTAAATATTACAATCGCTTTCTAAAAGGTTCAAATGGACCCTGAGAAGATAGATTGACAAATCAAATAGGGGAAGAGATATCTCATGGAAGGTTTTGCCACTTTCATGATTTTTTTTTTCATGATGGGTATAAACTCAAAACTTTCCAAATTTGAAAGAAAAAAACCACAGCTGCAATCACTTATAACAACTGGATAATAAATCAGGGATTTAAGCACTAGGAAGTTGAACTTCTTCTTCCTACATCCTATATATAAAAACTATAGTGAAAAACTATGTAACTGGAGGGTGGTATAGTAGCACATATTAAATTACAGCGGGCTAAAAGGTCCAGTAGTTCCCTGTTTACGGTGATCACTTTTTCTTCAGCTCTACACATGACATGAAGGCAGAAGGGAGGGAGAGTGTAGGTATTCAAGCTCAATTGCTCTGGTGTAGCAAAAACAGTTTCCAGTTCCAAATGATATAGGGGTGCTCAACTGTAAAATCCATATAGATACCAAAATGAAGGGTTTTGGACCTTTATTCCTCTATTCCTAATGAAATTAGAAGCAGTTGATACTTTAATTGCCAGGGTTTAGAGTAGAGGAATACACTCACAAAGGTACTTTTCACAGCCTAATCTACTCTCTTCTGCAAGCTATAAAGGGCTTAGTGTACAGACTGGTTCCAGATTTAGTACCTGGTATGTCTCACATGCAGACAGTACTGCAGAGCTGACCTGTTTATCTGTCTGGCAGATATTTCATGGGCAACAATCTTACCCTTACTACACAAATATAGAGACGTAGTAGTAATAATATCAATAAGGAAAGCCTGTCACTGGGATCTTTAAAAACTCTGATTTAATGGAAGCACAACAACTACTACAAGACCCTCTAGCATCCTTTATATTTTGTCCATTGTTTATTGGAAAAGATTTTCAGCTTTCTTAACATATATTTCCTTCATTTTGTGCTCCTAAATTTATCTCCCCAAGAAGACTTTCTAAAGGCTTGTTCAGTGAGCGTTATGTGAGAATCTATTGCATGCTGTGAGATAAGTTATTTTTCTTTAGAAACATGTTAATTTACTCTTTATTCCTTTATGACTCTTTCTTTCATTTTGTTATACTCAAAGCAAACTATAGACATTAAATATTTTAAGCATTGCTAAATCAAGGCAGGCACCCACATTCAAGATCAATAGTGCTACAAGGTGACAGTAAATGTAAAACACTCAAAGCCTTGTAAATATTTTAAATCTGTTTCTGAAGATTTGCAAATGTTTGATGCAAATTCTGGTAGTGAAAGGCCATCAGAAAGAGAACTAGGGCTGTCATCATTAGGTAACAAGACTGTTTGCAGTCTTTGTGGAAGTGCTGAAATAGTTCTGAGTGTCTCTGATTTGAATTTCTTTGTGCTCTCCTTCCTTTGGAACTTCAGGTTCTTGGTAAAGCAAAAAGGAACTGAACATCTTTTGCTTAGACAAAACAAAGGAGTGAGGGAAAGCAGTGATAGCACTGAAGGAAAACTTGAGAGATAATAATGTAGAATGAAGAGTTTTGGTCTTATTAAAGGCTGACTAAAGATGTCTTACAACTGATGAAATGAGCTCTATGCTAAAGAAAAACATGCTGAGATTAGAAAAGAGAAGGGAAAAACCCCTTTCTAAGCACGAGAAATTCAGCAAGGGTATTTCCAGGAAGAGACATCAGCACTGGGGATGCTTGCAAAGACAAAATGTTGAAGGGAAAAGCACAGAGAACACTGTGTGAAATCCTAGTTCTCCCAGACAGCAAAGCAATTGCACAGAAATCCTCAAAAAGTAGGGCAAGACAAGTTCTTTCCCAGGGATCAGCATGAAAGCACAGAGATGACTACTACCAGCTTTGTAAGAATGGAGGGGATTTCCTGATGGACCCACATCATCTTAGATCCAGTACCCTTCACTGTTTTCATGACGTAACACTCTGCATTCTTACAGAATGAAATACAGGACAAGAGTGAACACCTTACAGCACATATAGAGCCACTGATTTTATTCCCCCTTGCCTTTATTTGCTTTGCTTACTGTACCTAGAGGTTTCATGCTAATTTTGTCAACCTCAAGAAATTATTCCTCTAAAAATACAGCTCTAGATATGCCCCTAGGCATGTTTTTGTGCTATTTCTTTTCAGTCAAGTACTTTATTTTTGAGACTTTCACATTTGATATTAGTTTGGTACAGAAGGTACTGAAGAATTTTGTAACCATAGGAACTGAGTTAAAGACAAAACATCTGTCTTGACAAAAAAGTGTGGTTTTTTCATTCTGGAAATATAGAAAGAAAAATTTTCATATCTCCTTATCTCTGATTTTTTCTTCCAATGAATAGAAAATGGGCAGGGGAAGCATGGAGAAAAATACAAATACTCTTTAAGTTAATTTCAACCTATCTAAAAAAAGAAATGAAGTGCAAGAAGTCAATCCTGATTTACTATTATTTGTAAACTCATTATTTTAAGACATGATCTAGGACTTCTATGTGATCTGATTCCTTATTAGTTTTGTCATCTTTGCAAAGTCACCCTCTCAAAATGTTGATTTTTAATTACTTTTTCTCTAGAATACATGGTGCAGAATTCTTTTGGTTTGGTTCGGTTTGGTTTGGTTTGGGTTGGTTGGTTGGTTGGTTGGTTTTTTTGGTTTCTTTAATCTTGTATTTGAAGAAATGATAATGGTAAGAGTTCGCTCAAAACTCAATACTCTACTGTCTGTGTGCTGGTACAACAAAGGCGAAAGAACACCTTTCTCTTGAAATCTTATTTCCATTACTAAGCTGACCTTTAAATGTGCCATTTTGTTAGGCAAATATCGTTATACAAAATTAGCCACAGCTTTCTTGTTTTGTGCAAGCAAATCCTGATTACTTGGCTCTCCACAGAGCTGCGGCGCAGTTTAATAATTGATGCTTCTCTGCTTATCAGCTGTAGAAACCAAAGCAGTGTGTTCCACCATAAATCAAACTCACTGCTGCATTTCATTTTATCGCATGGCAGTGGAACACCAGCATAATTGCTGCAATCTGTTATTTACAGATATGTTGCAAGGCACAGGTGGCAACTACTTTTTGTGTTGTAAGAGAAAAAGAGACCTCTCTCACACCCTAACACACCTTAAGTAATGTTCTGATGTGAGGATAGAAACTATTTATTCTCTCTGATCCTGTTATAGTGACTTTTTTAAAAATAAATTCTCAGATGGAACCTTGCTTAACCTATATGAGTGCTGGAATGAAGGAATGATACAGTAAAACTGTAAGAGAAATTACTTTGTAAAAAGTACATAATCCCATACTTTTTTCATTTGCTGACATTCTACATAGCCAATTTCCTCTCCTTAGAAAAGAAATTATAAGGAACGTCTTTTTTATTAGTTGTAGAAGTGTTGTAGGAAAATACAAGCACATGAAGGAAATCAATGGGAGACTTTTATTTCCAATTTATTGACAGTGAAACAAAATCAAAATGATTAATTCCTACACTACCACTCAGTCCTATCTCTGAATTGCATAATGACCAGCAACATTTGCCACAGATCTGTGATGAATTATAGGTAGGAGTGATTTCAGACTGAACTGAGAGACAATATATTGAAGGCGTTTCAGCTATATCTCACTTGGATTCAAACTGTTTACCTCATATGAACATGTATTTATGATATGGAAGTAGAAATGCTGGAAATTGTTGTGAAGAATACTGAAGGTAAAAATATCTAGATTTGGTGAAAGACGAAAGACATCACTGTGTGAATAATTCACAACATAACCATAACATGCAATACTTTATTTGATTTTCTTTTTAAATACTGACTGTTTTAAAGAAATTGATGGAATGATGTCATTGTCAGTCTTCATTATTTTTCTGACTCATATGAATTTATTACAGTAGGAATTTGATTCAACCTAGTACTCCATCAGAAGTTTTCTGTAATAAAATAATTTTTCTAAAAAGAATGAGTCAAAGGCTTTAAATTTTTAAATGGCTCACTCCACATTGGAACATTATTAGCTGGTAAAAGCACTGCTTATGGTAAAATTGAAGGTGAAAATATAAAGTGAATATCAAATACACATTTCCTGAGATCTATTAAACAACAGAACAATCTCAGTAGGGAAGTGCCCATGAGTTGTTTCACTTGGCAAATTTTAAGTGGCTTGGAAAAACCTCTGTAATATTTTCTTTCATTAAAAGAAAGCACTAAGTAATTTACACTGTTATTTTCATCTCCAGTTTCTGTTTTTGTACTGTTCTACTTTATTAATTTCATTTAATGTGGTTGATCTATATAAAGAAGTGTGTGGGTTCCATTTACAAAGTACTTCTGCAACAGAAACCTACATAGCAGGACTCAAATACATTTTAAAAAAGGCATAAAAAATAGCTTTCATCCTTTTTCCCTTCTTTAAATAAGAATTTCCATGGAGAGAAATTGAAACAGAATTAATCAAACCAGAAGAACCACCTTCGCACAAGAAAGCCGAGAGCATGTTGGCTTTGTGACGCAGTGAGAACACAAAAAGTGTTCCCTGCTCCTGCTGGGGCTCCTGATGCTGCCTCTTGCAGTGCCAACCTGGCTGCTATCACCTCATCGTCTGCTGCTGGTGCTGTTCCACACTCCTGCGTGCTGGGCCAAGGGTACACACTGTCCTGTGCCAAGAGAGGGATAAAGCACCTTGGGAAAGCAAGCCCTGTAACTACTAGTGCAGAAGACCAGTAAACCCTGCCAATTACTCATTGGCACCAAGGCCTGAGGAGAGGAATAATGAAAAAACCCCAAAAGCATAAGGGCATAAGTTTGGAATAAGTCTCAAACTTGATGAGAGCCACGGGAAAATGTCAAACATATCACACCAGAGATTTTGAGCAGGATTATAGATAGATCTTTGGTATCAACAGGCAGTAAGTATTTAGTTGTAATTGCAATAGTTTAAATGACTTATAAAGGTAAAAGGAAAAAAATATTAATCTATTCAGTAGTAAAATTTTTACAATCCTTTATACATTTAGAACCAATGCAACATGGGATGCTTTGCTCAGACATTCAAGTGTTTATTCATTAAATCAAGACCTATTAAATGACATCACTGCAAACTGTAGTTCCAAACAAAACCTACTTGGTTCTGAAGGAATCTACTATAGCTGTCCAGAAAATAGGCCAGTTATTTACAAGCAAAGCCAAGTTACATCTGGGCCTGCCAAAGGTAGAGCCCAATTAGTGAAAGCTGATATTCTGCTGGGTTCTAGGCACCAAACTATGACAACATGACGTTCATTTCATGCAGGTCACAAAACAGTCTGGTTATAAAGCAGCTATATATTTGAGTTAGAGTTAAACCTATCACCTTCTTATGTAGTATTTGTTATATCACATTGTTTAATCTCTGAAGTATCTTGTTCCTTAAACTTCTTTTCATTAGCACATCATTGCAAATATGAATGAATAAAAGTACGATGCAGTTTTAATATTTGTTAATATATATATGAAATTGAATAATAACCAGACATTATATTTGCCCAAAACTCTCTGTGTGCAGCTCTATATTAGGTATAATTCCAACCATTAGTGTTAAACAGCCATTTCAAGTTGGAATGTAGCTTTTATTACAGCAGGAAGTCAGGAATTAGTCAAGAGTTTGGAGCCACAAATGACATAGCAGCTTTGCTATACTACTAACTACTGATAATTCTTGTAGACATTCCAAAGGGAGAAAAAAATACTAGTCAGGTCAGTGGAATCTGCTGAATTAGCCAGAGGAACAGGATTTAAATGTCTACTCTGTAAAGAAAAGTAGAGTGAAATTTTCTGAAAAAAATCTTATTTTGTCTCATCCAAAAATCTGCGATTCCAGGAATATTTTGGTTCTTAGCCAAACATTCACTGTTAGTCAAAGAAATGAATGTAATATTCCCAGTTAGTGGTATTTAGAGGTTGTAACAGGAAGGTGGCAGCTCCAGTTCTCCTATCTGGGCACAGACATGGCTCCATCTCTTTCAGTCCATAGGATGTGGCAGGTTTTCAACTGACCGTGATCAGTGCTAATGATGGTAAAAATTGCAGCTTCTACAGCAAATACTGGTCAAGGCTTGTTTACAGCAATTCCCCCTGTTAACTATAACCCTATGGAAATTCTACTGACTTGTGCCAGAGGAAACAAAGACATCATTTTTGCAAGTTCCATGGAGACAATATGTTGATTAGTTCCCCAGTCTGTTTCACAGAAGCCAATATCTCCCCTATAGCAAAGTGATGCTTCCAGTGATAACAAATACCAGGCTTGCTCAAGTCCTGAAATTAATTTGACACTACAATTTCTGGAGGATTTCCTGAGTGTGCTCCCAGAAATTGGTATTGGCAATTCACATTTACTTTTGTTTACCATTTACTTTAGATTTTGATGCCTTTAGGTTATGTGCCAGATGTGTATTCTATCATGGAGTATCACTTTATGATGGAGAAAACTGCTGTCATGTCTTTGTTCAGACAACTCTGAATGTGCTCTGACAACACTGGGACAGATTTGGGCTGGCAAAGCAGAAACAGAGAAGAAAATACAGTAACACTTGCAAATTTTTTATTAAACCTCTCTATCTCCTATAATGCACTTTTATAGCAACTTCAGTTAATAAAATTTTACTGATGAAAATCAATTCATAAATAACATTACTAGCAAATTCACATAGCAATACATTTTCTTCAAAATAAATGACAACTCTGCTCGACATTAACTTTACCAAAAATGACAGTCCTTAGATTCAGGTCTGTCAGGTTCTTCTCTTTACTGCCACCAAGGTAATTGAAAATATAGATTAGCCAATTTAACTAACACGATCGTGAAAAAAATATGCAAGTTAATGATTCAATGCTATTTCTTTAAAAATTGCTACCACTGTTGGAATTAATTAGGAATTTTCCTTTTAGATTTTCCCTGTACAAGACAATCTTATGTTTATTGAAAAAAATAGAGAATAAGGGAGGTGTACTGTGTTGCTTACAATGGCCACTTGCTTTTCCTGATGCTTAATATGAATGTATAAAATAGCAGTCTGTGATCTTGTAAAATCTGTTTTCTCAATAGCACTTTGTTCTGTTTTGTGAAGTGAGAAGAAATAGTTTTTATAGAGAGTAGCAAAATTACCTGTGCCAGTAACTTTCAAAGAGTGTGGGAAATACCCCAAACCAACAAACTGAGCCACAAATACTTCCCAAAAATTAATTATCCTTTTACCATTTCATCACTTCATGAAGGAAAAAAAAATCAAAGAGATTTCAGGAATAGTTTTTAAATTAAGATTTGATTCATTATTATTAGTATTATTGAATATTTACTCAAGTAGGAATTTTGCATGAGTAACTTGTCAAGTTTCTCCTTCATGTTAATATTAAACAGTTCCAGAGGCACAGCTTCTTTATTACAAAATTTGTGTCGCTTAAAGTCTCAACAGTTTTTGAGATTTAAAATTTCAAAGTAGTGCTTTAGATCAGTTTAAAATTCATTTTGGCCAGTGACAATAAACACTTGGGACAGTGGTAATTAAGAATTTTTCAAAATTAAATATTAATTCACTGTAACATAACTGGATTTTGAAAATAATTGTGTTTCATGTCCATGAAAGAACTGTAAGGTTTTTATGTCTATATTTGTAGTCCGTAGTAGTACCAATTAAAAACCCAAATCAAAGTGGTCTCCCTTACAGCATTTACTACAGTCAAAAATATTGACAAAAAGCCAGAGTAACGGGTGAATGTGCACTTAGATGTAAACATGCAAAGAAAGCTTACTTTCACAGGGGTATATCAAAAGTCTATCCAACTTCACCTCTGCTTTATGGTTTTACCCAGATGAAATTTATCATACCTTTTAAGCATTTGAACTGAATGACAGGAACTCTGCCTTTCTGATCTCCACTGTGGCTATTGTATGTTCATACTTTAAATATTCATGATGTGCTTAGTGGAGTGTGTTTCCTTCTCTTTGTGCTTTTGGCAAGTTAAGGCCAAGGTCAGCACCTTGGAAATGCTGCCAGCAGGAGAGCAGTGTAAACCTGAGACTTAATAAGAGGCAAGTCCCCTTGCGGGTCTGTTTGCACATCCACGTGGAGCAGTGACGGTATCTGTCTCAGGATGCAGGCTTGAGAGAGAAGCCCTCATCACCTCAACACCCACCTCCAAGGCACAGACTGTACTGAAGAGATCCAGTGATAGATGGAGCCCCGTCAAAGGGTCACCACCCTAGTAAAAATCCAAGACAGTTTTCTTTGTTTGATGTTGATGATGATTATGATGCCAGACTCTGTAGTCTGTGAAATATAATATCCTGTGTTTTCATCTTCTTGTTTGGTCTCTCACAAAATCAGATGGAAGCCATCACATTTCTTTAACTCAGCACAAAATATAACATACAGCAAGACAAGGGGCAGCTAAAGACATAGTTCATGGTAGCAAACGTTACATAGTGAAGCACCAGCTGCTGAGCTGGACATTACCCAGATTATTCAGATGTATAAATGCAGTATATAAGCAGTATGGTCTTGGCATCTCAAGGTTTTGTTTGAACACAAGGAGTTTGTTGGTAGAATTGCAAGACAGATTTCAAACTCAAACAGAAATTATGTCTATGAAGGACAAAATATGGTCTTCATTCACTGCTACCTTTTTCTTTCCTTTTCTGCTTTTCTTTTTCCTGAAAACTTACCGTGCTGAAAACTGAGTCAATTAAATGGTTTGGGTTGTTTTTTTTACAGGAATAGTTATGTAGTAATTTTGTTTGAATTTCAATTCAAATAAAATCCTTTCGATTAAACAAACACTGATAATCAAATCTTAAAAGTATTTTATAGGTAAAGCAAAACCTGATCTTAATTCAGAGTTCTGCTATCTTGCCTTCATTGTTAAGGATGTTTATTTTTAATGTAACAGAAACATTAAAACCATCTGTAACATATAACTTAATAACATATATTGGGTAATACTGTGGACAGTGCTAGAAACCCATGCATTCCTTGAACTGTGTCTTTGAATCATGCATAATCCTCATGATCTGCAGATAAAATTACACTGGCTGGGATCTAGTTAAACCCAAGTGTTTCACTTTGTTTTATATTATGCACCAAATCATTATATCTCCAGCAACCTGAATAGGGCCCACCAACTTCTTGAAGAGCAGATTCAGGTTGTCCTTCATATTTCAAATTCTTATGTACATTTTAAATATTTTAACACAATATGTGCTGGTTACTCTAGCTATGAAAAGGGAATATTTGCACAGGGCATGTGCAGTTGCTTTAGCTGTGATGTCCCTTTTCTCATAAGGAACATGACCGTAACCTCGTCACTCATGCAGAGTATCTTTCTCCACAGAATGTCAGAGTCAGAACTGAAATAACATTGTCCACATTCAGCATGACAGTTTTTGCAATAGAAGTACACAGCAAAATTAGTTTTGCAAATACAGTTTCCTGCAAGTGTGCATACATTTTGTGTATCTGTCTATATCCAATTGTGCTTCCATGCTGAGTTTATGGATTGCTTGTCAGAATCCACTAAAATGCGTTTAACCTCCAGGTGCACCTGTTCTAACCTGCTCTTGTATCATAGCTATTTTCTCACTGCTAACAAAACAACTGGTAACACCTACTCTCTCATACAATAGACTATCATCGTCAGAAGTTATGTTTCTGAATAGTTATGTAAAAGACCTATTTAGAATCAGAACAATATTTTTTTTTTATTCATCACAGACCTGGTTTTTGCTCCCTCTGTTTTTGTGATTCCATCAACTTTAATATTTCACGCCATGTGAGGAGTTGAAGACAATACGATGGGAACCATTGTTGTGACCTACAATTTTCTCTTGTGAATTTTCTGGAAATTTGCTACTATTGGCAGGGAAATCAACACCAGCATATTGATTAAAAACTTCTGTGAGAAGAATGACAAGGTTGTGCCCAGACTTGCAGCTTATGTTCAGGAGCATATATGTTCAATCTCTCCAGAGGGAGCATTTATATCCCAGCAGCTGGGATTTTTTCTTTTTTTTTTTTTTTTTTCAGAGAACTGCAGGCATACCATCAACAGAATATGAATATGGAGCAACTAAAGTTTAATAGATTTAGTTCAGTAACTAAATAGATTTAATAGGTTTAATAGATTTTTTAGTAAAAATTTGCAATCAGGAGCTGTCAGATACAGAACTTTGCCACAAACCTTCTATACCCATTTTCCTCAACCCCATAACAGGTGATAATACTTGAACATACTGATATTGGTTTACAAACTGTATAGCAAATTGTTGTCTTGCTGTTATGGGTGTTCTGTACTGACTGCCTGATGGCTATTGAATTTGATTTAAAGATGTTAATTTTGACCTTGGCATGAGAACATACTTAAAATGAGCACAATAGCACATGACCATGCTCACATTAGTAAGACCATATGCTCACTAATGAAAAGCACTCTTGTTTAAATGAGAAAACTACAGGAAAGCTGTTTTTCATGAAGACAAGGTGTCAAACTTTTTTCCCTTTACCTACAGCTGACAGTTTCAATCTCTAGCTTTTTCCAGACCTAAAAACCAAGAAGAGTGTATAGAGGCCAAAATATGTTCAGCTCCAAGGAGAGTTCACAGTTACAGTAGCGTATGATTTTATTTCCTATTTTCTAAAGGATTCTGGTTTTATTTCTATGATAAATTGTGCCTTTAAAATACATGTACTAGCTCTGGATGCATTACTCTAACCTTGCCAGTGTAGTTTAAAAACATTATTTATTCCAGAAAAGCTTTTTATTTTCAAAATACAAGTTGCACCCATTCAACCTGATTGCTGTCTAAGGAAGACAGTCCTTCTGAAGAATTTAATATGGGCTGAAAAATAGTTCTCCAGCCACTCTTTTTTTTTTTTTTTTTTCAATTTCAACACAAGATTTCCCTGAGTCAGAAAAAACTTTGAGTCATTATAATCTCTAATAAACACAAACATGTGCATGCTCACATAAAAATAAAAATTAATCTCAGCTTTCATTTTGTAATACTTCCTGAAATCCAAAAGCTGTTTATTGAGTGCAGGTACTTCAAGCTCAAATTGTCAGGTACTCATTGAAAGGTTCCACTAAGGGTTAGCGGTCATTTGCAAATTGCAAGAAAATAAAAAGTGAGCAGTCTGAAAACCTAAGAATCCGATTCATACTGTTTCAATGTGGCTCTTTAAAACTATTTTGTCTTTCAAAAGCAAAATATTTTTTCGCCTGTTATCTAGGCTTTTATCGGTTGTAGAGTTCACAGAGAAGAGAAAAATTTGAAATTTCAATGGAATTACTTCTGAAGTACTAATGAATGGGAAAGTTTCCATTCAAAAATTGGCTTTTGACGTTAGATATTAGTTGTTTAGATAATATGTAAGATTAAGAGAAATAATATTCCTACATACAGAGGAGTAGTACTTCTGCAGCATTTATAGAATGGATGATAATATTATTAACATTATTGTGCTTTTACCTACAACACTCCTCCTGTGTTGGTTTCTGGAAGGTAAATATCTACAATTATTTTTTTGTGATGGAGAGATTCCGTCAATGCAAAGAAATATTGGGTTGGCATGGCAAGGTTTTGGCAGCCAGGGTGGCAGGACTGCCTTCTGTGAGAAGCTGAAAGAAGCTTTCCCTGTGTCTGACAGAGCCAATGCCAGCTGGCATCTTTTTTCTAAAGATTACATAACCCCTAATTTAACGTCTTCTTTGTTCCAAGTACCCAATGTATCCAATTTCTTGTACATAGCAAGAACCTGTATTATAACTAAGAACTTAGTTAACAATCATGATTTACCCATGATTACTTAGCAGAGAGGACAGTAAAATCCAGCAGCTCTTTTAATGCAAAATAATATCTATTTTATTTTAGTTGCCACAAAGTCACCATGCTATTTTGGACCTAAAGAACCAACCATGAAGAAACACAATGACAAGAATTTGTTCTTTCTCATGTCTCAAAGTATTTTCATTGGCTTCATTTGAACGTCAGACTTTATTCTAAGCCATATTTGCACATTGCCTATGAACAAAGGCTTACTGAAACGGGTGAAGACTGAAAGTCTAAATCCAAATGCCTAAGAAAGATAAAGGGAAAGAGCCAAAAGATCTTTGTCTACTTAAACTAGTATTATGCTATATGTGATATAATTAAAACACACCAAAATGAAATGGGTAATCAATGAACCTTGAACTGATAGTTAAATCAAGAAAGAAATTACCGAGAGAATAATTACCATGCAAATGGAAACTTATTCCATGTCCTAAAACATCTGACTCATAAAAACCCCTTTTCTTAAGGATCCTAGTCCTGAACCATATCTCTCTTTCTTTCCATAGTGAGAAATATCATCTTTCTGTGTAGCAATGTTGAGATTTTTTTTCTGTATAGTAATTTAGAGATTAATTCTGAAAAAAATATTTGTGTTCTCAAACTTTGTAGGCTCCAACCAAAATATGTGGATAGCACACATTCTAGAATAAGTGAGAGATGGAGTTGAAGTTTGTGTGGAAGAAAATCCATACTGAACTAAATGGGAGCCATGAGATAATTGAAGTTCTTTGACCCAGTGGTCCCAGTTTAAAGTCCTTGCTGTAGCCATCATGGGGTTGAGAAAGAGGCTTTCATTCTGAGGCATTCACCACCAATAACCTCATCACGTATTGCTAAATTATCCTGTTCAGCAAATGCATTTCTTCTTTGTCTCCCCTCAGTACCAGCACTGAGGTGAATCTAACACTCAAATTCACCCCATTCATTGCAGTGACCTAGATTTCATTGCACCCTGAACCCTTTCATTTTAGGTGACATTCCTTTTCCATGAGGGAAAATTACTTAGCATTACTTAGACATAGCTATGGAACAAACATTAACCTTTTTGGGAGGTTAAGGTCCACACAGGGACCTTAATATTTTGATTTTAATAATATTTTGAGCTTAATTATGTGTGTAGGTACCATACTGTACCATACTGTAATCGCTAACTGTGATTTGCCAGATGTTTAAAAATGTTATGGCCCACACAATAAATATTGCAGTTAGAAAAAGAAAGTGAAGCAGTGAAGAGAATTGCAGTTTTGTCTACCCAAGGTAATGGAATCCTCTCTCATTTGAGGTTTTTAAAATGCTTTAAATGTATTTATTAGATAACTAATTGCACACCTCTCTCTCTGTAAATAGCTGAGATTCAGCAACTTGAGGCATGATCTTCAAATCCTAAACTAGCAACTAAGTTCCTCTGGAACCCTTTGCCACACATAAAATTAACAATTTTCAAAATTTAACTAATTTCAGTTATTTGTAATAGATCCATCTCTCCTCATTCTTCTTGCATATGTAATCCCCGAGGGCCAAATAAAGTACAGAAGCCATACAATCTTATCCATGACACAAAAATCCAGTTAGTTTAACTCACGCAATGGATCCTGTTTCTTTCCCAACTGCACTTGGGCCAGTTGCAATCCAGTTCTTAAAAGGGGCACTTCTAATATAGCAAATTTTGAGTAAAAAACCCTCATGTGGTGAAAGGTTTCCAGGAACACACTGTAAATGCCGCTCAAGATCAGTCAGCAAGTTGATAATGTCAAATCTAACAGACCTGCACAGCATTTCCTCTCTCTCAGTTATTAATGAAGAAATTAATCTGGAAGGTTCATGCTGCTCGAAATGTTATCACCTGAAAAAATGTACAGTCACATCACTATTAAAAGAAACTAATAGTCATGTGTCAATTTATTTTAATTAACAAGAAAAGCTCTTGAATATTATTTGTTGACAATTCACTATATAAGCAAGCAGAAATGAAACACATACTGACATACAGGAAAAATTCCAGTCTTGTAAAGAGGTTAGTGTTGAAAGAATTCATTAACTTAAAAAAATCACTGAGATTCAATAATAAAAACTGCCTGTACTTTTTACAGTTGCAAGGCTCCATAAAATACAAATTATATTAAACAAAATGAAAAGGTGCTTTAAAAATTTTGTCAGGAGGATTGACTTTTAAGACGTGTAGTTTGGCTAGTGAAATTATTTGAGTGACATGAAGATTTTACTTCTCTTTTCATACAAATTGAATAAAAATGGATTGTCCCTAATAAAAAGACACAGCTGTGGTTTCTCTCCAACCACTTTTTCAAGTATACAAAGTATATGGAGAAAGAATGCAGTGGAAAGAATTAAGTTAAAAATTGAAGTT
>VYZT01006131.1:0-37478 GCA_013400735.1 Pomatostomus ruficeps | reverse complement strand
GTGTTTGTTAGATGGCTTGAAGTTTTAGAAAAGTTACGCATCAATATGAGGAACAAATACCTGAACAGTGTATTTGTTCCTCATATTGATGTTCCTGAATTTGGAAGGATTGCATTAAAGTCATTGGTTCCCTGAATGGTGCTGTTCCTGTTAAGGAAAGGGGAAGCTCACACCAAACTCACAGCAGGAATATTTAACTTTCCACATCCCTGTAGTTCTTGTATGTCTTTGAAAGAAAATTTAGCTGTATTGTAGACTGTGAATACTGTGGCATGATACCATTATGTATCACATAGAATCAGCTCCCTTTCCAGAAGTAATATCAGTGGTAAATTTCTTTCTTTATATTTCCTTTGCACAAGACAGTCGGAAAAAGTTCATTTGCTATTTCTGATTACATATCTGTCTGTTATTGGTGATGAATGCTGAAAATATGCTATTTTCATCTAATATTTTGTCTGATTAAGTACTTGAATTACTAAGGAATGCTGACATCTTACAGAGGTATGGTTGATTTAAAGATTTCTTATGTATCTGTATAGCAAGGTTCTGTCTTTGAACACTTAGTTTTGTAGTTTATATTGACTTTGGTTAGAATTGTTCTGGAGCTGAAGAGGGGCTGGACTGGGCTGTTGCTTGCAGCTTTCAACTAAGTAAAAAATCTGGTTTATAAATTCAGGCAGAAAGAAGAGAAACTACCAACTTGACAAAAAGCTTTGTGTGGAGGATGTGTTTGTTAGCAAAATGAATGAAAGCAAGACATCATCCCATCTCTCTGCATGGTTTGGCAGTTTATGAAACAAGCCAAAGGAAGCTGCGTGTGGCCTGAGCCATGCTAAAGACAGCTCCATAAGCAGGCAGTTACAGGCAGTTTCAACACAAGGAGTCAAATGGCTATTCCTAGGACTAGGCCTTTTTTAATAAACAAAAACCAAATGAAAATGTCCCAGTTATTAACATTGGAAGAGTTGGCTACTGTGCATATACAGTATATTTCCATTACATTTTAAAATCAATTCATAAAGCTGCAGGCCAACATTCCAGAGAAGTACTGTTGGCCATGAATGACGTCCTGATTGTGAAATGGGATGGAAAATGCACTCCTAAATGCACAGTGGACACATTTTGTTAAATGCTAACAACTGGGACGTTTTAATTTGTTTTTGCTTATTACAAAAATAAACAAAGTAAACAAAAGGCATGAGTGCAAAGCAAGGGAGTTATTAAAAAGAGCCTTTCACTTAAGTCCTTCTGGCTGAGCCATCTTCTGTACAATTTAATTTCTAGAGGGTATTCTCTCAGCTGGTTCCATTTAGTTTTGACTACCAGATGTGAGCATGGGTCCATTCCTTGGCTTAAAGAGACAGCAGTGTAGGCAATTAGAGCACTCTCAAATCTTTAAAGCATTGTTTTCACCATTGTAAGAAACCATTTTTTTCTTTTTTTTAATTGAGGCAGTTTTGGGAACATGCTGCCTAGTGAAGAGCTGTGTTTGTGGCTAAAGTAGTCATCTCATAGGTGTGAGGCAGGCATTTCCCTTCATAAATACTCAGCTCAGACTGCCACCTTATAGGCAGTAACCTTCAGAGTTTAACTGTGCAAGAGCTGCTCACTCTATGGGAACAGGACAGACAGNATTGTATTACAGTTTTGAGTTTTGTATTATATAATATACTATATATTAAAAACAAATCAAGAAAAGAGTCACTCTAAAATCAAAACAGCTTGTTCTGGAAGGCTGTAGGGGGAGGATCTGGCTGTGTCCACATGAGCAAGTTGTGCAGCCCAGGAGTGGGTCTGCAGTGAGAAGCTGTTGGTGTTGAGGACCTGACATCTGTCCTAGACACGCTTTCGGGGGTTTTGATTCACACTAGCTCCAGTCTGTTCCCATGGTTTAAACATTCGAAACTGTTTGGAGTACATTAGCTGTGCTTCTGGAGCACATCTTCCAGTTGAATTTAATCTGAAAGGAATCCAGTTCACTTACTCAAAGACCGCTCCGTGATGTGAACCGGAGTGTGGTAAGTGGGAACAAACGGGGGATTTGCTTTAAAAGTGCACTTGAGAGCCGAACGAACATGCTGAACCAGACTCTCCCTTTTCCTATCTTTTTAAGGCCAATTTTCAGAGGACATTTTTCCACCAGTTTTTCAACTACAGCAGAAATACTCTTTCTAACAGAGCGCTGTTGGGAGTTCTTTTTGTCAGCTTTATTTAACGCTTCTCCTTTCAGTGAGAAATCAAACAAGAAGCAGGCACCCATTTCAGTGCCCTGCCCTACCCCACCCCAACTGTATCGAGGGCAGAAAGGCTTCTGCAGGCCTTGAATCGCTCTACAGCAATGTCACCAGATCCTGCCGAAGCTGGCAAATTCCCAGGGCAAACATATGGGAAGCATGTGTCATGACTTGAGGCGGGGGTTACTATTTTCTTAATCACTGCCACAACTGTGCTCTATGTTTTTTCTTTTCCCTGAAATGCCACTGGATTCGGTTTGAACACAAGTGTTACTCCTCCTTGCCCCTCTGCTTCTCGCCTTGGAAACTCACACAAAGGCTCTGCTTCACTCAAGTGACATAGAACGAAGATGAACTTGCTGAGAGATTACACAGTGTAGGACTAAATAATTTGCAGTATCTGTTTCTCATTTGTCTTTTTCCTTTAAAAGAAAATAACAAAAGCCCCTTTCCATTCCCCAGTAGTCTTTCAGAACTTGTATATCAAGTGGTTACCAACTCACTCCCCTTGTTTTTCCTGACATTTTTCTTTTTCAGGTACAACAAACGATCAAACATATGGCTGATATCAAAGTGGCAGGAAGGGAATTTCCCTACATTAAGAAGTTTATTTAACTGGATTTTGGTTTCAGGTCCATTCCTTTGCATTTCCAACTAAAATAATTGCCTTTGGTGCAAGTGGCAGCTGGATTATGACTAATTTTTTATTATACAAATAAAGATTTTTCTCAAGTACTTTTGGGCGCAAAACACTAAGAGAACCCTAATAGAAATTTCAGAAACACATTCTTGCTGGATTTTGAGAAGTTTAAATTCAACTTAGTGTTTAGCTAATTAGCAGAACTTAGAATTAGTTCTTACTGCAATCACCACCAGAATTTTGACTGATCTTAAGCCCATAAGTCCATCAAAGCAATGAGATATCGTTGCATTAGAATACAGAAAGGGGATTTTGATGTCAGCTCCAAATCGTGATACAGATTATGGCAGAAGTACCTTGATTATATGGAAACCTGCCTGTATGCATTTATAAATGTCCTTTGTTTCCTGCTTTCCATTTCTGACTGTCTTCCATAGTGGACTCAGTCCCCATTTTATGCTTCTTGTACAAAGTATTTTCTGAGTACTTAAATTGTTGCCCCAAATGCCTGCAAATATTCAAACACAGAGAAAGGGTGATAAAATTCTGGGTAGAACCTGGGTCAAAAGTTCTTGAAAACCAGAAAAGCTAGAGTGCAAATTTCAAGGAGTGTATCTGGAACTGGTATACTCATCGTTCTGGAAGGTTAGAGGAAAATAGTACTGGGAGCAGAAGCATGATGTTCAGCTGCAGAGCAATTCAGCCAAGAATACAGCAATTATTATTAAATATTATTGTGTCTTTTAGTCTTTATTTTTTTTCCTAAATGACCTTACTGTTTAAATAAGGGCATTCACTGAGCTAAGGTCTTGACCTGAGATAATCCTTTTGGCTGTGGATATTAAGATAGAAATAACCATAGCAACCATAGAGAATTTCATAAAACATTTGTTTGCTTCTGTTTAGCTAGAAAAGTCCAAATAAAAAATGTCATATATATCTGGTGTGTGTTATACATTGTGCCATAAATGTCATTTGTTAGTTGTTTCTCTTTTTGTGGTTTTGGAGGAAATTCCAAATGTAGCTGAGGGAATCTGGCTTTAAACACACAGAGAGCCCTCATTCACTATTGAAATGCATTCTGGGAGGACTGCAAGATGTTTTGTGCAAGCAAAATTTGCCTGCACATGATAAGAGATATTTTAGGAAAGCAAAGTAGTGTCAGAGCAACTGAGAAAATATATAGACCAAGTTTCTTAAAGGGGTGTGCTTATCATGATCCAGAAAAAGATGTCGCTTCATCCATGTGTTCACAATTGGAAAAATTCCTAGTATCTCAGAAAGACAGAGATAGCAAAACCTTCTTCTGTAGGATAAATTTCTGTGCAAGCTTTGTCCCCAGCAAGGCTTTGTCTAAAGGACTATTCCTCAGAGGACTTCCCAAGAGACTTATGGATGGTATCATGTTCCAAACACTATTTAAGGCTACATTTTATCATATTTGATTTGTGACATGAAACATAAAATAAACATATCAGCACAGAATAATCCTGGTTTGAGACTGGTTTCATTTACCCCATACCCAAAAGGAATGTAACTGTCCAAACTGGAATTATCTTACAGCACTGACAGGGCTGTGTTAATGACCATAGCTGGTAAAAATCTGATTTCGTATCTCATGTGGAAAACAGCATTTGCAGTGGCATACTATGGCATTGTAGTGCAGTGCTTGGTCAGTGGAAGAAAGAGAGATCCCCTCAGTGAGTAACACTGAGGTTTTGAAAAATCCTGTTTTTATAACCTTTCCTCTAAATTTGAGCATTTGGTGAGTCCGACAGGATTTGTCCAGAGGGAAAGGTATGCAAAACTGTAGTGAACTACAGGCCTAATTAACGCATTCTTCCCTCAGCCCTTCATGTGTTATGTTTCAGTAAGAGTCCAGGGAGACACCAAATTCAGTTCTTTTCAAAACAGAGCTTGGTAAGCTTAATAGAGCTGTAGGCATGGTGACTCATGATGCTCTGCTGAAAAAGAAGGTTACTTTTGTGTTATGTTCCATGCTTATCCTGTGAGAAGACAAAGTACTTTTGTGACTGAGATGGGATCAGGACATAGCTTCACTCACCTGATAAGGCTGCTTGAAGAGAGAGAGACTCTGGCTGTATGAAACATTTAGGCAGGATGCCATAGGGAAGTTCTCTTGACAAGACAGGACACAAGGACATCTTTGACTCATTTCATATCTGGAATTGTCTGTAAACTGCAGGCATAATGTGGACTTTGATTTGAAGCTAAAGAAATGAAAATTAATTTTTCAATTTGATCTCAGTACCTACAGAATCCAGTGAAATCCAGCTGTCAGTGAAGCTGGCTTCCTGATGTTTTCACTGCTTGCTATATTTGCACATTGCTCTTTAAAAGTAGAGACAGTGGCCCAGGTACTGGTAACTCTGTGCTAAATACAGTCAAAGAAGAAGCAGGAGTTAATCTCATTCTGGAGACATGCCAGGCACTGCTTAAATCAGGAGCTGAGTCAAAGGAACTGAAGACATTTTGACATCTTGATCCAAGTAGGAAGAAGCCTTCAAAGGCAGCTTGAGGCAAAATTCACTGGCTGCACACATTGGAGTACTATCAAAGAAATCTTTGAGGTAACCCAGCCAGCATCGTGAAGAGAAAACCTCAAGTCTCTCTGCACATCAAGGCTCACCATAACTCATGCTTATTTTCAGAATGGCTGGTTCCTCACATTATGCATGGCTCAACCATTTCTGCTGTATCTTCTATTGTTGCCGAGTTGTATGACAGCTCAGTGACCTTTCCAAAAGTGCAAATATCTGGTATTACATGCTGCAATGGAGCATGGGATATGAGTCCAGGCTGATCACAGGAGCAGTTGAGAAAAATTAGAATGGATCCTGAATGTGTTCTGGGCCTCAATTTTCAACAAACACAACCCCTTCCTAATAATGATTCGATAATATGTGCTTACCAGGGAGGAAAATGGTCTCTTTTTCTTTCTTTTGTGGGGTAATTGTCTACGCGTGTCAACCGACTGAATGGTTATAACCAGGATCTTAGAAGGTAAAAAAAACCCCAACCAAACAAAAACTGTCATATGATCAACAGTTAATGAGTTTGGGCCTTTATAAAATTAAAGTAAAGCACTATGAGGAGCTTTAGGAGTGCTAAAAGGATGTGAAATAATATACACCAAATCAGAATAAAGACAGGAATTGCAGAGCATTTGGACAAGAGTGAAGTATTCGCACACAGATTCCAGAATATTTTCCAAGAGGGATGAACACATGGTGCTTCTGCAGATATTCACAGCATTTTATCTTTGCCAGAAATATTTACATCATAAAGAACAAAAGCTATCTCTCGGCTTATATTACAAAACCAAGCCCAAGAAAAAAGTTTGGGTTTTAGGCTGAAAAGAGAAGCTAAGAGTTCTCAACAACTCTGAGCCTTCCTTCAATGCTATTATGTAATTTTTTAACCTCTGTTATTAAAGTCATAAAACTGTTATAATCTTGCCAAAGGAGCATATACTGAGGACATTTGTTTTAAACATTGATTAAACGCAATCAATTGATAGAAAAACCCAATGTTGTTGATTACATTCTTTAAATGCTACTAATAGAAGCTGCAATTGCTTTCAAGTAAATATTGTCTTAAAGGGTCTTTCTGCCCCTTTGAAAGTGAAGACCAGCAGATAAATTAACAACTATAACCTGTTAAGTTCTCTGAACTGAATCTTTTTGGCTCCTAAGTCCACATAAGAGTATCAGTTGGTTATGTGGCACTTGATTTTGATTATCTCATGCCGCTGATTTTAAAGATATATGACTCTAATATATTCCATGCAAGTTTGTATGCTCAAGTGATCAGAAATAACAGATGATCACTTATGAATCCCAGCATCACTGTGGCTGTTGCAAATAGTTGGATCACACAGGTGTTTTTCTTAGGAAAGGGAGAATTGTGATTTCTGCTGTACCATAAGATAATGTGTCTCAAGTACCGAGTGTCACATCTCAAGAAATATAACATTTCAAAAATCTATTGTCAGATTCAAATAAATAAACAACTACTTTAATAGGTCATATTTCTCTTTTACTATTCTTCAGGAAGGATTGAATGTCTTAAATGCTCCATAAAGGACTGTGTTTTGCTTCAAGGGGTGACATTCACTCTACCTTAACTTCATTCATCTGAGTTATTACTGTGAGTTCTCCTGGGGGTGTACCCTACTTTTGCTTGTGACCAGACACTGAATTTACACTTATAAATTTTGGCTACAGAATTCAGGTTAGATTCCTGAAGTGAACAGCAAAGTACATTTTTAAGCTGTTATTTTAATCTTTGAGTTAGTAACATCAAAAAACTAATACCTCCATTAGACACTGCCTAAAACCAGGTTGACCTCAGTATGTCTGTTTATCTATAAGACAAATATGAGCATCTCCAAACTCATGAGACTGCCACTAGTCTCAACAGACAGCTGAAGGGCTTTCCTTTTGGAGAACAAGAACTGCTTTTCTTATCTATTTTCCACAGCCTTACTGTAGATGGATAAATATGTCAGCTGTCCCAGGACTGGATTTTCAGCTAATTTTAGTTTTAACCTGCAGATTCGAGTACCTATGAGTGGTTTCTTAGACTGGAGACAGGTCCAGTGATTCACCAGAGGAGGTTAGTTAAGGGTATTTAATTCCAATTTTTAATGGAGGGAGTACGGTGGTGTAAGATTTAGATTTATTTTTTAAGGGAATGGTGTACCATGGTTATCTTTACGCACACATCTGTCATCTAGTTGTATACCAAAGCATTTACTCCAGTCTGAGCTCTGTGAATACCACATAATGCATAAAGACAGAAGTAGATCTCACTTGAGAAAATTCTCTGCTCATATGGAAGAAAAGTGGTGGACAAAACCCCCCATCTTATTACTTAAGTTTTATGATGATATAATTTAAAAAAATTAGTCTTTAAGACATTAGTCACCGAGTATTGTTCAGTACCATTTCTGTTTGAAATATCTGAAGGTATTTTCATGCAAAACATGTAAGTCTTCTATTTTTCTGCCTGTCGTTATTGAGATGAAAGAATCACATATGAATTGGTGGAAAATATAGTGTTACAGCATCTGAGTGAGGTTTTCAGCTTGGTGGACAAATTTTTTCCAAGTTCTTTCTTTGACTGAGTATTATTCCATTTTCACTGGTGGGAGAAAGGGACTTACCACCTAAGCCGTTCTAAACTAATAAATGTGAATATTCGTTAAAAAGTCAAGATTGTCTGCTCCATCTGCCTCAAGGTTAAATTAATACATTTTGCCATCATCAAAACTGGGGCTAGAAGTGTTCCTTTGGGAAAGGGTCCCACCAGTAGAACAAACTCTCCTGCGTAACAAAAGAAATGACATCAAAATGTGGAGCTATTTCATGCCAAGGAAAAGAAAACATTGCTTAGCAGAGGAAGAGGGACTCAAAAACACAGCTGCAGGGAAGAAAGCTTGAAAAGTTGCTTTGATTTGGCAGAGGGTTTGTGTATAACTCTATCTTTGCTCTTGAGAGCAAGTTTATTCCCTTCTTATTGTTCTTTAAACAGTTACGCAGTTCCTTCTGCATTCTTAATATGTCAAAAGAAAATTGCAAATCCTGTAACATGAAACACGAAGTAGATTTGTTCAAACTTAAGGCTTCAGCCTGTGAGAATCTGAGTATCCTTGATGCATCCAGTCCCTTAAAAATTCAAGTCATGTAATATCCATTACATCATTGCTCCCACTGCAGAGTTTTCTGGCACATTGAACTTGAAGAAGATTAAAAGCATTAAAGCAAGGGAGAAGAAACACGGCATTAGAGGAAGATCCTGCACATACATACCTGGGTTCCTTTTTCAAGTATAACATCTTTACTAGACATGAGTGACAATGACAGACAGGGCAGTAACCAGATTTGAATAGATTGGGACCTATTAGTACTAATAAAATTCATCACAGGATATAAACAAGGTAGGATTTATAAATTACCTTTTCTTATACCAATTGATATAGCTGCAAAACCACAAAAAACCTTTGGCACACAGTTCCCATATTAGGTCTAAGATGTTTCAGTTTCAGGCATGAACAAGCCTTTCCATGCCCAATATTCTGATTTGTTGCCCTAGATTTTCCAGAGATTCTAGTAATTCTAGATTCTTGTATTGAAATGAAAAATATCAGGCTTTCCTGAGACTATATTAGATTAGGAGATCCCAGACCAGAGTCTGAAACCTTACATTGATTTGTGGAATTAAAAATTAGGGTTCTTGGCTTGTAGTAGAAAAGTTTCAGGAAGTAGTGGTTTGGACAATCATGCCAATTAAGGATGCAAGAAATTATCCAGTATTATAAAGCTAATGGACCGAACTGGTCAACCCTTTCACCGATATTAGCTTTTAATCATTCAAACAAGTTAATGAAATTCACGTACACCTCAGCTATCCTTCTTTCCTCTATGTTCAATTCAGAGTAGAATGTGCCTCCCTTACCCCAAAATATTGGCAGGTATATGAGGAGCAAAAATTTCTATTAAAAGTAGATCTATTTTTGATGACTTTGAAAGATTTGGCATCTATGACACCTGATGGGCTTGCTGTATATTCTGTTTGTGCTGTTTCTCCTTCATCACAAGCTTTTACAAGATAATACTGAGTTTTTAAAGCTTAATTAGAACCTTATTTGATTCTCTTTCTGGATCTGGATTTGGATCTGCTAATCATGGTCTGAATCTTTTTCTGTTCTCCATACTCAGTAAAAATATTATTAGATAGTTCTTTGTTGTGGTATTTCACAATCTGAACTGTATGCTTCTCATTTGAAAATATTATACACATCACTCCAGCAAAGTATTTCAGAAAGAATCATAGCTGGGCTGAGGAAATTAATAATACTCATGTGAAGTCCTTTCTTTAAGTATATATTTTAATTCTGCATTTATTCAGAAGTCATTCTGTGGATTTCTATTCACTATCAGCAAAATAATAGACTTTACCTTGCTAATCTTTCCATTGCCTCAGGACTTCTTTACCCAGATATTACTGACCATGAGTACGTGGGAAAATTGTGTTCCAGTGAGTTACCTCTGTAGGGATAAACTGTAGGGGGATACTGGATTGAGCACTGGAAAACCATAATGGGAGTGCAGAAACAACAGCAGAAGTTACACAGGTCCAGCCAGTGGGCCTGACCCATACTAGTAAGTGTAACAGCAGTGCAGCTGTGTACTACCTTATCAAATACAGTATTAAGGTTTGTTTTCACATTTTTATTTACGTATTGTCATATTCTATTTTATTGAGCTTCGACACATTAACCTAAGAAAATTGCTTTTACTTTGGGTTGTAGATAGACTTCTTAATTTAAATGTGGAAGATGCTGCTCCCTGATGCTTAGCCTAGGAACATTAACAGTCGGATGAATCTCAGCAAAGATTGAGGTATAGAGTTAGTCAGGAAATGTTGCTTTCCAATGAGAACATTTAATCAAAAGCATGCCTAGCACATTTTGTTTGCAATTTTAAATACTTCAGTGTTAAAATGTTAAATCACTGCCATGCATTCCTGTTTTCACATACAGGTTGGGTTCCCCTCCGAGATGTCAAATACTGTTGTATTTCAGAGGACCACTCCCACAGCTGTGGGATTTTTCAGCACATGACAGTTTGAAAAGCCACACAGAGTGTGGAAGCTTGTGAAGAACACACTATAGTACCCCAGTATCGAAAACTCTTTTCAGCAATTGCTATTATTAGGAAAATGTCTGGTTTTCAAAATATAAATTAAAAAAAGGCAGTAGGGAAAATCTAGATTCTTTTGAAATCTTTAGATTTTATTTGAAAGAAAACTTGTGTACAGTCCCTGATACATTTCTATTTACAATCTACTTGCTTGATAGATTCTCATTTTGCTATGAATATTTTACTAATAAATGTAATTTGTTTATTACATGGTAACTCTCAGCTTCAGATGATAATATTATGCCTACAAAAATGCAGAAACCACCAATGCCAGCACTGTTTCCAAGTCCTTTCTTTAAAGAATTTCCATTTATCAACTAGAAGAACCAGAATCCTGAACCAATTTTTTTGGATCTAAAATATAGGGATCTTCCCTAACTTAAACAAAAATATACACCCCAGAAGAGATGATCCATCTCCCAAATATACAAAAATCTAAACAATTTATGGGTTGGAAAAAGAAAGCATTGTCATTACCTTTTCATAAACTATGTTTCTGTGCCTATGAGGACAGAGAAATCTGTGTTATTTACTCCATGTAAGTCTATCTTGTCCTACTACTTTTCCTGATGGGGATCAATCAGTAGTAGCAATGAACTGACCTTTTGCAAAACTAGTATTAATAGTCCACCACTGAAATCAAACACAGGGTTACAATAAGTCTTCAAACTTTTAAGGAATCCTGAAAGAATGCCTACAAAACAGTACTGCAATTTTGATTTTTCTTCCTGTCATTGATGTTATCTTTATACCTGCAAAGCTCGGTTTGCCATTCCTCTATTAGCGCTACTGAGTCATGAACTCTCTAAGAACAAGGGCATAAACCCGGGGAATTCACTCATGTCATACCTGGGGTTCTGTCTTGGACATCTGGCATCACCCCAAGCAATGCAGGACTTAAAGGCACGCTAATGTAGTATTTGCATATGAGCCAAAAGACTTTTTTTTGTCTCTGGCCTGTCTTTATTTACCTTATAGCTTAGGCATTCTTAAAATGCATTTGTGTTGACGAGTGAGCGCAAAGGAGATTATTAGTGCTTTTGAGCAATGAAAACAAGCAAGCTAAGCAAAAAACACTTCTGAATTTTTCTAGCTTTACGTTGTAGGTTCACGGCTCCTTCCACACTGTGCTGTCAGCGTATTTTACTAGCCTATATCATTTTTATAGATCATGAACAGTAGAGGCCTAAATTTTGACCCCTGTCGGGCCCCAGTAAATCTAGTTTTCCACAATCTAACATAGCTTCTCTGTTTTCTGTTTTTCCATCAGCACTTTATCCACTCCCATGTACTTCCCTAGATCCTGGCAACTTTTAGCTTAAACAGAGACCAGTAGTATGGAACTTTGTCAAAATGTTCTGAAGATCCAAATAAATTATGCTGTGTTTTATCAGCTTTGTCTGCAGCCTCCTGGAGCATCAAGTTAGCCAAGACCTTTTCTTTCTAAATCATTCTTGTTATCTCTGTTAGTTTAGCACTATGTATTTACTTTTATAATGTGTCCTTTACTATAGTCTGTATTAAATACCATAGTGATGGGACTGCAGTTCCTTGAGAATGCCCTTTTCAACTTTGTGCAGAGCTGCACTGTATTATCCATTCATTTCATTTGTGGTATGTTAACTGAATAAAACAAGCTTTCCAGTACTCTACTGCAAGGCAACCCCAAGTGCTTCATGAATCCTTGTGCTTTTTTTTTCCCTCAGATTTCGATTTAATGCTCCACAGTTCCACAAAGATTTCCACTGCTGCTCCATAAAGTTTGTACAGATTCATCTTTGCAGATTTATACTGAATATTGTGAAGCCAATAAAGTTTTAACAGAAGTTTTCAAAATGTGCTCAGCAATGTATAAAACCTTTGAAAGATAGTTGAAATATTGTAGACTATTGTTTTGTTGTCAGAGGACCTCTATGTTGTGAGTTTTCATTACAACATGGATTACCAAATTTTGTAATGATTTTTGATTTGCCATCATTTATAAAGTGAGCTTTTGCTGGGATAAAAATTATTTTTATAATGTTTAAAGCTGGCTACTTTGTGAATCTCAGTTACTTAATATGAAGCCAAGTTTTGAAGAATATTGGAACAATTCAGTTTTCCAAATGTATATAGTTGGAAAATTTCTGTTCTTAAAAGTCCCTTCATAGATCTTATTTTAAAATACTTAAGGATTTTTCATGTTTTAACGTTGAAACTGTCAGGTTCTTTAGGCTTTAATTTTTACTTCAAAGCTAAGGTAAAGGATGACTAACAGTTACATCTCTGGTTTTTGGAACCATTGGAAGTACTTTCAGATCGAGCAGATTTCCTCTTATTATAAACCAGCTGCACACATGATGGTCAGAATGAATTTTGTTTTGTTAAATCGGTATTATCAGTGACATTAATGTGTCAAGTCAATCTGAGCCTGAAGCTACACTCCTGTTGGCTCTCAGAAGCCAGCAGAGGGTCCTTTATTAAATAAAGGGCATTGGTTTTGCCTAGAAGGCTCAATTCAGTTGCAAGATGTAGGTTTCCAGTGCCATTTGAGAAGATTCAGGATGCTCTTCAAAAAAAATCTCCCAGAGAAGGTTGTAAGTCACTTGTAGTTTTTGTGCCATGCCTACTAGAACTTTGCAGATGTCTTAGGCAATCTGCTCTATCAAAAATGGCATGAGATAATCGAACTCACAACAAAGTTTTAAAGACTCCTATTTTTAGATATACTTACTGAAGATGTTTTGTCTGGTCTAGTTACCTTAGATAGTATCCATGTATCTATGTATCTATTTTATCTATCTTATCTATTTATCTATCTATTGTTTATGGTCTACTGAGAAATAGGCTCTTCTAGTGCTCAAGCCATCTTAACCTACTGTAAGGATCATTGAGGAGAAATCAATCATATCTAGGAGTCTTCTTTTCTCTCCCTTACTTCTCTCTTGGGTTCTGCATTGATCCTATGGTGAAGGTTTCACTGGTCTGCATGTGTAGCACGCCCCTGTTCAGGCAAAAACCCAAAATCCATCATCAGTGCAGTCCATGAGACACAGTACAGCTCTTTAGCGGGAATATGACAGTTCCCTAGACTCCTGTTAGGGAAACTTTCCTGCCCGCCCATCCAGGAGCCACTCTGGCAGTCACACCCACACCACCTGAGCCGGGACTGAAGCCCCATCACTCCGGGGAGCTGATGGGTGCCTCACTTCAATGTCAAGCAACACAACATGCAGAATTGGGAAACAACATATTTATGTTCACATGTTCCTCATCCAAGGTACTAAACTCCCCTGAGGACATCCATCCACACATGAGCACATGAGCAACCCATGGGGAAGTACCACTGTACTAAACTCCTTCTGTTTAAAAAATTATTGTCCATAATGAAGTTATTCAGAGGGCAAGACTCTTAGTGATACTTCCATTGCTAAACAGAAAAGGGATTTCAGCCCAGGGTTAGACTACTCTAATTCTTTGGCTATTTTTTCTCCTGGAACTAGTACTGCAGTATTGCAGTCTACAAAGAAAATTTTACAGAGCTATATAAACAAAAGACCATCTAGATGTGCTGTGTACTTTAAGTGTATTCAAAGAAGCAGCAGCTGTAACACTTAAATGCAAAATATAAATTGTTCTAAATCCGTGATCAATTCATCCTCATCTTTCCTGTAGTACTGTATTCTATGGCATTGGTCAGCATGACTCAGTAATTTAAGAAAAAATCTCTGGCTGAACTACTGGCCTTTTGCTAGCATACTATGACATCTAAACTTCTATTTAAACTTTAACATGTAAGCCACCATTCAAAAGGGAAACAAGACCAAACCAAACCAAAAAACNAAAAAAAAAAGTGGGAACGGGGGTCAAGATAAGACTGGGAAAAGAGGAAAAAAACTGTTCAATAATCCCACATAGTCATTAGCTGTAACATTTTATTTTGGCTTTTTTTGTGTGAGAAAGTGTAATAAGCCTGCATTGATCTATGGATCTTATTCTTTGGGGAAATATGAGTCACAGATGCATAGTTTGGAGACACTCTTAAAAATATTATCTCTCAAGTGTTGCGTGAAGCTTTACAGACTTCTTCCTGCAAATCTTCTATGTCACTGTTAGAATCAAGTCCAAAATATTTACATCTAAACAACTTATGGCATCTGTCAATAAAAAATTGGTCTGCTCCAAAACATTTCTAAGTGCAACATTTAAAACTGCATAAACAGGAGTGAACTAGTAGCAGTCTAAAGTTGTCATCATTGACAGTTATGATTTATCTTAACTCTCCCTAGCCATTTGGCTAAAGTTTTAAGTAAACACTTTCAGTCTTCCTCATGTTCTCTTTACTGCCACCTCCCACTAATAAGAGATGTTGCCAAGAAAAGCAGCCAGACAGTTCATTTACCTCCCAAACTTGCCTGAAAGTAGCTTGCCTGGTTTAGACAAGGGTCGAAACTACTACTGCACATTTTCAACAGATGGAACAATGCTTCACAAATTATTTACATTGAAGTTATTTGCTTTCAGGATGTGTGTTTAACGAATGGTTAGTTGAATGAAATATTGCAGCTCAGACAGAGAATGCAAGCAATTCAAGCAAGCCATTTATGGTGATAGATGTAGCTGTGATCTTTAATTTTCTGCAAAGCATTGTAGCATTTTGTCCTCATTCTTCACTATCTCCTTGAATCTGACAAAAGTATGGTTTCTATTTTCACCCTCTTCCTCCTTTGCTACCCCCTCCCCTGCAGGCATAGTTCCATTAATCAGCTGTGTTGCAATAATACCTTGCACTGATAAGACATTCTCTCATTAGCAGATCTTCAGAGATCGTCATAGATATGATGAAGAACTCATAATTATCCCCATTTAAAAAATGAAGACATAAAAGCATTACAAAGTTTAATGTGTTAATTGAAGCCAGCCAACCAAATAGAGACATGAAAGCTGAAAACCCAGCTCCTCTTTCTCTGTTCAGTCTCACATACTGTGCTATTTTTCTTAAGAAAGCATTTGAAGTAACGTCACTGCTGCTAGCTTCCATCACCATGGTTCTGAAACTTTAACTGGGAGAAAGAATTGCGTAGGAACTTCATTTCTAGTAGTTGCTAAAGGAGAAAATCCATATGGAGTTTCTCCTGTCACAATCTGCTTGAATTGGACAGCATATGACTGCTACATGACATCCCATTTCTTCAAAACATTTATGAAAATAGCAGAACCCAGCCACCAAACATGCTTAGGTAATTTTTAGGCAGACTGGTGTGTTGCAAGAAAATCTGAGTAGCTTTAAAAAAAGGAACACTCCATCTTGAAATATTTATTCTCCCTATCATCCCAAAGCAAAAAATTCTCCCAATTCATTTAGATTTCCAATTTAAAGGTGCCTGCAATATTCTGTTTGTCAGTAGACTAATGAATAATTTTTCTAAAACAAAGAAAAGTTTGTTCTCAGTCTATTGAATACAATAGGAATGTTCCTGACATCAGTAGACTTCAGTTTGGACCTGCAGACAAGGGAACACCATATAGAATCCCAAATAAATGTTTAATATTCTGTAGAATGAACAAATATCAAGAAAGGATTTTCCTCAAATTGTGGATTGCCTTGTTACTTTCTGCATCTTCAAGAGGAACATCAGTTAACACTTGCCAGGAGAACCTTTTGCCTTTTCATTGGAATTTCATAGTTCTGTCACAGTTGTAGGGAACACAAGGTGAAAACTAAGATTCCTCAACCTTTCCTTGGCCTGTGGACATGAAAATGGGCTTGCCTGAAACATCCGTTTTGTCTGAACTGGTGTCTTAAAGTTTTATTCTTCATGTCTTTGAAATTACCCCCAAATAATTTTACATCTTAGACAAGTTTAGATTTTTTAAGAAGGTTAAGTTCTTCATGACACACTTGGAAACATCTGCAAAAGAAATAAAAAGCCTCATCCCAGTATAATTTAAAAATAACTTTAGCTGCTTCAATGTCTGAGCTTCTTTTGTACCCTGTATTCTTCCTTTCCTAAGAACAGAGTCACTGCATCCTTCTTCATCTTTTCTTTCACCAGAATATTCTTTTATGACCTTTTATTTAGTAGGAATTTAGTTCTACTGTGAAGACATACTTACTGTATGTGTCCTTTTCCCATTCTTTCAGCTTGGACTGAGGTTTTCCTCTTCCTTGGCAGTCTGTTCTGAAATTATATTTATTCAAAGTTATATCCTCAGGTAACATATTGTTTCTTTACTGACCAATCTGTAGTAGGCAAGAATTTACAGGCAGTTGTTAAATTTTATAAATCATATCTGAGAAGGTTGCACAGAACACCTCTTTTATCAAGCCTGTAGGACCAATTCACGATTTAGCTTTAGGCAAAAAGTGCTAATCCCTTTAGGCTCCCTGTATAAGAAATGGGGAGAGTTACACTGTTCCACAGAGCAGTTTGGTGTATGCAACTCGGTGGGATGTGAACCCAAAAAGCTTCTGAGTGGAACTCAATGTACCCCGGCAGTGATGAAGGCTTGCAGCTTACTGGGCTGTACCAACAGAAGCACTGCCAAAAGGGTAAGGGAAGTGATTATTCTCTTATTTGGCACTCATTAGACCCCATCTGGAAAACTGCATCCAGTTTTGTACTCCCCCAGATTAAAAGACATCAAAAACTTCAAGAGAGTACAATGGAGAGTTACCAAGGTGGTCATGGCTGGAGTGCGTGACTTAGGAGCAAAGCTGAGGGAACTGAGGCTGCTCCTCTTGGGGAAGAAATTACTTTGAGGATCTCAGAGTGTCCTACCCATACCTACAGGAAGATCAGGCACCTCACTGAAGTGTGTGGTGGGAAATAACAAATTTTAAAAAATTACTGATTCTATGCAATTAAACAACTCACTGAGAATTGAATAAACCAATATACTTGCACATGCACAAGATCCAAACCCTTCTATCCTTCTATTGCATATTTTATAACTTCTTTGTAATCTTGAAAACAAATTACAAACATCTGACAGTTTTGGGGGGATAACGTCTATATCTGGTCGTCTGTGGTCATTGCTGTTGAAGTGTTTGGCCACATCGCAAATTTCAAATAGCACATGTTGATATGCAATTGCTAAATCTTGTAGACCACTTCCTCCTCTTTGTATTTTTTCTTGCATTTTGCAAGATGACACATGCTTGGATGAAGCAGCAAGCCAATAGTTAATTTTCCCATTTGTTTTGTGCGTGCGGACAACGAAAACCACCGAAAGAGTGGAGAATCTCGATTTGGATCAGAATACTGTAGTTTAAGCCCAGTTTTTATATTTTATCTTTGACTCACAATATCATTATTAAGAAAATGTTTTTGCAGTTTATTGTGTCACTGTTATTCTTTATATAGTATCATGAATGTACACCAAGGTTTAAAGCAATGATCCATAAACTGTAACTGAATGCAAATGGGACAGAAATCAATCCTGGCACCTGACCTGCTTTGAGCTTTGGAGAAATGCTGTTGAAAATGCAGTGTTAATGGGAGAGATTGAAATTTGGAAAGGCTGGATCAAACCCACTTGAATTCTGGTAAAGTTTGGATCCAGACCTCAACTTTTCCAGTTCTCAGTGGAGTTAACTCTGTAATGCATGATTACCAAAGGTGGTGTCAGAAAACCTCTACTTTTCAGCCATGTGCATTATGCAGAGGTGAAGCATTAATCTTCTGGTAAATTCCATTACTATGGTCTTTTCAGGAATAAGTACTGAAATCCCTGTCTGATGACACAGAGTGTTGAAATGAACATGTATTAAATCATTAATAACTAAACATAACTCTCATCTTGGCTGCTTCTAGAGACCCCAGTGTGGTGTGGCTAAAAGTGATGTCCCTTGGTTTATTTCTCTGATGACTCTAAATCTCACCACTCTGAGGCAAGCTGGGCAGCTACATCACCCAATATCCAAGTTCTGGGATTAAATTTTCCAGCACTTAGAAAATGAGCTGACACATTTGCTTGGCTCATTGTAATAAAGTCATTTCTGGGCCAGGTCTAGAGCAACCTGTGGTACTTTCATGCCCAGTTTGCTGGTGGCCTCTTTTATTTCAACAGACCACTATATTATGGTACAGTTTGCCTGTTTGTCATATGTAAAAAGGATGAAGAATGGTTAAAAGGCAAAATGAATTGAATATTCAAAATTCTTTACGGCTTTGAGGGAAAAGAGACACAGATAGTTTTAATCTGTTTTCCTACAATACAATTTTAAGTGAAGACATTTTATAGTCTGGAAGATGAATAGTTTCCTACTGAAATGGTCCTGCAGCTTTTAAAAGCAAGTGTTCTACAGAAACAGATTAAGTTTCTGTAAAAGTTGCTTGAAGTAGAAATTTATTAATAATCAGATATTTTAAATATCTCTAAATCATGTGGTGGAGAGGTTTTATGTGATGATTACTTTGATAAAAACACTATTGAGGACATACTTTCTTATACTATGTTTTCTGTTGAAGTCTATCAATGTTTCCATAAATCTCACAAGAAAGGCACTTGTCTTTTTTTTCTCACTTGGAAAACAACCAAACCTTTCATCTAGTTAGAAGGAAGGGGATCTATGCCTCATAAACAAGTCAATTTTCAGATCTCATAAAGTCAGAAATGCTACAATGGAGTAAATAAGAAGCATTTACTTTCACTAACTGGTAAAATCCTGGCTCAAATGAGAATAATTATAAGAGTAGCAGTAAAAAATTCTCAAGAAGTCAGTTGTACTATGATTGGGATGTTTGTGTCACAGATGTCTCCATCTATGATGTTTAGCAGTTTTCCTACAGATCAGATACAAGCATTCTGTATAAATATTTTTAAATATTTTCTAAAGAACAAAACCATATTGAAGACATATTTTAAAGCTTACTTTAAAGTGACCTTAGCATTTGCATAGCCACTGATGTTTATTCTTTGATCTGACACAGCAAATCTAAATCTTAGTCATTTTACATCACCAGAGGTTGTTTGAGCCATCCATAAAGTAAACCTCAGCTTTTGCCAATTCTCCAATTGCTTTGTGGAGATAAAAGAGAGAGAGAGTGTAAAGAAGACCCAAGAAAATCCGAGCTTTCACTGCTGGCCTTCCTTATTGACATTCATTGCTTCAGAGAAAAGACATCACCTCCAAAGCAGCTGGGAACTGGAGATGCATGAGGCAGAACATCCTGCTCTGAAGAAGAGCAAGTGTGTGATGACCTTGTTAGGTGTCTTTCTCACTTGCTGATGAGATGACTGTATAGCTCCCAAAAGACTGCCTAGATCTTCATTGTTTAGGCTTTTGTTGTGTTTCTTCTTGAGGTCCGGCTCCTGAACTTGTGAAAAGGTATTTTAATTTAAAAGGGACAGGGAAGAAAGGGCATGTCAAATTTCAGATTGTGAAGAAATGGTAAAAAAATGTGACACCAGTCTGACCTAATGACTAAAAAAACAGATGAACTCATTTTTATTTTTTTTAATGAAAAAAGATTAATTTTTTTGTTGCATGGCTGATAGTTTCTAAATGATTGAGGCCAGACACAGGAGCTGTGTCACCACTCTACATTGCATTCATCCATTTGCATTGTACTTTTTAGTCCAAACTTACAAGCACAGCTTTGAACCTGCAAGACCCTCCTTGTTAATATTGATTGGATTTATCTGTAACAGGATCTCAAAACTTTCTGGCCATGCTTCCACATCCTCTTTCCAGACCTGTTTGAGCCCCTATGAAATATGCCAGGTGGTTCTAACCTTAAGAAACTAGAAAGTAAGCCCTGTAGGAAAACCTGATATTTTAATGTTTCCCTTCCACCTAAGCTAGATCAACATTGAAAAATATTTTTGTATATATTTTTGAATACAATTTTTTGTTAAATAAAATCAAATAGAAATATCAAAGTGTCTGAAATCAGTTTGTCTTCACTGAATCAGTGAAGTGCCTTAAAAGAGCCATAATTTTGGTTATTCATGGTCACATTCTTATGTTTTAATCTACCTGTCTAAACTGTATTTCTGACAATGACCATGCTTTGACATTTTTGTGCCATTTCTATAAGTTATTCTCCCCTGGAAAACAGACTTCTGGAGAGTTTTGGTCTTAAATCATCCTTTAGCTAAGCTGTGATACAGAGTTCTAGGGATAAGCAGGGACTCACCTTCCTGTAAGAGAAGTCTTACCCTTCTCAATGTAAGATCTATTACTACTTATTAATTCCATTACAGTTTTGTGTAGTAAATCCTACACAGCATTAGAGTATAATCTTTGTACAAATTAATATCCACAATGCTGGTATCTCACCAGAAGCAGGTTTTAAGGATAGGAAAAGCAACCCTAGCCTGACTGAAAATATAGATGAGAATTTCTTCCCAAGCATAAGGGGAAGTGGGAGAGGGTGCAGAGGCGTCTGTGATGATGATAAGAACTGGCACCATTAGTGAAGTGATGGTGAAAGTTGACTGAACAATCCGACATTAGATTTGATAGGGGCTATACCAGGGATAAGCCAAGGCCAAGTGTTTGTGAAGAGAGTAGGAAATGGTTCAGACTGGAGCAATGCAGAATTTCTAGTTAAATTTAGATTTGTTATAAATTCACTGGAAACTACAAATTCTATCATATATATGTAGTACACAGACATGGAAGAGTGAAGTTGTAAGAGCAGAATAAGGTGCCACATTTGTCAAAATCTTAGAGACAGGATATTTTGGCATGGTCACAAAATACCTTTTTTTCAGTTCCCTGAACCAGGAAATTTTAATAGTTTTATACTGTCTAAGACATTACCAAAATGACAAATTCCTCCTGGTGATAAGACAGTTCTAGCTCACCAGTAATGATAATAATACGTGTCCCAAAGCACAGATCAGCATTTCCTAGGTACATGGATAATTGCTGGGTCAAAAAGTCACTTTCACTGTCTTGTACTCTCTCTTAATGATCATTTAAATGCACAGAGTGATGTAACTCCATCACGAATGTTTCCAGCCTCAGTGAAGCTGACTCAGCAATGCAGATACCCAGCTGCTTGCTGGTGACTTCGGCTCAAATCCACCCACTCTGAGCGTCAGAACATCAGGTCTGCCTCCCACCCCTGTGCCCTGCAGTTGTATAAGATAACGGATTTTACTGGAAGAGGTAAGAGATGACTTCTGATGCCCTGAAACAAATTAGAGAATTGAGGCAGCACCAGATTTCTTGGCTATGTTCTGCAAACCTCTGCTACTGGGTAGGAGAGAAGTAGTGCTACCTCCTCCCATGGAGTTTGATCAATTTAGCCCTCACTTTCTATTATCTGTTGGAAATGAAAAAGTTAATTATTGCCTGAAATAAACCCACCACACTAAATAAACGTATTTTTATTTTCTCAATATGTCAAGATATGTTAAAACCAGTCNATATATTTATAAAGGTCACCAAAGTATCCATATATATATTTATATAAAGTTCATCAAAGTATCCACCCATTTGCAACTTTTGAAAAGAAAGCCTTAGGACATTTATCATGGAAGGCTGTAGAAAAATGGCTGAATGCCATTCCCAAGTGATATGAAGTCATGCAAGTTTATTGCCTCTGATTTCAGCTACTATTATGTTACGCTTTCAAAGTGTTCTGAGATGAATGTGACAAAACTTAGAAAAACCTTCTGTAAAGTTTTCTTCCTTTTATGGGATGCTATTTTGTTCTGAAAAGTTTGTGGCAGAGAAACAATTAAACCAGCTATTCTAACTTTGCTATATAACTAATTATAATTATTTTTTTTTATTGTTTAACTAATGCAGTCTTTCCAGAAAACATGATCTGAAGATGCTGTGAGCTAAAGCATCCAATGATTCTGTGAATCTACAAAAAGTTGATTGGTGATTCTGCATTAATTTAATGTAAATTTCTTTTCCAGTTGCCTTCCGCAAGCAGTACAATTCCATTGTTTAACATCTTTCTTCTATATAAAGCCTATCTTGACTTCCCTATTAATTTAATGTAAGTTTCTAAAATGCATCTGTAAGTAATTCTAAAATCATATAACAGTTTCCTTTAACCTGGTAATCAACAGAGCTCAGGATCAACTGCCCTTGAGAGAAAGTTACTGCAGGTTGAAATAATGAATCTATTAGAGGATGAACTACAGTGCCAGTAATGAGAATGAATGAGCTTGAACAGGATTTTCAGTAATGTCAAGATGAAACTGAATTTTGAGATAATAAATACCATTTGGTCTCTGCCTAATGGTCAGAATTAATTTCTCCAGTCATGTCTGACAATGCACGGTATATTCCTGAACTTATGTGTCCAAGCTCTGTTGTTGTGCTTGGCTATGGCTGCAACTGCACTCGACATTTTTATCAGGAACACAGTGGACAGTTTGGGCTTTCTCTGTCTCTTTCTACGCATAACATTGTTGTTGTTGTTGTTGTTTGGAATTTTTTTAAAATCTCTTCCCCCTGTGCCATTTCACAAAGCTTATTTTCTGTGGTGGCCCTTGGGGCTCCCGGTCTTTCTCAGTGCCACCGCTTGGCTTCATGGTGACACAAACCAGGCTGCTCTGCTGGAACGGCCTGTGCAACCAGCTGCCACATTCTCTTCAGACAGTCTGTGTCTCATGTCTTGATGAAGCAGTCCTGATATCACATCCCCTTCCTTGGGAACTGTGCAGACCAAAATGCCACTCGTAAAGACTGGGACAGTGGCTTGGATAACTGATTGGGAAATTCCCCTGTGGGTAACATTCCTGTTCATATAGCAGCTTCCAAGTTGCATCAGGAATTTTATTTAGGTTTTCCATACCCTGATATTGTTGTATTTGAGCTTTCAAGTTACTTTAAGATAGATGTAGTGAATAACTACACCTAGTCATACAACCAGGATCAGAGAAGGTAGATCATAAAATCAGACACGTAATTAAATTTTTCATTAACAGAAAAAAAGTGCTGTGAAGAATAGTTGTCATCTTGAGAACAAAATCGTTGGATTTTCATATTTCATATTTATAAAAGGTCACTTAAATTCCAGGGAATTCTTAGTTAATTTCCTTTCTGAATGGCTTTAATTTAATATCAGCATATTTTTAAACTAAATATATTGGCCAGTCAAACACCTTTCCAGCTTCTTTCTGACAAAAGCAATTCAGAAAAATCAAGATGAATTCATGAAAAGTTTTGGTTATTGGGGATCTGTATTGCAGTAAACTGCCCAAAAGAAAAACAAATACTTATATCTTTCTAAAAAGGTCTTTTTTCTTTTTTTCCTCTAGAGCAAACAAAACAATTTAGTATGACAGATTCTGGTTATTTCTAAAAGAAGCAGAATCATACATTTTGATACACTTTCCTAATTAACTGGGAAGCTTTTCATCTGAAAGTCAAAACATGCAAAGCTGTCTAGAACTTTAGGACGGAAAATATGATGAAATTTGACAGAAGTTTATCTCTACAGGTCTGATCAAAATTTGAATATTACAGCTGCTACAAACCACACAAATATAGATAAAGACAAATTATTTCTTGAAAATGATGTGACTATCTAATTGCAGTAACAAAACGCGGATTTTCATCTCCTAGAGTTCCTATCTAGAACATTGTTAGAATGCAGCAAGCCCAACGAGTTATTAAGAAAGCAGTGCAATCAAGACGGAAAACAATAGGTGGCAATATCTCCCAGCAAGCCTGATGTGCGAAGTTCCATGCCATGTGCACTCTGCTGCCATATCCACTATCAATACTTTCCCTGTGAGTCACACGCCAGCACTGAGAACACAGAGGCCGCGTGGCCATGGAACACGATGTACATCCAGCAGGGCGGAACGGGGCCAGCCCCATAGAGGGACAGACGTCACCGGGCCCTGCTGAAAGCCACTGGTGCCTCTTTCAGGCAAGGGCAACTTGCGAGCATTCAGGATCTAGGGTAAGCAAGAATTTGATGGTTTTTTGTGTTAAATAAGTGCTGTTCTACTTTATGCCTCTCTGTTTAGCTGCAGAACCACTACTCAGTCTCTGGCTTGCTCACTTCAATTAAATAGTAAATGAAATAACTTTTTGCAAAGAGTTAATTTATCCCAGAGCAGTTTCTAGGCTTCTTTCTGTCTGTCCTTCACACTTGTTTCAGCTGACTGATTCAAATGGGAATGGATAGACCAAAGCAATTCATTCGGTGCTAGTAGCAGCACAGAGGGTCCTGGAAGCCAACAGACCCAGATTTTATTCCTGGTTTTGTCACTGAGCTGATCTTTTTTGAGGCCTCCAACACATTTTCTGGTCTATTTAGAACGTGATTCCTCTGGATTAGGGTTTTGGGGTTTGCTCTCTTTACTACATGCCTGCGCAGGGCTTCCTACAAAGGGTCCTGATTTTGGCAGAAGTGTTTATTAACTCCTGGAAGGCAACTCAGGGAAACTTTACTGCCTTTGTGCTCCTGGAAGGCAGGATCCTTGTTCAAACAGCAGTGAAATATGGGAAACCAAGTATCATCCCTCATCTTCCTTTCTTGTTCACTAACTTCTACTGCATTTGAAGAAGTGACCATGCAAAGGACTCTAGTAAATAAATCAGATATCCCTCTCTGGATTTTTCATCCTAATCTAAAAATAGAGTAAGGATTTATGGTACAGAGAGCAGGACTTTTTAACTTTTGATCTGGCTGATAAAACACCTTTTGGGAAGAGAGGTGATGTGTACTAAAGTAAGGAAAGAACATAGGTACATGATTGCCCCTCTATATCAATCTCTGCAGCTTTGAAATAGACACAAATGCCACCTTCAGACCTAATAGGATTTTCCAGCAAGATCTACTCCTTTGTGCCTACTAACTGGCTGATTAAAAAAAAAAAAATAAACAAACCAAAAAACAAACAAACAAAAAATGGCATCATAGCAAGCAGCTGTTTAAAATGCTGCTTTTTGCAAGCCATAGATTCTGAGCTGAGTAATCATCCAGGACACTTTGCAGTGTATGACCACAGTTAAACCATCTACCTAAGAATCACTCTCCTCCTGTCTTGTGCAGCTGTTTGTGTAGTGATCTCTGTCATAGAATGACCACAGATGGATAAAGTTACACACCTTGCTTTCAAACCTTAAACTCTTGAACCAGTCTCCCATTTTGAGTCTGAATTTTGGTCTTTCATTTATTGATTTTACTTTTCTCTCTCTCTCTTTAAAATTTACTCTAGTTCAAGCCGGGTTGAAGGATGTGATTTCTAGAAATATTCACCAAGCTCACTACTTTCCAGAAAACGAAATCAGATACCGGCATTCAGTGCTTGAAAAAGTCCTTTAAATTATTTACCTGAAATGAAATTATTTAGGCTGTCAAATGACTGTAGTAAAGAAAAGAACTCCTCATAATACACTTTATTTAATCATTTAACCAGACCATTTAATGGTGGCACTACAGCCACTACATGTCAGGTCTGAAAATCACAACTTGCTTTTTATATCAGCTCTGTTGATATTCATCTAATGCTACTACTTGACTCCAGGTTTTATTCTGAAAAAAGTTGACATACAGTTTGAGAAAAGTGGTGCTAAACAAGGAGAAGTCTCTTGAAATTAACAATATGGTAAAATTAACTTAAAATATGCATGTACTTGTTACTTTAAAGTTTTATAGTAGATAAGATGTCCCCAAAGTATACATGGAAAAATAACTCCTCTTCCATAGAGAGACAAGAATGAGTTTAAGAGTACACATTAAAAGAACAGAAAGTAATTGCTGTCTGGATTCCTGTATTGCACAGGGGAGTGGATTAGAAGATGGTGATAGTATCATGATACCGCAAGGCTGTATCTTTTTCCTACTTCACTGTCCTTTAGAACAACCTTGATGAATACCTTAAAGGGTCATTCTCCATGTTCTACAGCATCATCTGCTAATATTGAAAGAAACTACGAGTGACATAGCGGAAGTGAGCAAAGAGCTTGTGTAGGCTGGAGCTGGCATTTCCCTGACAGCTTTAACCCAGTTTGTCTGAACCCAGTGGAGGCTCAAAAAACACCTGCACTCCTAACCCTTGTCACAGCAATGATTTCTTTGCAACTGTTACCCTTGCTCCTACACTAGAGCAATCATCCCAGCGTCTCGCCTGTAATTATAACCAGGCCTCCATTTGATTACCCAGGGGTATCTCAATAGTGGCTTCATTAATGAAAACAGGCTGCTCTCTATCCCTGGGACAAGTGCAAGAGAAATATTGATTTGGTCTCCAGTGGAGGTCTGGCCAAGCTTGGACAAAAACTGCAATCTGTTTTGGCTTTTGTGGTATGAGAGGGAGAGAAAGATCTCCTGAAGTAAGCAGTGTGATTAAAAACATTTTCTTCCTTTTAAAAAAAAAGTTAATAGATATAATTCATACATATTATTTGTATTATCAGCTACTTCATATCTTTAATCAGTGACTGATTTAGGTAAGACAAAATGTGTTAAATGAGCTGTTTACATCTCTTTGGAATCAAGACTTGATTGAGTGATCAAATCTCTGAAGCTCCTTTGAAAACCCAACTCTTAAGTTTCTTGGGAAAGTTGCTGTTCAAATTGAACAAGAAAAGGAAATGGGCCTGGGGGAGATTCATGGGGTGGGGACATAATAAAGGAAATGAAAAACGGAATGCTTTTCTTTCTGTAGCTTCACAAACATTTGTTAGAGATATAATTAACTTCATATTTGATTCTGCAGGCTAGATCCCACATTAGTAGCTTCAGTGGCTGAATATGTCAAATCTGAACAATTATTACTGTTTTAATCGGTAAAATTGCTAGCCGTGTTCTCTTGTTATTGGTTAGGGAGGCCCCATGAAGTGGCACACAAACATCCAGTGTCCTGCCAGTTTTGTTTCCTATTTTGGCTGATTAATTCAGACACAGAAAGATTAACTTCCTTGCTTTTAATGAATTATTAGTATAATGTTGAGTACTGATCCCATCCTTAGTAAAGTGCAGACTGTGAGCACTTTCATTCTCTTGCTACCTTTTCTTTTTCATAAACTTTTTTTCTTTTTCCACAGCACTCTTACCTCAGGGGACAGAGCAGATCCACGAGCAGCAGTGTGTTCTGGCAGCCACCCAGCTGGTCCACAGGGAAAAGGGTTCACCTACTTCTGAATCTCTAAGAGATAGTTTGTGGGTTTTGTTGCCTTTTTTAGCTCTATCTCTATGATTTATGAAATAATCATGTCAACTTCCTACAATATAGAAATTTGTTACAGATTAACACTCAACTATCAGATCCAAATGGGTGAAAGGCAAACAGTTAATGCTGCCTAACTTGGAGAAATATCTGAAGAACTGCGCCTGTAGAGAGGATTAGAAGCCTGCAATGCTTGCCAGTAAAACCATAGCCTTTAATTTAATAAAAATAAGGCCTTGCTCTTATTTACTGCATCCTACAACTTAACCACTGGTACCTCTCCTTTACTTTGGGTTTGTTTCTGAAGCTGAAGAAACAGGGTTTTTTACTTCAATTTATGTGTATTTGGATACCAACACATCTTTGTCCCACAGCACTCACTGGTCTGTTCACTTGAGTTTCAGGTACCAAGACTGTTTTGTAGAAAACCAAACCCATACTTCAGCCAAAGGTGACTCCATTCTCTCTGCAAATTAAACATAAATGTTACATTTTCTCCAAACTCAAGCATGTAGTTTACCTTTCAATGCAAGTACAGTCATTTGCATGCAGACTTTTCACAGTACAGCCATTAGTGGCTTTGACAATTTTAAGGCTCTAGATATCATTGAAAAATTCACTTTAATATATTATTTCTTGGAAAAAATTTCACAAAGGTTATCCTGTTTTAAGTATAGCAGTCTAAACAATAAGCAGATATAGGGCTGAAAAGCATGAGTTTGTATAAAATAGGTTTAATTTATGGCTTTCCAGTTTTATGCTGCATAAGCTGTTTGCCTGACAGGACTTGGGTGAACCTCAAGATGACATTATGAAAGATTGGGAGACATGGGAAATTGTTGAGCTGACATTTTGCTACTTTGATTCCTTAAGTATCTAAATTATATTGTGACTTGCATATGATTTTTATAGAGTTGTTTAGTTATAATTTAGAATTATAAATATAAAATTTTAAAGCATTTTAATGTAAATAAATGTAAGTCTACATGGAATAAACTCAGATTTCTGCCTTTTCTTTTTTGGTCTTTGCTTCACTCAGCTGGTACACTAAAGATTTCTGCCCTCACCATAAAATAACTTAAAACATTTGGACATCCATACTGTGAAGGAATATTTAGTATTTTTAAAAAAAGCTCTGTACTGGGTTTTTATGTCCTTTTTACTTACCAGTTCCTCAATCTGTATTATATATTTGTTCATAAAGCCTAAATGCACTGCCTGGACCATTTGTCAGGGTTCTTTTAGGACGGAGGCCATATCAAGTGTTCCTTGTCCACCTAAAACTCTTTTGTCAGTAGAAGGACCGGGAATATAGAAATGGATCCCAGGAGGGATATATAGTAGCTATGAATAGTATGTTAGCTGACCACAAAGCAGAGCTGTTACTGGCACAAAACAGAGACAGCTCATTAGAGAAAAGAATATCGTAGTAGTGGAAGAAGTTTTGCTTCAAATTGCTTTCCAAATGTGGCAGTCAGAAATGAGATGGACTACAACACCTAAAAAGGATGGATGATCTCTAGGTTAAGTTATGGGATTTTAATTCCAGGGGAGATCTTTGCCAGTGAGATTTGTGCTAATAGACACACTACAGGCTCTGCTGTTTTTGCTATTTTTTTTTTTTTTCTAAATGGAAGTGATTCCACATGGGGGTACAGAATTTTTCTTCATTCTAAATCCCTTAAATGGATTGCAAGATACAGCTTCTTATGTTCTTCTGTCTTCAAAAGAAAGAGTGAACCATGTAAAACTGGACAAAGTCTTATAATTATTTACCTGGCATGTGGGTTACTTGTGAAAATATTTGTGCAATAACATTTTACAGGAAGGTTTAAAAATGTGTTTGTTCTGTTAAATAGAATAAAAAAATTTACAGCATTTTTCTGTTTTCAGAAACAACAGTCCTTTCGTATTTCCCAGGCCGCAGTACAGAACGTAACATGGCTTACTCGGTCACACAAAATTTCACAACATAGATCCAGGAGCACAAGAGAGGTCAATGCTTCAATATAAAAAGCCTGCAGAGTTCCTGAATGAAAAACGAGTTTTCCCATCCTTCCTACCTCAGACACAAAAGGATAAGTTGTCTTCTTATGACAATGTGAGCTATCTATGACATTTACATAATCATTTAATGTGCTATAAACTACCTGGCATATCATATAAAATTATTCTCTTTCTCATTGTTTCCTCTTTCATTGTAACTTTCAGTATAAAAATTCAGTCACCTAAGTGTTGGCCTTATTCCAAGTTCAAATTACATTTCTTAAACACTTGGTATGCCTTCTCATTAAGGAGAGCATAATCCCTTTTGCTATGGCGGGCAACTGTAGATAATAACTAGAAATACTGCATTTCTAAAACCTACTTTTTTATGGTTGTAGTGTGCTTTGCAAACCTTTGGTCATTTATGAGCTCTTTTAACTGCATTTTCCTCATACCTTTTAAACTTCATGCTTTATGTAGTACACAGTAGATCAGCTTTGTGTAACCCACCAGAAATATTTGAACTGGGTCATAAGAGGCTCAGTCTAAATTGTTTAGCTTTTCCTTATCTTGTAAGCCTGTCTTTTCTCTAGCTTTAAATCTAGAGTCCTTTCTTTTGATGATCACTTTTTTACATTTCAAAGTTTAAGTTATTTTTTCCTTCCTTTTACATTTTATATTTGCAATGTTGAGATTAGTACCAGAGGAACACAATATCAGACCTTGAGTCCTTTTCTTCAAGCATTTGGTTCCAACAGTGTCCATAAGCAGATAGATCAAAAAATAATACAAGTTTTAGCTTTATCCAGTGTCACTAAAACAATGACATGTGGGGTAAAGAAAGTTTGTACTTTGCTAACTGTAGTAGATTGGACAAATGGGACTCAATCACCTAACTATAAACATCTCCAGTCTAGACATGCACATCTGAGCTTATCACTTTAGGCCCCTTATAGTCGGTGGGGAGAAATAGACCCTGCTAAAGTGCAACTCAGTTTATCCTAAAGTCAATGTCTAAAATGCCTAAGATGAATTGTACTAAACCATCTCTTTTGTTCCATTGAATCTGAGGGAAGCTTGTGCTAAGATACAGACAGAAAGCTTTTACATTTGGTCAGGCAACTTTCACTTGAGGTTTCAAACCTTATTTTGCATTATGTCATCTGATCTTTTTACTGAAACTGTATTTTTAAAGACTTAAATGTAAGTCATTCTGTTATGGAAATAAGACAGAACTTGGAGTTTTCAGAATTAAAATGAAACAGTTCTAGGTCAGCATCCTCTTTTATTGAAACATCCTTAAATGGCAGGAGTGTGGCAGTGTGCCAATCTCCTTTTCCTATACATTTATGATACCTTTAAAGAGCTTTTGTTATCTATGAGTACCCTGAATGGATAGATTTCCTCACCACCCAGCATCTTGTTGTCCTACCTTCTCTCCAAGTAACCTGAAGCCCCAGGGTGGTCAGACTTCTTCAAGACTTGGCTCCTTTGCCTGAGCTGGTCCCAGCTGTGAAAGCATAGTGATTAAAATACAAGCTTGAATCTACGTATCAGTCCTTTCTCTACCCATCTCAAGCCAATATCTGTAGATAGTCATGCACATCTGTGTGGCATTGAAAGTTTCATTACAAGTAATAGATCTCTTCCAAATAATTTGCTTTGTATAAAACAGTTTAGATGGAGAAAATTGACATTTGACAAAAAACTCAATGACATGTCTGTTTTACGAGCACATCATATGAGTGAGCTGGCATAGGGACATGCATGCGATGCTACAGCAAGCAACAGAAGTTGGGTGTCCCCCCAAAATGTTTATGAAAATCCCTTCCCATATATTTTTATAACAAATTAATTCTTTGCTGATGCTGATTTTGTGCCATCACAGTCTAAAGGTCCAAGTCTCAGAGGGGTTGGTCTCATGTCCATGGGAGCTCAGCACCACAGGGAGTCTGAGCCCAGATACATGGTCCAAAACTGTCAGCTTGACAGAAATCCCTCCAAGGGAGACTGAGGATAAATAAATCTGTCCTGCTGTAGCTCCAGGGGTGTCAAGGCTTGGCTGGCTAAATCCATACCTCACTAGGATGCAAACCAAACTCAAGGGTAAGGAGTTTGCAATGCTGCCATCAGCCAGCAATGCCCAACAGCCAGCTAGAACCACACTGTACTCTAGAACTTCCCAATGAAATGTGAGGGGGGGAAAAGGGTTTATTGGATATGTTAATCCATTTAAAAGAGAGAGGGGAAATCTCTGTCTTCCTTCTGGAATTGTATTTGGAATATTCTACACTGGAATTGTTGTAATGTGTAGCAATTGAGCATTTTTACCTCGGTAGACCACATATGTGTCCTCAGTGGAATAAGTGGTAAATGCAAGAAGGACTTCTGAAATATGAGATGGTCTCTTCCAACCTAAAATGATTCTTTGATTCTGTGTGTTCAGGCTGCTGGTGGCTGCAAGGGAGCAGTGGAAAGTCTGTGCAAACTCTTTCCAGCATAATGCTCCGAATGCACAAACCTGCGGAAACACTTAAATATGAGTGCATAAAATTACATCTAAATGCATCATTTACTTTTTTTTATTATTATTGCATTTTTATTTTATAATTTGAGTGACTAAATGGTATTTATAGAGAAGAGATGCAATTCAATGCTTCTACAATGTGAGTCAATGAAAATAGGGTTTTAGTGATATAAACAGAATCTAGAAGTTTCTCTCATAACTTTCTCTCATATGCTTGCACAGACATTCACATAGTGCATAAAAAACCAGTGTTTTTCTTATAATTAAATTTTTCAGGCAAAAATAGTATTTTAATTTTGTGAGAACTTTAGAAATATAAATGTTTTAATTTCTCTTAAACCCATCATTTGTGGAAATAAAAATATTGTAGCAGAGAAGATATTGAGGTGTAGCTTATATTCTGGTGGAAATAACTATGTGAAACAGCAGATATAAGGGGAAGTTAATCAGGTGTGCATGAACTGTTTGCTAAAATAAAGTAATAAAGTACAAATAATACTTTGGCAACACTTTACAAGAAGGATGTCTTTGCAAAATTATCTGGGAAAAATTAACCCAAAGAAGCTGAGATCTATGAGCCCTCTGAGGTTCTTCTCCAGGTACATTGGTGGGATTTCCCAAAAATTTGGATGAAAATTGTCGTAAGGCCCCGCATTAATATTTATTTTTTCCGGAATGCTTCTGCCTCATTTCCTGTGCTGTACAACTGTTGGTTGTGGGTTTATCCTTATTTAATAATGTCTACCAAGAGATGGGGAAGGTTTCTCACTGTGCAGGACTCACTGGTATCCCTAAAGAAAATATTATGGATGGCCTATGAGGTCAATAACAAGGATAATAGAAACACGGCACCTATCAGATAGTTCTGAAAACAGCTAAAAATAGTGTTCTGCACTTTGGGAAAATCAGTCAGTGAATGACAGTTCTGACGAGGTGATGTAATTCAGCTTTCTGACTCTCCATTTTCATGAGAATGTTCTGGAACTGGGCAGAACTGGATTGGTTTTACCTCAAGCTGTTCATTCAGCTGAAATACCTTTTTCCCTCGAGAAGAGCTATTGCTGTTCTTCTTTAGCTCAGACTCACAAGTGCTGTGAGGGATTGTTTGGAGTTTTAACATTCAGAGTCCACATGTGGGGAAAAAACAGTTCCCTCCAAACAAACTCATAGTTCCCTGGAGATTATTCCCTGGATCCAGATTACTAACAGTGGGAGGAAGGCCAACACAAAGGCATAAAATATAATGGAATGACTAAAACAATGTGGCATGGTTTTTAGGATGAATTTCCATAACCCAGTATTCATGCATGTTGACTGTTTGTTGCACAAGATGTGGTATAAGATGTTAATTATTGTATTTATAATTGTTGAAAATATTCATTTAAGTTTCAAAATAAATGTGTTTATGCCTTCTTGGTTAGTTCCTGACTTCCATTGTCAGAATTAATTTATTCATGTGCTCTCCTACTATATGTGTTCTCTCCTACTAGTTCCAAGTGTAGATTTTCAAAGTTCTGTACCAAGAACAGGACTTTCTGTCATCCATCAGCACAGGACTGCAGCTGTGACCAGATCTGTTATAGAAAATCAAATCGCACACTAGAATGAGATGTGCATGTAACATATATATACATGTATTACATATATATGTAGTGGAATACTTGATTTATAAATTTAATCAGGTAGTAAATGATCTGATCAGTTGCCAAATTGAGTTAATTAAATTTAATTCAGATTTCTATAGAATGGTTCTATTTCATCAACCTGAAATTTCTCATTCAAAATGCCTCTGCATATTCTGAGCTTTTATTTGAGCACATACAGGAAAAGAATAAGTTCTTTAAAATGTTTCACAGAATCATCAAATATTCTGGGTTGGTGTCTTCAGATTAATATAAATACCCAAAACCAAATTATAGTCCAAAAATGGCGGTCCACTAACAGTTCTCTAATGGAGACACAAGTGCTTTGGTGCTGTGTCAGATCAGAGAAGTCATTAAGAGAAAAGCCAAATGGTTTTTTTTTGGTCTGTCTGGTGAGCTGCTATTCCTCTGGGTCAGCAACTTGGAGACACGGACAACTACAAAGGCTGACTCTTCCACCTCCGTTCAAGGGCAGAAAGAGGGAACTGGCAAGAAAAAGTCTGTAATCCCCTTCCCTAGCAGGTTCAGGATGTGACTCTGAATCTATAAATTTTGTCCAAGGAGATTTTTTTTTTCAAAATTCAATGCCTTTTGGTGAAGCAAGGCCTGGGCTTCCAGAGCTTAGTTACTTGTTTCTGAATCTGAGCTCTGAACAAAAACTAACTTGTAATAGAAAATCTGAGTTGAGCTTTACTGCCCACAGTGGATCTCAAACAGGAGGAATGTCTCATGTAAGCAGGGAAACATCTTAGTGATGCCACCGCATAGGGACAGAGTGCTACAATAACATGGACTGGTCACAAGTCCACAGGAGCTTCTATACAACCTCATTGGCCCACAAGCAAGTCAGGGACTGAAGGGTCAGCAGAAATTTAGGAACCTGCATGACCTTTGAAGCACTTTGTGAAAACTGAGCATTCAAAAATCATTCAAATTGAAGTTTGTTTGTTGAACAGAGGTGGGGAGATGGGCACCTGTCTGCTGGGAGCAAATGTCAGGAGACTCTTTCCATATATGCAACTTGAGAGATTTCAGACAGCATTAATCTGAGGTAAACCTCCACTTTCTCCCTAAACCCAAATTGCACCCATGCTTAGTGAGGGACTCAGAAGTGGACCCGAGCCTTTGCTGCTTGGCTGGTCTCCAGTAGACATGCTTAATGGCTATGACCAAAGCTGGACAAGAGTAAGAACAAAGTCAACTGGTAAAATCTAAGGATTTCATTACCAATTCTTTGAACCATCCAACCTCTTTTGGATCAGGTTTTCTGCCAATTTTCTCTCAGGTGACATTGTTTTGCCCCAATGTTCAAGTTATTTAAGAAGCACCTCTTTAAATAAACACAGAATTGTATAAGAAATACGAACCTTTTTAGGTAAAGCTCAAATTTTCTCTTACTTTTTTTAAAGTTAGAAGGAAGAAAACCAACTTAGACTCTTTCTATGCCAACAGAAAGACAAGAATTTTCCACAAGAATTTTCCACCTTGCTGCTTAATTGGCAATATAATAGTTTAGAATGTACTTTTAAGAGGTTTGGAAACACTAGCTGGTCTTATCCCATCCAAATAGCATTAGTGCTTTGTTAACACTCACTCATACTGCACTTGACATGCAAAGAACATTCTTGCTATTATATCATAAGGCTAATTCCTAAAATGTCTCCAAAATATTAAATTGTTGCTTAGATGGAGATTAAATGAAGCATTTGATGTAACTAAACTATCTGAAATAAAATATAAATTATTATTCTATAAAATATTACATTTTTCTAGTAGAGGTTTAATTTTTTTCTGGTCTGGCTTCATCAAGGTGTAGTTGAGCACATTCTGGCTGAAAATGTTGTTCCCAAGTTCATGAGATGAATTTGCAGGCTCTAAGTATGCAGGCGTGAAATCTGGCACCTTCCAAGCTGCACATTTGTACTTACAAATTCACTCAAGATTTATAGTCATTACTTACAGATGATGTCATCAGCCGTTGCACAGATTCCCTACCTCATTTTCCCAAGGTAGGATTTAAATTTTTTTCAGGAATGAGGAACTGGCAATGAATACTGATAATGAACAAGTATCAGGGACAGTTTCAAATTATTTTTAATACCAGAACACAATTCCTTTGTGGTTAATATTCTGCAAAATGTTAATGCATCAGCAACTTTGTTACCACGTAAATGCATTTACCACAAAATTAGAAGGTTTTTCTCATACCTATAATTTCAGAATTCTAATGCTGCAGAAGGTGACCGGCCCAGAGAAGCTGCTCTCCAGAGAATGGACATAAAATCAAATCCTGCCTTAATCAGGCAGAATTACTTTTAAGATTACTAGAAAAAATTATATGATTTAGTCAGGTAGCTCTTGGCCTGTTTTCACTCTAAATAAGTATAAATTTAGCCATTAATTTATGGTAATGGACTAAATTTTGCTCTGTAGTGTTTGGGTAAACCTGGAGTAACTGTATAATTTTTCAGTAGGCTTTTTTCTGGACGGTCACCAGTGCAAATAAGAGTAGAAGAATCTGGCTCTTTTTGCATAAGGTTGCTATTTATTCAAAATATGCTCCTACAGGCTGTTCACATTCTTTCTGCAAATATTTTAGTTGTGACTCAGGGATATGGACTCAATGTGAAGAGAATCACAAAAATATCAGACTTCTAATGAATACCTACAGTAAAGATGAAATCTGTATTAAACAGTGATTTTAAAAAGGGCAGAGACATTTTTTGCTGCCCATAAAGGGCAGTCACGAGTCATGACTTACTCCTGTTTTATCATAACAGCCTGTTCTACCCAAAGCCTCTGTTTTCCCAAAAGCCTGTGTTGTGAATACACAGCATTTGTGTATAGTTCCTGCATTGAAATTGAATTGGATTAGATCCTTGTTCCAATCTGGCAGCAATGCTTAAGCAGTTGCTGGTAAATTCTTTGGTGTAAATAATGTATTTATTTATATATTTATCTTTTATTATTATTACTGGTGTTCCAATGACAGACTTTCAAAAAATATGTATATTTTTCATCTGTAAAATAACTGTCAGTGTCCAGCTTTAAAGTTTTTAGTACTGAAAACCTAAGTATTGAGTTAATGGGGGAAAACTTTTATAGAGCTATTTCGATTTTGCAACCATACTGAAAGATCATGACTTACTGACTTACCTCATCTAATATTATGCTTCATTGACAGCAGAACAGCACTTCAAAGTCAATATATTCCTGGGACAGACCCCTGGAGATGTTCAATTTCTCCAATGACTATAGAAGGGGATTAGAATGATTGCATTTGTACCACAGTAAGTACTTAAATTTTCTGGAATGATCTACAACCAAAGTGTCTGAAACCAAATTTCCTTTATACTGGAAATGCCTATGCTTACAGGTACTGGTATTTATAGACATACAAAACTACCACTTCAGGAAAGTGTCATCATCTTTTTAAATTACACCTAGATATTTTCATAATTTACTATGTCAGTTCATCAAAATAAAGCATTATGATTTGTCACATGAGATATTGTCTGGTCAGGAAACAGAGTCATGCAAACAGTATGGTTTAGGTCTCCAAAGCATGCAGGATTTTCTGGATAGAAATGCTCCCTGTTTACCCAAAAGGGTTTTTTTGTTTCATTTTGTTTT
>VYZT01006129.1:16656-71196 GCA_013400735.1 Pomatostomus ruficeps | reverse complement strand
TGGACAATGCTCTCAGGGACATGCTGTGACTCTTGGGGGTGTCCTGCACGGGGCCAGAGTTGTACCGGATGGTCTTCATGGGTCCCTCCCAACTCAACTTGTTCTGTGATTCTGTGAAAGGACATTTTTATTTAGAGGTAGTTTCTTTGCTAGGCACAGACACGTTTCCAGTAGATTACAGTATGCTTGGCTTATTGAAGGCCATAGTAAGCCAGTGTTAATTTTAACTATGACAAGATTGGAAAGCATTAAGAACTAGTTGGGATAGGAGCACAGAAGCAGTAGGATGTGGAGGCCAGCAATTGCAGCACCTGGGGGGAATTCAGTACTTTGAAGGAATAGTCTTGACTGGCTGTGATGTTCGGATCTAGTCTTTGCTCAGTGGAGGTGTTTTGAGGCATACTTGGAGGCTAGGATGTGTCCCAGCAAGGGAATGTTATCCTTGGAACTCAAACACAGGTGTAGCTAAAGAAGGCGGTAGTAAAGAGGTAGTGCAGTGGTCTGCAAGGGGTATTGTACCTCCAGAATTAGTTCAGGTCAGTCCAGAAGGTTTGTTGGTACTTTCTAGCACAGTTACCTTGCTGCTTGTTGAGCAGGTGAGACATTGCTTTCCTTAGGGCTGAAGGAGTAGGGAGAAGGCCTTTTTGTACCGTGCAGCAACTGTTGGAAATTGTAGTACTTCTGACAGACTCTTTAGTGCCTGATCAGTCTGATGTAGTCTTGAGACATCAGCTGAAGTCATGCTGTGGGGAGGCAGGAGTATTCAAAGGATGGATGCAAAACATCAATTGTAATCACATTTGAGATGTCAGTTTTGAATTTGTCTATGAATTCATGTATCACCTTTTCATTTATTTAAAAGACTTGCTTAAGCTGTCACTGTAAGAGTAAATGGTTTTAGTCATGTAGAACAGGTTGATAAATTGTGTACAACATGAGGAAAAGCCTACTGGACTGTTCAATAGCTTGAGTATTCAGAATCACAGAAAAGCAATGTTAAGGGTTATTCTTCTCTCAGGAGATCACCTATTTAAACAGTAAATTTTTATATCGTTCTGTCTGGACTTTGGGCAGCTTGAAGGTTTTTTTCAGTAGATTAAGCTATACTCTGTTGATGTTTCTTGTAGTAATTTAACATATTTTAAGCATATAGTCTTCTGTCCTGTTAGTGTTAAACATTTTGGAATTTTCCATTTAAAAAATAACAAATTCTCTTTCCTCTCTCACTGGAATATACTGAGATTGTAAGTCCTTAAAATTGGAATATCATAGGCATTTCAGAAGGCTTAGTTGCACCAAAAGTTACTGCCTGAAAGACTCTTAATCAGTGTAGTAAATCCAAATACTAAGTAAATGAGAGTAAAAACTTGGATGAGTGCATTGCCTAGAACCCTGATATTTAATGATACAGGTCATAGAGCATTACTCTGCAGCTGATACAAAAAATACCTGTTACATTTTGGTTGATTTATAGGTTGCCCCTTACGTAGTTGTTACTAACAGTTCTTCTCACCTTTGTTAATGTACATGGAGAAGTTGGAAAGCATTTTATTTCTTGAAAGTTTTAAAAAGTAGTATTCTTTAAATGGTCATAAAACTTTAAGGAAAACTATTTTTGTAAAAGTTAATTGACAACGTAACTCTTAAATTCTGTTTTCAAGAAGGTTTGTATTCTTGGGATTTCAGGTGCCTTAGAACTTGCTGATGTCTCTTCCGAGTTACCAGGTTTGAAGAGGATGCCAGGAATTACAAAATGGAAGGTACTTACCTGATATTTCTGTGAAGTTCATGGTCTGTGGTAGAGTGTTAAATTAGGGAAATTCTGAAGTGCAACATTAGGTTGAGCTGAATTAATGGCAGTGCTTCGATGTTTAGGAGAGAGAGCTGAGCTGAAAGTGTTTGGGCTGGTAAGTTCTTGTCTCCTCACCTGCTCTCCTGTTACCTCTACGTTTCTTTCCTCTGTCTTCTGTACTTTCTTGGTACAATTCCCTTTTCTGTTGTGTGTATGTGGCCTGTAGATGGCAGCATAATTTCAGCCACCGTTAATGTTATTCATCCGTCTGTGTCTTCAGAGTCTATGAATGTTAGATTCTGCAATTCTTCAGCTGGTCCATTTGAATCCTTTGGAAGTAAAAGCTGTGAAACTATTTCTGCAGATAAGCTATAAAACCTGCAATGATGTGACTAACCCTAGAATATTAATAGAATACTGTATTTTGTTCCAGACCTTAAGTGATTTCAGTTCTGGAAGCAAAGTAATAAGGAGGGACAAAAAATCCAAAGCTGCTTCAGCTTCTTGTCAAGAGTACAGTCAAGAAAAGTAGAAGGTCATCCTGGCAGTAGGAAAAGAAACTGATTGAATTTTAGTTATGGGTGTGTGCCTTTGCAATGCCATTGGTTTTTCTGTCTTACCATCTCACCAGTGTCTTGCAATGGCAGACGGGTTTATGCCTGTGTGCAGGCTAATGAACAAGATGCAGGGAGTAAAGAGTTGTTTATGTTCTGCCACTGGAAATCCAGCTTAGAAACTAGCTGATTTCTTTCTTACAGTTCCAAAAATTTACACTTGATGCCTGTACCTGAAGAATAAATGTAAAGTGCATAACTGTGGCTGTGATCTTAGTTTTACCTTTTTTTGGTACTCTGTAAAGCCACTATATAGATATTTATACAATGATTACTAAGGGTATGTTGTATTCCCTGTAGCATCTATTTCTCTGTTTGCAGTTGAGATATAAATATCCCTAACAAGTTTTAAGAACTAGTCTGATAAAATGTGTCAAAAGTTTGCCAGACTTTCTTCAGCCGTTATTTGCTGCTACTGTATTTTCAGGCCTCACTGGTTAGCGTGTCATTGAGAATGTATTTGCTTGCTTTGGTGTTGTTTTTACTTGGTGTAGCCTTTTGTTCTCCGGTGCAGCATTTGTTTTCTGGGAGCTCTGTGCCCGATTGCATTGAATATTCTTGAGCATCAGTTGACTGTAAATCTCTGGAAACAGCAAAAGCAGAAATAAAGTGTTGTTCAAGGGTCACTTGGGTGCTTGGAAATAGCATTCAGTACTCCCTCGTTAAGCCAGAGGATGAGTGACCTCCAGTGAATTATTTTGCGCTTGAAGGAAGTCATCTTTTTAACTCTAGATTTGGTCATCCGTTTCTGCAGTTCTTTTACTTTTGGTTCTGCCCTAACAGGTGGTCAGTAAAATGTGCAATGGAGAAGAGTTCAGCTTGTTCTTTGGTGCTTTGTCATTCTCCCAGTCACACCAGCCTACCAGCTGGGCTGGTAAATCAAAACTGATTAGCACAAGGCTACTAGGCATTTGTTCTGGTAAAACCAAAATAGTTCTAGATTTGTTTAGACATCGGTTATTTATCATTCCCATTGTTGGTTTTTGTCAAGCTTGAGTCATGCCTTCCAAAGAAGAGCAGTTCAGAAGTACAGTCTGTCTTGTCTCAATCTAGCGCTGTGAAATGTAGCGTATTCTGACTTGAAATACTAATTCTGTAAGTACAGTAATTTCTACTTCAGGAAATGTGGAAAGGCACAAGGTGTGATCTGATCAGTGGCTGAGAAGTGCCAGACTTCATGACGCTGAAATCTGCGTTCCGAAGTTCTTGGTGAAATTGTAATCTAGATAAATGTTACATTTCAGTTTCCACTGGAACACTTGATTTAACTTTCAAGATAATCACTATGAGATGTAAGAAGCCACTTCATCGTACTTGCCAGTCCTGAAGTCGCCATCACCGCAACTTCTTTACTTTGTTGCCTTACCAACAAAAATGGGCCTTCATTTCAGTGATGAATTTTATGCATTTGCCCTGTGCATCCCCAGTTAGGACCCTTCTTACAGCTTTAGCATCCAGTACAAAAGCAGGCATTTAGAGCTCTGAAGTCAGATTTTCCCTGGCTTATTTTTTCACTTTGGCATCCTCGCTTGAAGAGCGCTAAGAATGCCTTCCTGTAAGAGTTGTGGCTCTGACCTTCTGCGTGTATCTTAGAGAGTCCATCAAAGCTTTGGCCCCTACCCAGACTGAGGGGATGTTAGGTCTACACAGTGTCTTAGAGCAGATCCACAGATACGTTCTGAGTTCTGAGTAAAGGTACAGATGCTAGAAAATTCCTGGGGACGTGGTTCTTCAGCAACTCTGCACAAAAGCATCTCTGTCAGTGACCTGTATATGCCTGTGTCGTGCGGCCTTCTGCCTGCCAAGCTGTTGTGTTGCACTCCTGCGTGTTTCTTACGTAATGAAATTGGGATTCTTCAGTTCTGATTTTTACTAGACTGCAGTGGCTCTTTTCCTTTGTATGCTGCTTGGAAGCTGCCTATAGCAGAATGTTTCACAGCCAGTCTCATGGAAAAAAAGGAGTAGTTGTCATGGTTTTGATCCTGGCTAAGTGCGAGGCACCCACGGCAGCCACTCACTCGTTCCCTCCCCTGCCACAGCTGGGCAGAGGAGGGAAGGAGAGCGGGAAATAAAACCTGAGGGAGTTAACTCAGAGGTCTATGAGTTGAGATAAGGAACTGGGAGAAAACGCTCTAAGGATAAACTAGGTTTAGCTTAAAGTTGCAAAGTGAAATTTATTACTACCTGAGTTAGAAGGAGGATATGAGAAATAACCTAAACTTTTAAAAAACACTCTTCTTTTCACTCCCCACCCCTCCCTCCCTCCCACCAACAGTGCAAGGGGGGCAGGGTGTGGGGGTTCAGGTCAGTCCGTTTCCAGGATCTTCTTCCCCTGCTTAGGGAGGGGAGGTTTTTTTTCTGCTTTTGTTGTGGGGTTTCTCCCATGAAAGACAGTTCTCTGTGAACCTCTGTGGCATGGTTTTTTACTTGTCCATGGAATGCAGTCCTCCAAGGACAAACTGCTCCAGCATGGGAGCAGAGGGCCCCTCTCTCTCTAACTGGGTCTCCCACCTGGACTGCAGTTTCCTCCGACATCCACCCGCTCCAGCGTGGTCACCTCTTCTGGTGGAGAATGCAGTGTATCCTAAATCTGTACACTAAATTTAGTGTACCCTAAATCTGGTGGCTCACCGATCTTATCTATTTCACCAGGGTCCTTCCCCTGGATTTTGGTGGTTCGCATGTTTTAGCAGGTTAACAGAGATCTTTGTAGTTGATTCAGCACCAGTCTGCACTTCGACTGCGTGCTTTCTGAAGCATATGAAGGAGAGCAAAGAGCTGCAGCTGACAAGAATCTCCTACTCTGAAGTGCCCATGTACAATGCACAAAGAAACGATACACTTTAAAGAACTTAATTTTCTATACCAGAAAACGTTTTGGTGTCTGAACCTTGCTTTGCAAGTATTTTAATAAAAACTTGTAAAATGGTGACCTATGTTCTTCACAGCATTTATATTTACTCCTTTGAAGGTGATGCTGAAAGATGGACAGTGGTTTGAAGAGTGGAAAGATGTGCCTTCAAACAGACAAACACAAATCCGTCCTACTATGTTCCCGGTGAAAGATGAGGAGAAGCTGAAGGCAATGAATCTGGAGCGCTGGTAAGCTTTCCTGGAGTAGATCTTAGGAGGATTTGATGTAACATGTATGGTTGTGGGCAAATTATATTTAGGGCAGATGAGGAATGTGTAGGTCTGAGTATATTTTGATTGCTTCATATGTAATGGCAGTGCACAATATTTAAACTCCAGTGAATCAGGAGAAATTACTGCAAGCTGCGTAAGAGGAATAAATATTCACATGAAAAGGTCAAATTCGTTGCATCCAGTAGAGCTAAACAGTCAAAATTACTGAAAACTATGTAAAACTTTAACGTTTTAACAGTGTGACTTATTTGCTATTAAAGGCTTTCCATAGCTATTCTAAAAATATTGTTTAGAAATGAGTCACTAAAGCTCAGATGTGAACGGTGCAATGAACGTGTTGCACTGATGCAAGTAATTTTACCAGAATGCTCTATTTTTGATCCTCTTTCTAGTTTAATAAATTAAATCTGCACAATCCTACTAGGAATACTTACCTTATCCTGAAAGTAAATATAAATGTGGGCCTTCTAGTATTTTGTGAGAGTCCAAATACAGCGATGAATGTGCTGCAACATTTTTTTTCTTTTCTCTCTAGCCTTAGGATATTGCCACATCACCAGAACACAGGTGGCTTCTTTGTGGCTGTGTTAATAAAAAAGTCTCCAATGCCATGGAATAAACGTCAGCCTAAGGTAACTTCTTTTAAATTATCTAAAACGTTAATTACTAATAATGTCTCAGGATTTTTTTTTAAAGTTTGCACATAATAGGAAACATGCTATAACTATTCTGTATCTGCCCTTCAGTTATAGTTCAGCGGGTCAGTTAAAAATAAATTCCTAAATCCATGAAGTACTTAAGAAAAAAAACCATGACAACTTTTAAAATAGAAAAAAAAAAAAGGGGGATTTTGAAATGATAGTAAAATAAGAAGATAAATCTTGACCCTAAAATTAAGGCTTTGAAAGAATTATGGAAGCAGATTATATCGGATAGCTAAAGCTGTCACTTCCTTCAGCTGTGTGTGGTCCCCTGCTAAAGGCTTTTTTCTGCTGTGCTGTAAGCTAATTCTGATTTCAGTTTATCTTACTCTGTGGCTGGTTGCTCAGGAGTGATTCACTAGCAGATTAGCAGATCAGCAGCACGGGGAATGGATGTAAAACTGTTCAGAGCAGCAGCTTCAGCTCTCTGACTTTAATCCATTTGTTGTCAATTGTCTTTAAAATCCTGTCAACAGGATTTTAAGTTGATGTGATTTATTTGATCTCTTAGACTGTCATGTCCATGAGAAGCTTCTTGTGTGAATCCCTCTTAGGTGTTAATGTTTATTTGATTTGCTTCATTAGAAAAACTTACCAGTAAAATGCATCAGTAGGGAAGAAGCATTTGTTCAGAAGCAAGCCCTCGCCAAACAGTTGATGCTGTTCTAATTTGAACATCGTAGCACCCTTACAGAAGGTGTGCAGCAGCAGGATGCGTGTGGCACTTCGAGTGTTAGGAGGAAAACAGCAGATCCTGTTTTAAAATAGTCTTCTCTGAGTGCTTGAACGTGATTTTGTAGATGGTACAAAAATAGCTGCCTTGGACAGTTGGTATGAAACTGTCCAGATCCGTACTAGAGGTAAATGCAATTTATAGTGGTATCTTGATCTAGTAATCAGATTAACTCCTTGAATGGATCTGTTTAAGTACTTGCATACAAATTGACAAGAATTAAGCACACACAAAGAGAGACTGTAGGTGCCTTCTGTTACAAGTTGGATACTACTTCTGCTTTTTTGAAAATACTGTAATTTGAAATAGGTTCATCAGAAATTACCACAAAGAACAGGAGATACTGAAGTGCCAGCAGCTAATTCAGGTAATGGTTCTGGCTGTATTATTGAAGAACCAACACTTGCTGAAAATGAAGAGTCTAAGAAAACGCAGAATTCGGACGCTGAGCAGAGCAAAAAGGAAGGAGTATGCGGGTAAGGACCAGGTCTGAGTATTTGTCCTGTGGCAGCTTTGTAATTGCTTCGTATTTGGTAGTTCTTTTGTTATTTAGAAGTCGATCGAGAAAAATTAATGGAATCATTCAGTTGTCTTGCATTTCCATGTTTTCTGTCTTGTCTGTCTTTCATTTGGAAAATAACCCGTTTTCTTATAAGCATTTGTAAAGTCTGTCAGTAGTTTTTTCTCTGTTAAGGAAAAGAACTGCTTCCAGAAGTTAACGTTTGGAAGATCTTTATTGTCTTTACAATCACTCTGTCAGAAATCTGTTTACTTGTTTTTGTGAGTTCTGTTTCAAAGCACTGCTTCACTTCCTCCTTTTAAGAGGTTAAATTGTGCGTAGTTTTAGTGAAGCACAAGAAAATGGCAGTATTCTGTTTCTATACTGCTGTTACCGTAAGCCAAGTGTTGACTGAATGAACTGAATATACTGATTTTAAAGCAAGTCCTTTTGGTGAAACTGGCAATGAAATGTTATTTTCTTTTTAGACCACCACCATCTAAAAAAATGAAGTTGTTTGGTTTTAAAGAAGACCCTTTCGTGTTTCTCCCTGAAGATGATCCATTGTTCCTTCCTATCCAGTAAGAAAAAACAATGTTTCTGTTTTGGCAGTAAGATTCCTATTAGTTCAGGCATATTGGTAGTTCAAGGTCAGTTCATTATAAAAGATGGGTCTCATTGGTCTTGCATAAAAGTTTTTGTGTGACTTTGCACCAGGGCCCCCTCTCCTCAACACTTAAACGAAAACAGCCACATAGAGTTTGCACTGGAAGTTTTCCAGTGTGTCTCAGCGTCTATAACAGCTTGTCTTTTCTGATGTCATGCAGCTTAGAAAGTCTAATCTTTGTGTTCTGAAGCCAAAGTGCTAAGTGTTTGCAGAGCTAGCTGGAGGAAATGGGCTAACCCGTGCGTTTTGAGAGAGTGGTTTTATTGCTCAGTTAATCAAAACGAGTGTTACGGCCGCAGGAAGTTCTACGCATTGGACCCATCGTTTCCCAAGATGAATTTACTGACTCGAACTCAGGAAGGAAAGAAGAGGCAGCTGTACATGGTTTCTAAGGAGCTAAGGAATGTGCTTCTGAACAACAGCGAGAAGATGAAGGTATGGTTCATAAGCACCAGTGGATATCTCCTTGAACCTGCCAAGTGTACTGTTCACGTAGAGGATTAGTCTTCTGACAGGCTTTTTTTCCTAAAGTCTGGATTAATGTTTTCCTCTCTGTCCCTGCTATGTTAGAGATGAAAAGTTGCCTCTGAGAGGTAAATAACCGTCTCAGAGATGAAAATCAGTGCATTTCTGGTGGATGAAAGAGAACTGAGAAGCAGAGAGAGGGAATGTGTAACTCCTGTGTGTGTGCCAGCATTTTTATGTAGTCTTCAGGTAACTTTACAAGCTTACATTGATGCTGTTGTATTTACGAGCCCCTTAATTATAAAACGATCAAGAGCTTTGAAAGCCTACCAAAAAGATAAGTTCATCTGAATTATTTACAGGCTGTCTTACATCGGGACATTGTTTCAAAGTAATTCCAAGAACTAAACATTTTGAAAGTTCATTAAGCTGAATGATAGTGAGATAATAAGTAGTTTCTGTGAATTAGAGGGAAAATATTTTTTACATGATTCCCTGTGGAAAATGTCTTGCAAATGCTAAAGATTTGTCTCAAAAGTCATTGTGTAATATAGGTTGGAATGAGGTAATCTAGTCCTTCCTGCATCAAAGAGAGCTGACTTCAAAGCTGGATCAGATTAATTCTGGGGCCTTGTCCAGTCAAATCTTGAAAATTTTCGGTGATATTCAGTACATCTTTGAAACAGATCTTTGAGATGGATAAATAATTGGTTTTTTGTCCCCCTGCAGGAAATGGCTACATCACTGACAAAATTTTAAGAAGTTGGTGCATTGTGTTAGGTAGTGAGACTCTTGAGTACCACAAAGGACAGATAAAGTGTCCGACTATTAATCATGTGCATTTTTGAAATCCTGACCTTGATTGACTTTCCCACAATCACACAGAAAATTCTTACTCAAACTAAAATTAAAATTAGATATTAATAGTTTGTTGCCCTCACTTTAAGACTTCCACTTCCTCACACTGTTCAGTTTTCAATATGGAAAGGAGTAAAAGGCATTTCATGTTGAGAGTGCCACATTTTTATAGCAGGAGTTCCTCTTTCCCTTGGATGAATTTTCACATTAATTCAGTGTCCGGTGTGAGTGAACTTTTAGTCAAAGAGTTGAGGAAAAAAACAAGTTCAGAGTGGTAACTTAGAATTTATGCTCCCTACTGGTGTTTGTTGTCTTTCCTGTTTGCAGGTTATTAACACAGGGATAAAAGTCTGGTCTCGCAACAGTGATGGGGAACAGTTTGGATGTGCATTCCGATTAGCACAAGAGGTAATTGCATGGCACTGGGTTTTCAAAGGAGATAGTTTGCTTCCCTCGAGAGCCTATAGGAGAGCTGGCATTAACTTGGTCAGATTAATGGTAATTTACATTTTCAGTATGGTTTAAAACGTGAAAATTGTTTTCTGGTATTAGCTAAAGTGCATACTGTTTCTAACATTTTTCCTTCAGAAAGTAGTGGTTGAATTTTGAAGTAGTTGTGTTTATTTATTAAACAGGGAATTTATACTCTGTACCCATTCATTCATGCAAGGATTATAAACGTCTGCATAGAAGATGTCAAAATTCTGCTAACCCAGGAAAATCCATTCTTAAGTAAATTTAGCAGTGAAACACAGAAGAAAGTCAAAGACATGGGTAAGCCTGGTAATTTTGCTGTCACAAATTATTTTTATACTTTACACAGAAGAGTACGAAAATACTGTAACATAAACGGCGTTTGCTAAAAATTTTGACTAAATTTCTCTTAAATATACTTGTTGGGTATGTAAGCATTACTGAACGCCAGCGTGCTGCTAGAAATTTTAGTCCTTTCTGATTGCAGCCTTGAAGGTTTTTGAGCTTTAGACAACAGAACAGTTGCCAAACTAATGACTTCTGCAAAGCACTGCTGCGAGGCAGCATTTAAAATAACTGATGAACAAAGATTTTACATACACTTCTGGTTTTTCTGCCTGTTAGTGCTCCAGCTGAAACTGTTCGTTTGTCATCTGCAATTGCTTGTCATGACCTTATGTATCAAATTTAGTTACTCAGATTTGATTTTCTTAAATAGGGTGAGCAATGGCTACTCGTATTAAACTTTTATTTCCTCTACACTGGATGCTTCAAGAAATGCAAATTGGTTTTCAGCCTTTTGTTATTGTTTTATTTCCAATTCATTGCTGATCCTTTTACTTCCGTGTTTGATGAGACAAATTGGGGAGGAAAAAATGTTCTAAAGTTTGGGCAGGCATACTCTTATGTTCATTTTAATTAAGTGAAAGTTCTTTACTAGATTCACTGAGTAAATTAATCCACTGTGTGGGTTTCGTATTTTAATTTGTTTGTTTGGGATTTTGGAGGAGGCAATGTTGGCAATTGCTTCTGTGACCATATAAATACTTCGGTTTGGAAAAAAAAAGGGAATAAAATCTGGTATTATCTATAGTTCAGTGTACTGATGTAGATAACTGCTAACCATGTCACGCTCTGTGGTTGTCTAAAAACTTGTTTTCTTGAACATTTTCAAATTAAAATCATTATATCATTGCGCCAAGTAATGCATCTGTTTTGTTTTTGTTCCCCCTTCCCTGTAGCGATGGGAAGCATAGTCCTGAAGTATGACCCAGACCCTGAGTAAGTAGCTGTGTTGCTTTCCATTTTTAAGACCTGGACAAGAATTTATTTTCACTTGGCAAAAAGTGGAGGCATAGAGATGAAACAGTACAGCCATATAGGATACGGAGAATAGGACAGGGAACGAAGCTGTCTTCTCTGTGAACTCTTAAGACAAGTGTAGAATTCAGCTTCATAAAGGAGGGCTGATAGTTGTGCCAGAGATCAACAGTTCACTGCACGTGATTTATTTGTTTGTTTCCCAGTAAAGTCCATTGTTTGGAGTGGAAAAAGTTACATTTTGTTGTTCTTTTTTTGTGAACAAAGTCACTCCTGTGGACAAAACTCTTGAGAACTTTTTAAACATAAACTTTCGTTTTGCTGTTCCTTGTATTAGTTTTGAAACCAGAGCCAGAAAATCATTTTGCTTGTTGCAGAAACTTAATAGCATTGAGTTTTTGGTTTTTTGGCTTGCTTGCTTGTAGACAAGCAGGTACCTGTGAGCTGTTGAAGTTAAGAACAGTGTGCTCTCATCTTCTGTGAATAGTTACAAAATGCATTCAGTGTTAGAATTGAATCGGTGTATGCCTATAAAATGAAGTTTTGAAGATTAACTTTCTCATAATGGACTGAACTTTATTGTTTGTTTGTAGAAAACCTCATGATCTTCAGTGTCCAATAGTGCTGTGTGGTTGGCAAGGGAAGACGTCACTCCGTGCCTTTGTGCCCAAGAATGAGAGACTTCATTACCTAAGGATGATGGGAGTTGAAGTGTTTAAAGCAAAGAGGAAAGAGGAGGAGCTGGAAAACAAAACTGAGGAAGAAGTTCAACACAGACTGGCACCAGCAGAGGAAGGAATGGATGTGGAAGATAGAGAACATGATTTAGTCACAAAAATGGAAGCAGAAATAGATGAAGCATCTTCCCAGAGTCCTGTGGAAAGCAGTGCTATGGAAATAGAAAATAAAATTGAGGATTTAGATGAATCTAGTAAAAATGCCAACACTCATGTAAGCCAGGAAAGTGAAGACACGGATGCGAGTAATGTGAAAGATTAGATTTCTTTCTGTATTGCTTGGCAGCTTCCATGAGGCTCACATCCAGACTTTTGCTTTTAGCATGAAACTGTATTTTAAAATTTTGGTTGGAATGGGATCTTCCTCTTTTAAAGTTTCACCTATTTTATATTTTAAATGAAAGCTATAAAGAGATTTCTCTTCAAGTGTGTCTTCTTTTTACCAGTTTAAGCTCCCTTTTATTGGTGGGTTTGTGTGTCTGTTGCTGGGAGCAGCCCAGGCAGCAGTAAAATCTAAAGCCCCTGTTTTTAGTGGAACAGTGGTATGCACAAATGCACTGCATGTGTGTAACTGGTCAAAAATTCCTTCAGAAGGAAAACCTGGGGTTCCATTCAAAGCACATGGATTCCAAAACCATTTTTTGTCCTATGATCATTTACCCCACCTCCCGCCTGATCTGATTACTGCTGATAACTGCAGGTTCGTTAAAAGATAAGAGAATCAGTGTGAGTACCCTTACAAATGCACATACAGGATATCTGACTGACAACCTGGTGAATGGTTATTCAAAATAAAACCGTGTCCAGCATCCTGGGAAAAAAAAGCAGAATGCATTTGACCAGAGATTGATGTCTGAGGTTCTTCGTCAATTGCTTGACAGACCCAGCTAGTAAATATTGTTAATTGGATCTTCAGGTGTGCTGAGTGTGCCTCAGACCCCTGTCTTGAGATGTGCCTGGGAAGAGTCTGTGACCATCACTCAAATCTGCTGTGGTCTTCAGTTCCTCTGTCAGCTCTTCAAGTGGAGTCGTCTCTAATTTTTGCAAGATAACTTGTTTATAGCTGAAATAATAGTTTAGAAAAAGCGCATGGTGGTATTTCTGTTATTTTATAGTAGATATTTAAAAGGTTATTTGGGCCTAAAAGGGTAATTTATTTAATCTGACTTTAAAAAAAAGTTGGCTACCTCAGAAACTTCCACTATCAACTCCATCCTTTGTGGCTTAGTTTCAGCAGCGCTGTGTACTTCTGTCAAGTTGGTCTGAAAGGAAAGTGAGCAGCAGTACAAGGCATTGCCCTGCTCTGGGACCAGAGTGATGCAGGTGTTTGTTATGCTTGTCGAGTGGAATTTCACCATGTGTATTTTTACTGATGAAGTCTTACGTGGCTTGGATCCATTTGCTGTGCCTTGCTACAACAGACTTCTTGATGTCTGCCCTTGAACTACTTCATCAAAGGGAGAATTCTTGAGGGACAGACATGAGAGTGAAATAATGCCATGTCCTCTGATGAGATATTAGTCTCATGCAGTGAGGAACCATTGACAGGACTCATTTTCCTCTCGAGAGTCCATAAAATAGGTTAATAAAAAATCCGTTCTTGCCCTTGTATTTTGCTAAGGTTCGAGTTTGTTCTTTGAATCGAGAGCTGTGATGGGACAGGTTCTGTTTTGGCAGGTCCTTAGGCTGAAAAGCAGCATGGCAGAATTTTTTTTTGAATGGAGATGTATGGAAAGTATAATTTTTAATTCTAAAAGTATATGAGGAAAGAGATTTTTCAACTTGAAGCTTCAAGCATGAAACTTAACACTGGTTTTCACATCTTTGCATTTATTCTGGCATATTGGACATTTGAAATGGAAGAAGGGTGGAAAGACCGCTGTCACGTATAAGTTGTCATTGTAATCTGCAGTGCTCAGCCCTGAGGATGACTTGAATCCATCTAAGATTTCTCTGATGATCTCCATAAATTATCAAAAGGTCAGGTGTTAAAACTTAGGTGAAGAAACTAAAATTTGTTTTTAATTATTCCTGCTGTTACTGTATCTGCTGATGTTCCTGAGCAGCAGCTTCAGCTTCCTTTCAGTCAGTGACTCTGCTAAGGATACAAGTTTGACAGGTTAACCGGAGAAGAATACTTGTTGATATAGACAATCCAGACAATTAAATCAGCAGAAAGCAAACTATAGAAAATGAACAGTCCTGATAAGGTTTTTTTGACTGAGCTTATGACTGGCAGACTAAAATGAGTGTAGGAAGCTTTTATCTGGGAGCTAAAGAAAAGTAGGTTTTCGGATCATAAACTGACTGAAATTGGGTATAACTTAGACTTGTAATAGAATAAGAGCCCATCATTTAAAATCCTCTCGGTAGTCCCATCTTCCTGTGTTATCTATGAAGCTTTGCTCTTGGCTTTTTGGAGGTGTATTTTTTTCCTGTCAAGTGCAAGTGGGAAATTTCAGCTAAGAAACTAGGGGTCTAATTTTCTTGTGCTGTTCAGCAGTTTCACTCTGCATCTCCAAGCAAGTTCAGAGATTGCAGATTTATTGCTTGGGGTTTTTTTAATACTGCGAGTTTCCTTAAACCAATTGCTCTGTCCCAGTTGCTCTTGCCTTGATAGCCAGAAAGGAAGATGCACGAAATTGTGTATGTAGTGGCTGAAAGCCCAGTCCCAGTTTCCCGGGCTGGGAGCCCGATGAAATGGGTGTGTTCTGTCTGTCTGTCTCTGCTGAGCTCTCTGCCACTGCAGCTCTGATGCTCAGGTGGCTGAACCTCTGCCCAGGTGGTTGCTGCAAATAATTTGAAAGGAAGACAGAAGTGATAAGCAATCGCGTTAAGCTTGAACACAAATTATGATGTCTGTCCTGTAAGCAGTCCCTATTAAATGTTGTGAGCTTTCTCTAGTTAGCATTGCTGGTTTTTAGAAACACAGGACTGTGGATATTTGCACTAATGGCAGGGGGTTTCATATGTGGTAGAGGGGAAAACAGGAAAAATCTCACGCAGCTAAATGAATAGTCTGATGATGTGCTGCTCAGAGAAGTCCTCAGTAACAACTGCTGGATCCTTAAGAAAATCTGTTGACTGAAAAGCCTAGAAAGCTAAGGAGAGAGCAAAGGGAACACACCACATGGGATGCTTTTCTTCAACATTTACCTGATGTTAAGTCATTTGTTACTTTTGGAAATTTGCTAAAATTTTCTTACTTGAGTTTGCTGCAAAATTAATGTACCACAGCCTAGTGCCACTGGGGTGATTTATCTTTTTCCTTAAAGGTCTGAATCCTATTGAAAGTCAATGAGTCTTCTCAAAGTATACAGACCCCTTGAAAAATTCCTGCCCATGAATTTCAAATTTCGATATAACAGTAAATGAAGGCAATTTAGCTCGTGTGGAAGGCCCTTTTGGAAGCTGCAGCGAAGGAAAATCAGAGCATTTCTTTCTTGCAGTGGGAAAGCTCCATGCTGGAAAACAATCACTGCTGCCAGCGCTGAGCTCGGCACGCTCTCTCTGCCTGCCCTCTACCCAGGCCAAGCCTCGTAAACAACCCCAGCAAAGCGGCGGGGACACAACAGCACTTCTGTTATTCCCAACAAACGTCCCAGGAAAGTTGGCGCCGCGTGCCTTTGCCGCTGGGCTGTGCAGCTGGAGCGTGGCGAGGCTGCTCCGCACGTGTGGTGCCCTGAGCCAGCGTGGCTGGGCCGGAGCCATCCAACTCTCACCAGGAACGCACCCTGCCCGCACCTCTCCACACCTGTGGCTCACCAAAACACGCGGTTGTACGTGATTGTCATTTAATTTCTTGCTCTGCGTTTCTCAGACGAACCTGAGTATTGTTTTTTGACTAAAATCTGGTTTTCTTCCCAGGGTTTGGCTGCCTGTGTTGCAGATTTAAGTTTCTTCTGCACCTGGTATTTCTATTCAGTTAACGTTTAAGCAAGCTGTTGGCTACTGTTGGGGAAGATGGAATAGGAAAACCGTATGGATATGATTACCTGGCAAAAACTGTAGGTGAGATTGAAATGAAGACAAGCTTTGAGTTATCCAACCCCAGTTACTGAACAACTGGAGAACAATGGTATAGCCGGCTGGAGGCAATCCCCATTTGATTGAACAATGCCCTCGGCTTGCAAGCAGGTCCAAGGGTCAGAGAAGACCCTGCTAACTCATCAGAGGGTCCAAAAAGCAACTTTGAGAGTTTAACGTGTAACACCATAGGCTAATGCAATGATTCTTATAGGCTGTAGGCAAATGTTGTAAGATTTGTAGCTTATTCTAGATTGGTCAATGGAAATCAGAATATTCAACACAGAAGATGATTTATTGTATTGTAAATGCTCATTCTGGTCATTCTGTTCTGCTCTCCTCATGCTGCATTCTGCTCTCTCATTCTATTCTACACTCTTCACTCTTTTCCCTCTCTTCTTCCTCACTTTTCTGACCTGCCTGGAGCTGTGTCCTGCAGCTCCTCGCAAGTTTTTCTTTCCCCACACCTTCTGCAATAAACCTCATGATCTAAAACCCAAACACAGAGATCTCCTTTGCTGTTTGTTCCGACCGTCCACCGACCAGATCCTATGGACACCACGAATTCCACAGCTACATAGGACCTTGCCCAGGTAGACACATTTTTTCTTTAAATGATTTATCCATGGGTAACTCCAGGCACTTCAAACCATCACTTGAGAACATGCTCCTGCCTCACCTGAATGCCTCCTTGTGTTTCTGATGTTTTGCCTCTCTCTTCCCATTTTCCATTTGTCATCCCTTGAAATTAAGGACTTCTCCCCAGTTCTCTTTTTTGTGTAGCTCGAATGCTTTCAGGTATGTTAGCAATGGGCTTTTGCCTGTTCTCAAAGGGAAAACCAATATGAATGGTGGCCAGAACAATGGGGTAAATACACAGTGATCCTTGCCCAGAATATTCTTCCAGACTCCAGTGGTTTCTTGGACCAGAGGTTATGTCTTTGGGTTTAATGGTCCTTTATTTGTCCTCCGTAAATTTGCTCCCTGAGACAATGGGGACTTTCAGCTCTCATGACATCCTATAGCAGGGAGCCCCAAAATCCTACCTGCTGTTGTGTGAAGTATTATTTTAACACCTAATAGTTTTGTTCAATGATCCCCACTTCTTGCATTGAAAGCGACAACAAGCAACTGATTGCTGACTAGTTTCTTCAGGACACTTGTGATTTTATTGTCTTCTGTCGTATCCCTTATCAGTCATCTTTTTTTCCAAGCTGAAGGGTCCCAACTAACTTGTTTATTCCCTCTATGGAGACTACTCCAGATCTTTCATCATCTTTATCAAATATTCCTGAACTTTTCTAAGTTTTTATGTTCTTTTCCAGGGGGAGGAACTGCACGTGGTGCTTAGGATGTAGTATTTGTGGAAGCAGTGCTCACTGTTCTGCTCTCTGGTATTCTGGTTGGTGCTTTTTAATGCTACTAAATAACAAGCTGAGGTTTCACTGGAATTGCTTGTCATAACCTCGTTATTATGTTCTGAGCAGCAATGGGGAACCTGGTGATTTTAACATGTGCTGGTAGCATTATTTTTTCCCCACATAAATCACTTTTGTCTGCACTGAGATTCGTTTGCTGTTGTATCACCCACTTGCTTTGGTCTTGTAAGGTGCTTCTGCAATTCTTTGAAGCTGGACCTAAACCCGTAGTTACTGAATTGTATCCCACCCAGAACAGTTTTCTGGGAGTCTGCAGGTCCTTAGGAGCTCTGAAGGGACCCTAAGCTGGTTGTTTTGTTATGACTCGGTCACAGGAGAGGAATTTCACATCAAAATGCTGATGAGCAGGATGACTGAGCCAAAAGACGCTATCGTATTTTCTTTCTAATATTTAAGTAATTAAATATACATCCACAAAATACTCTCATGGAATGTCTGTTGTCTGGTAAATACCAGCTTATTGGAGGGGAAAAAGGTCCTTAGGAACACAGCAAATGGACTTCTGACAATTTCCCCTGAATCTTTTCCAAGGCTTATCAACCCAGAAAACCAGCAAAAAAGGTGTTGAGAACCACCCCCTAAACTCCTATTTTCTATGGCTTCTCAGGCGTCAAATTCACCAACTAACTTGTTGTGCAACAAGGCAACATTTCCTGTTCGTTGTGTTACCAGGGTTTCTTGCCCTTGTAGGTCTGACTGTCTCCCTGGCCAGCTGTTAGTCTGGTACACCATCCAGCTGTGCGTCCATATTTTCAGCTGATACTTCAGGGCAGTGAAGAAGGAGTTGGAAATGGCCTGAAATACTAAAACTGTCTGTGTCATTTGTCTCAAGTGACTTTTAAAGCCATTTTACCCCATGGAAAATTTTGCATTTTATCCTTCTTATAATTTCCTAACTTTGAATTTGAATATAGAGAGACAAGTGCACTCAGCTGATCTGAAATGGTCTTCACCTTAGAAATATTCTTCTTTTACACCTTAGTAATGTATTTTATGGTGGGGTTTAAATTCATTGCTGCAAAATCAGCTTAGGTTATCTGGATTTATATTTTTTATTGGTGAAAATAATGTAGAGCTTGTGAAAGGTGGCAGATTGACAGCCTTGAAGTTAAGCTGATTGTTCCATTATTTCCCAGCATCTTTCAGCCTTTTAAAGACATCTGCTCTTTTCTAATCTCCCATACTCAGTTTTTCAGGGGACTGCTAAGTCTTCTGAGTCAGTGAAAGCCACTTCTCTAGGAATCCTTTGATGATGTTCATCAGGCTTGTCTAATTTGTGAAGCTGTCTAATTTAGTTAGGTGTGACTTATTTCATTACTCTCTCTCTTGTTCTTCCTCTGGTCCCTAAGAGGAAGAACATTCATTGATAGTGTGTGCATGAACAGCCTCATTTTGTTAAAGGGCTAGGTTATCATTTTAGATACCTTAATTACTGCATAGGGAATGCAGGTTCAAAAGAGATAACAGGCACCTCAGCTTGAAATCATCTGCTGATCCTTTTTTCTTGAATATATTTATCAGCGTTTTCTTTGGGCCATTCAACAAGGTAAGAACAAACTGCAGAGAATGGTATCTTGTTATCCTGAAATTCTCTTGCAAAGTCGAATCTCATTTAGTAAAGGCACTTCTCAGGGCGAAGTGATGTGACACACAGCGAAGGACACAAACATGCAGCAAGGGAGGCTTCAGTGGGACACGAGGGAAAAAATATTCCCCACAAAAAGAGCTGAGCACTGGGGCAAGTGGCCCAGAGAGATACGGATCTCCGTCCTTGGAGATCTTCAAAACTTGCCAGAGTGAGGGCCTGAAGAAGCTGATCTAGCCAGGAAGCCAGCTCTGCTTTGAGAAGGGACCAGCTTCCCTCCTGAGCTGATTCAAACCTTAGTCTTTTCCTGATTCTAGGGTCACTTCCCAGGTGAATGCCCTGAGCCGTGCACAGGCAGCCACAGCTGCCTGAGAGTTTTTGCTGAGTACGCTTCACCCACCCCCTGGCTCTTCAGACATGGAAGTGTTGCATTTAGTTATTAGGGAAGCACCTGTACATGTGTGACGTGACTTAAACCAGCCTGCAGTGGTCTAACAACACAGCTACTGGATCTCCTACCGACTATGGAAACTGGGTTGGTATTGCCAGTGCTTTCCATTCTCTGCAATTCAAGCTGATTCAGTGGAATTTGTCAAAATGCAGGAGTAACTTCATGCTTCTTTCAACTATATAATAAATCAGAGGACAAAAGAGTTGAAACTGCGGATGAAACTGTTAATGTTAGATTGCTGTGGTAGAAACGAGCCTCCAGTGTGGCATTTTGTACCACCACTGTTACTTAAGGAACACTGCAGAGGTACAAGGCTAGGGAATTGTGTCCTGTGTTCCAAAATGCTGCATTGCTGGCTAAGGAGAGCTGCAGCACATGAATAATGTGAGGCATCTGCAGATCCAAATTGTTCCTGTTTTCATTAAGTTGTATGTTCAGCTGTAAATGTTACGTTGTCTCTAGAGGCAGAGGATAAGTTGTACATAATGACTGTGAATTTCAGATAGAAAGGGCAGATCTGAGCAGGTTTAGAATGTTTTTATTCCCTAAATAAAAAAAATAAAAAAAAAAAAAGGGCATGATTATCTGGTTATGTGGAGAACCCATGTCCCCTTCAGTTTTGGTCAAGAGATGGCCACTCACCCAAACAAGCACCAGCCCAGGCCTGAGCTTTGACCAGGGGGGATGTAAGACACTCTGTGGACGCATATTCCTGAGAATTTTTCTCTCTCTCACGAATCATGTAGGAAACAAAGATAAACTGGAATATTTTTACTCTTTCTAATCTTATGTTTTGCTAACTGAAGCTGTAAGGCTTCACCACCTAGGAGGTGGTTAACCACTGTCCAATCATTATTTACCTCTTGATCTCTAGAAAAGATGAAATCAAAACAATAAAACTCTTCTGCTTCTGCTCTTGACACCTGTAGTTCTTCTTGCTCCTCACTGCCGCAACAGCGACAGACACTCCTTGTTGGTGTGTGGTAAAATCAGGTGGTGCAGGAGATTCAGTTTCTTCATGATCTCAAAAAGGACGTGATGGTACAAAAGGAATGACAGCTGTGAGGCACTTGTCCTGGTGGGACTACAGCATGTTCCAAGGAAGCTGGGAAGTGCCTCTCTAGGGAAGAAATACCGGTGGAAGGTGTTGAGAGCAGGCAAGTGCTTTGACTGTCTCAAAAAGAAATGTTCTGTGGAGAGAAGTAATACATGCGTGTGCTGATGGTCTCCAGCAGGTCCCACAGGATGTCAGCCACTCCTGTGGAGATATTTCTGGTGCTCTGGAACGTCTTAAAGGCAGTCTGAGACAACATTAAGGCAACTGAGCCTTACTCCCCCGTGGGTGGGACTTCAGTGTTTAACTGAATGGCTTCTGGTATTAGCCAGTCTTGGTTTTCTTTCTGGTAAAAAAAGTTGTTCGGTGGGGTGGGTTTTGGTTTTGTATTGTTTTGTTTTTTAATCAAAGCCTTCTCAAGCAACACTGGCAAAAAAGAGGAGAGAAAGAAACCTAAAAAACGTATGTCAAATAACAAAAGCAGTCACCACAACTGATGAACAATTTCTTTGATTCCTATGGAGAATCCAGTTATTCTGCTTTTCACATCCAAACAGGATTTGAATTTACATCTGCTGTTCAGAAAAGTCATACAATACCTCACTCAAAAGCCTCAAAAAAAGAACTAATTCTTTAATGCTTTCCTTCCTGTGACAAATTGCAACAGGTCATGGAAGTGACACACTTTGTTAAGAACTGATGTCACACAAGAGGGTTTGCAGGGTTAAAATAATATGAAATCTCTGATCATGCTATTACAGAGACTGTGCTGTTCCCTTGGAGAAGAAATAGTAGGGATAATGTAATACAAATGGTGTGTCTGAGCAGAGGGAACAACATTAACATTTTGTTCTCCAGGCTGCCTTGGCACAGGGCTGTGATAACAGGGTGATGCTGTTGACCTCCATGAACTACATTGAAAGGAAAGCCGAACTCAGCCTGATTCTTTCCTGAAGTTTATAGAAAAGAACATTAAATCAGATCTAATCTGAAAAGGTAAACATCGTGAAACAGGCTATTTCCCTGATATATTCTTTGTAGCATGCCAGCCATCTACAAAAAACTGATGTCATTTTCCATCTCTCCAGATTAATTTCCGGACTGTGTTCTTGAGGCAAACGAGACTGTGTTTCAAATCAGCTCTGTCCACTAAACCAAGCATGTGGGACCATGGAAACAGCAGAATGGGTTGGAAGGGACTTGGGGAGGTGGTGCAGTGAGCCTCCTGCACCATGAAGGGCCAACTTCCCTGGTTGTTCAGGGTCTAGGTGAGTCTTGGGAATGTCCCAGGGTGGGCTGCCTTGCTGGGCAGCTGCTCCAGTGCTTACCTGCTCCTCTATGGAGGCCATTCAGCAAAATACGGCAAAAAACCCCCGGCAGCTGACCCTTTCATAGAAGCATGAAATAATTCAGGTTGCCAAAGACCGCTAAGATTGTGAGTTCCTCTGTCAACCCAGCACCACTGCGTTCACCACTAAACCATGTCTCCGAGTGCCACATCCATGTATATTTTGAACACTTCTAAGGACAGTGACCCCACTACTTCTCTGGGCAGTTCATTCCAATGCTTGGCAACTCCTTCAGTGAAGAAATTTTTTCTAATATCCAATCTAAACCTTCCCTAGAACAACTTGAGGCCATTTCCTCTTGTCCTATCACTTGCTACTTGGGATAGGCGGCTGACCATCACCTCCCTACAGCCTCCTTTCAGGTAAGCCTCCTTTTCTCCAGGCTAAACTACCCCAGTTCCCTCAGCTACTCCTCGCAGGACTTGTGCTCCAAACCCTTCACCAGCTTCCTTGCCTTTTTCTGGACATGCTCCAGCACCTTCTTGTAGTGAGAGGCTCGGAACTGGACGCAGCACTGGTGGTGTGGCCACACCAGTGCTGAACACAGAGGGACAATCACTGCCCTGGCCCTGCTGGCCACACTGCTTCTGATACAAGCCACCTGGGCACACGCTGGCTCGTGTTCAGCTGGCTGTGAACCAGCACCCCCAGGTTCTTTTCCGATGGGCAGCTTTCCAGCCGCTCTGCCCCCAGCCTGGAGAGTTGCGTGGAGTAATACTTTATACAGCTGTAGTGAAATCCTGGGTTTCCCTGAAATACTGTAGATGCGTTTTAATACACACATAAAAAAGAAAAAGCACAGTACATAGGACAACAGAAAAGTCTCAGTAGGAGATGAGTGATTACCAACAAATTACCATTGATTTAGAGAGGGAATATACGGATGATAACTTCTGTCAGGCTCACTGCTGAAACTGCCAGTAGAGGAGCCCTACTGTGAAAGAATGAACAGCAGATGCTAGTCATAAAAATATAAAAAGTCTGAACCAGCTGGTAAGGACAACACTTGAGTTTATGGCTGGTTGCACCAAGCACAGATGCTGCTGTTTCCAAGCAAGATCTGAGACAGGAACCTAACGCATGCATTGTGATCACTGGAAATCACTGTATTTGCCTCCAGACCCTGACTGGGATCAAAGGTCTCTGACAGAAAGACTGGCTCTGGCTCTAGAGCTGCTCACCCCCTTCTGCCTGGAAGATGTGTGCTGCCAGCACCAAACTGCTGTCCTGTATGGCACAGGTAAGGGATGCCCAGCAACAACCTGCCAAAAGAAGCCAAAGCCAAGGCAGCCTCTGAGAGCAGTGTTTTTCACTGCTCTCAACAAGCACAACATCTCTTGTTGTCAAATTTCACAACAAGCCCTCCTGATGACAGTGTTTTTCTGAGGGGGGTGACCTTGTTTGAGAAACCGTTCAAAACCTCTGCCTCCCTGGACCCCTGGAGGATGTTTGCTGTGCCTGGAGCAGCCCAGGGTGCTGAAGAAGCCCTGCTAGAGCAGTGTGCCCGAGCAATGCTTCCTCAGAGGTAGGTGAGCAGAACCATTGCAAATGCCAGGAAAAAGCTGCTTGTTTCCCTAAGTGCTGTGCCCCCACAGCGCCTTCCTGGCACAGGGGAAAAGCTTGTGTGGCCTGGCTGTGGATGTGCTCTTAGATGCTGCGTGCCTGCTTCTTCCCAGAAGGATTCATCCATTCACAAAGGGCTTCCTAGCAGGGAGGTGAAATGGGCAGTGAGCCCCAGCGAGGCTGTGGGGCAGGGCAAGCTTCAGGGAAAGGGATGAACAGGATGGGAAGTGAGAGGGCAGAGAATAAGCACTAGGAGAAACTTGGGAAAGGCTGCTGGGAGACAGAGGAATCCTGCAACATTAGGACTAAGAAGCAATTTAAAGTACTGCAGCTGGCTGCGGGTGAGAGGAATGTGGAAGGATTTTGAAGGTCAAACATCTGATGTTAAAAGGAAAAGATGCCCCTGGGGAACTGTGCGTATGCACAGCACTGGAGCTGCTGCTTTCCAGGACTGAGCAACGTGCTGAAGCACTGCTGTGCTGACTGGCTCCGGCTCCCGAGGGAAACGTGTCCATGCAAGAGCTGCTCTCCGTGGCGCTTGAAGGGAGCAATTCAGGCCACTGCGAGGCAAGCGACACAAGTGCTCAGCAGCAACCGCCTCTGCAGATGATATTGAAGAGACGCCAGTTCCGGGCTCGGGAATGATAGCAGAGCCTTGTGGGGACGGGAAGTACCAGAACAAACTGGTGAACAAAACAGGAGGTGCCAAACTGATAAGGCACATGAAATGGTAGTCTCTTCCAATAGGCCCTGTTGGTTTGTGCTCGAGAGTTTGGAGAGGGAATAAGCTGAAAGGGTGCAAATGAAATTATGTCATAGTGTATAACATATGGTAAACCTCAATGCATACCCTATATTCAGCGTTTATTAAAAAATATATATAGTCATATTACCTTAATTTATTTAATTTGTGTTAAATGTTTATATTTATTCATACTTTAAATCTATTATTTTAAAATTTTACTGATTATTGATAAACTATATGAATTTTATATTATAAATTATATTGCACGCACTCTATATATGTATGTTGTTAGAGATTTGTATAACAGAATGTATAATATATACGTGTTAGTATAACTATATAATATACCATGTGCTATTGAATTACATAAAAACATGTCACGTATTATTTCACAGAATTATGGAATGGCCTGGCTTGCAAGCGACCCTAAAGACCATCTCATTCCAACCCCCTTTTGGAATTATTATGTCTTATTATATAACACAACGTAAACAGTTTTTCTATTTACATTATAGAATGTATAAAATATATATATAGTATTGCATCATACAGTCTATCTATATAAATAACATTACATAATATATAAAATAGTATCTATTACATATTAGACATTGATATCTCACTGAATCCTGATTTTGTTTGCCAGAAGGTTAGCAAGACATAAAATGCAGAGTGTCTGTTTTGTTCTGGGATTTTATTTTTTTTCCAGATTAAAGAAACAAATTTTCTGCGTGATCCTCAGAATCAAGAGCCAGTAAACCTTCTGCCTGCAGCTGGCAAATAGGTTTAACTGATCATTTGAAACAAGTAATAATAATAATAATAATAATAATAATAATAATAATAATAATAATAATAATAATAATAATAAATAATTTTAAAATATATGAAGGGCAACATAATGTAATCAATCATTCAAAAACCTTTCAGGAAGTCCTTTCTTAGCAGCTATAAAAATGCAAAATTTCTTACAGCTACAAATCTGGCCATGCTACAAGAAGCAGAGTAGGACCGAGAAATCAGTTTTCAGGATGGCAAGAGATTAGAAACACCAAAATGTTTAAAAACATTAAGCTTCAGCAGGCGGTCTGCGTAACGTATGAAATATGTGGATATTTGGAAAGGGGATGTGAACAGTGAGGTAGCAGCATCTGTGGAGACTACAGGGCTTTTTGCTTTAGTTAAAGCCTGAGACTATTATGAGGCAAGCTGAATGAAGGAGAACCTAATGAGAACAAGTAAATGGAGGATTCCATGACAAATGGCCCTCCATAGTCAATACAAAGGAAAGAGAAGTGGAAGATAAAACTCTTCAAACACTTGAATTTTAGATGAAGAACGCCAACATGGCGGTGAGATTTGGGCACTGCTGTAGGCAGCTCAGGGGAGACCTCTCCTTGGTGGGAGATTCCGTGAGGATGAAACACTGAAATGTCCCCTTGAGACACAAACTGGGGAAATATAACCATTCTTCTCTTTCTTTTTGGACTGGTTTTATTCACGTCTCACAAATGCAGGCTCCTCTCAGAGGTTCTCGTAAAGAAGACAAGAGCCAGCAGCCATGCTACTAATTGGACATAAGGAAAAGGGGAAACTCCCAGAGGATAAGCACTGGAACAGGCTGCCCAGAGGGGTGGTGAAGTGTCCACCTTTTGAGAAATTTGGAATTCAGGAGGACAGTGCCCTGAGGAATCTGATCTAATTTCCCAGATGATTTTTTTTTTGAGCAAATGGTTGAATGAGGTCATCTCCATTCCAGCCTGAATCATTTTGATTCCCAGAACAAGATTCTGACTCTCCCCTCTGAGCCATCAGGACACAGAATTAGATGACTTTCTTATCCAGCTGGAGAATTAATTTGTATGGCTCTCAACATATCTATATTACATCAAAAATACAAACCAGATGCCTCTTTCAAATCTTGCCTAGCACAACATAAAGCAGTTGTTTCTATTGCACATCATGAACAAAGACTGGAATTTGCAAGTAATATTGAAAGATTTTAAGATACAATATATAAATATCATTAGGCATTCTTTAGGAAAAGCATGTATGTTTGTAGAGCATGTTCTGAGCCCTCAAATAAAGCTACCAAATAGCCAAAGCTTCCCCACACGTAACAGTGTGGAAACTAAGACTCCTTTTTGATCTGCCTTGAGCAGAGGGATCAGGTGTAATAATAGACAAAATCAAAGCTCTAACTGCAAACTGTGAAGATTTGATGAATGCAAAGATGGACATGACCCGGCAATGTGCACTCCTGGCCCAGAAAGCCAAACGTGGGCAGCAGGGTGAGGGAGGGGATTCTGTGAGACCCCACCTGCAGTGCTGCATCCAGCTCTGGGGGCACAGCACAGGAAGGACAGGGACCTGTTGGAGCGAGTCCAGAGGAGGGACATCAAGATGATCAAAGGGATGGAGAACCTGTCCTGTGAGGAAAGGCTGAGAGGGTTGTGGTTCGGCCTGGAGAAGAGAAGACTCCAGGGAGACCTTATAGAAGCCTTGCAGTACCTGAAGCAGCCAACAAGAAAGCTGGAGAGGGACTTCTCACAAGAGCATGAAGTGGTAGGACAAGGGGGAATGGCTTCCAACCGAAAGAGAGTCAGTTCAGACATAAGGAAGACATTTTTTTTATCATGAGGGTAACAAAACACTGGCACAGGTTGCCCAGAGAAACTGTGGATGCCCCATGCCTGGAAACACTCAGGGTCAGGCTGGACTTTGACCAACCTGATCAAGCTGAAGATGACCCTGATGATTGCCAGGGGCTTGGACTAGCTGACCTTTAAAGGTCCCTTCCAACTCACCCCATTCTGTGATTCTGTGATTCCCACCATTTTCAGCTGCTCCCTAAGGGTATGCACAGCTCTGAGGCAATGCTGGTGCTTTCTGGCATCCTTCAATGCAGCACCCAGTGCTGTGGCATTTGGAGCAATCTGGAGAAGCCATCGTGTCTTCAGAACGACACACGGATCACGCCAACTTCCATAAGGCCACTTTCCACTTTCTGAAATAGTTGAGTCCCCTTACAGAGTTAAATGTTATTTTTATTTAAGTAAAAAGCACGCTTGTGACTAGTGCTGATAAAATGGATGGGGTTTTGTTGTCTCTTTTTGGGGATGGGTATGTTAATTACTTTTGTCTCTGAAAAGGTGAAGCTTCCTTCGAAGTGATTTCTCAGGTTCAATGCAAAGTGTTACTTTGCTCAGGAAGGAAGGAATGGATGCATGAAGGGAGGGCAAGGAATTTCCTGGGAACTGAGACTTAATTGTGAGTCCCTTTTATGGATGCTTGCCTTACTGATAGAGAGTGACAGAAAGAGTGCTGAGGGAGTGACAAGAGGGTGGTTGTCTGTCTCAGCTCAATTCATTTTCTTGTAGCTGATTCTCTGAATTTGCTCCCTTTGGCTGGATTAGTAACATCTTTCCAGGTTGATCTGTGTTAACTTTGCTTTCCTTTCTTCTCCCCTTACCCTGCCCTACTCTTCTTCCATTTCTACCTCAGCACAAGCAATCTGGTAGGTTTATCCTTAGGCACCAGCAGATTATTCATTTAGAGAAGGAAAAAAAAATGGGAAGGCAAAATATCTATCTTTTTCATAGGTAGTCTGTAGACAGAGATGTCTGGTCAAGGAGCTTTGAAATAAGATGCAGTCTCCTATTGCTTATTTCCTTCTTAGATGGAGAAGCTAAGACTGTGTTTTCTTATAAGAGGGTAGATTTCATCAAAATACCTAAATGCTTCTCTTCCTGATTGAAACATTTAATTTAATTGAAATAATTTACTACAAAGTATTACATTTTGATCAGTTGCTTGAGTCACAGAGGATAATCTCTTTACATTACAGATGTTGACTCAACTTTGCCAGTGTTGTCATCTGCTGAGCAGTGGTATTCCTGGTTTGGCAGTCTGTCAGGGAATCAGGGGCAGGACAGGTCTGTGGAGCTGGAAGCAATGCACAGTGGCAGGGGGGTCTGTTTAACAAAGAGTTTTTTGCCTTTAGTGTAAAAGTAGCCTCTGTAAAAAAGTTAAGGACATTCCTAAGGATCCTCTGAACACATTTTTTTATTGGAAACAGGGACATCCTATCCTTTTACTAGTTTCTGCTTATGTAGAGAAAAATCTGGCCAAATATTTTAAAAAACCTTCTATGCTTTGCCCACGTCAGTTTAAGCTGGATATGCCAGCTGTTTACTTTCATGAGTTAATGAGTATTCTTAAGCTTTCCTCATTTGTTTAAGAGCATCAGAATTAGAGGACAAAGGGATGTCAGTACTGGGAAATCAAAATGCTGCTTCAATTTCTCTACTATATTAGAGCTCTTGTTACCTGTCACGTGGCAAAATCTCAGATCACTTGACAAAGTGTCCTGAAGAGGGAATCTATTTCTTGAAATTAATTTCAACGACAGAGATGAGATGACCTTGTTAGGGCTGTCTACTCTCAGATCCATACATTTAGCTCTAAGAGGAGATGGCTGCCGGAATTGCTCTGATCCAGCAGAACATAACTTGAAGCCACACAAAGGCTGCAGCATGTTTGTTTGTGGTCATTAAACAAAACACACTTCAGTTTACCAATATTCCACTCTTATTCCAGCTGGTGCATTGCACAAAACTCCCCTGAAAACATATCAAGTACAGATCTGCAGTTACAAGCGCCTGCTAGCTGAGGATGGAGGGAACACACTAACATCTGTGAGTGCTCTCCCTCCTACCAGCACTTTTAAAAGGAGTCTATGGTGTCACTGGCCAGACCCCTAGAGTACAATCCACATGTACTCCAAATCACTTGAGAAATTACTGGGAAGGTGGAAAGGCATATTTATCTGAATAGCTGCTCAGGGCATGTGAAGTAATGTAGGACAAAGAGCTATAAAGAAGAATTTTCTGGCCATCTTTCAAATATCTAGGCAACCCCTGACTTCTCATCCATCCCTCTTTGGCTTCGCTTACTGGCAGGAATTAATGTTCTTCCCTGTTAAAAGAAGATTTCAAGCGAAACCAACAGCATAAACTGAAGCTTCTCCTTCAGGAGGCTGCAATAACTCCTCGTTCTTTTCCTTCCAAAGAACCTGTAAACTCCTCCAGGAACAGTCAGTGGGGGTACTGGTGAAGGATGTTTCTGCCTCCTCCTTTGCCACCTTCACCATGGTGGGTCCTCACCACTCATACCTGGTTTGTCTAGTTACATTTATGCTTTTTCCACAAAGAATTTACCATGGGTATTATGGGCAGCGTCCAGCTGTCACTTTTTGAGAGCTGGTGCATGAACTGTAGAGAGCTCCAGCAAGCAATGGATGGATCATGTCATTTGTCAGTGAAATTCATGTTACAAAATGCTTGGACTCTTCCAATGGGCAGGAACTTTTAAATTTATTACTGCCGATACAGAAAGAAGAGGGGAAATGGCCCTAAAGTTGTTGTTTCTACCCCAAGTCCTGCAGAAGATGTCTATGTAGTTATGCCCCAGGTCTGAAAAACCTTTATGGGTGTTATGGTCAAAAGAACACCAGAACAGAGTCTGTTTCATCTTTGGTCTTGAACTGGGTCCAGGATTCACCTTTGTATGTATGTGTATGTATGTATATATATATATATGTATACAAATAAAAGTAAATATCAAATAAAAATGCATGTAAAAATTAAAAACACATCAGGAATAACTGACTGCCTGTAGAGTAACTGTTCAGAAGGTCAGGATGAGGGTCAGATTTTCTCTGCTGGGTGATGGAGGAGAGGGGAGAAGCAACTCAGCACAGATGCACCTTGTTTGCAAGAGCCCTGTGAAGGTTGGGCACCACTTGTGCTTGCTGAGAGCAGCGAAACTGCTCTTGCAGTGCTTAACGTTCCAATTGAGGGCACTTCCAGTAGGACTCCATTTTGCGGGACGCAGAGGATGAGGGAGCTGAATCACAGCACTATTCACTGTGGCAACGTTACCAGCTGTGCTCTAGGGCTACTCACTCGGAATACATGAGCCCTTTGTTCCATCCCTTTGTTTTTCCAAGTGCTCTGACTGCCCTTCTGAGGGAGGGGTACTTGACAACACAACTTTATCTCAGAAATGGGGTCAAAATAAGTGAAATCAGAGGCTTTCGTATTCAGGTGCGGTGATGTGAAGCATACAAGGAAGCAGGGAAGGAAATGCAAATCCAGGTTCTCACACTGCCTGTAGAGCCTTTGGCCCTGGGAGGTGGACAGGGGAAGTACGTGTATTGACCAAACTGGGATGTGTTGTGCAGCAGAATGTGGACATCAAATGCAAAGCAGAAGAGCTGTACTGTGACATGACCTGGATGCAGGACTTGAAGAAACCTAGAGAGTTTGCAAATGACACTAAACTGGGAGGGACTCTCTCAAGGGCAGAGAGGCCCTGCAGAGACACCTTGAAAATTAGAGAGATGGGCAATCAGCAATCGCATGAATTTTAACAAGGTCAGGTGTCAGATCCTGCACCTGGGATGGGGCAATCCTGAATGGATGGACAGACTGGAGAACAAGATGCTGGAAAGCAGTGCCATGGAAAGGGACCTGGGGTTCCTGGTGGATGGCAAATTGAACAGGAGCCAGCAGTGCCCTGGCAGCCAGGAGGGCCAACCCTGTCCTGGGGGCATCAGGCCCAGCATCGCCAGCCGGGCAAGGGAGGGGATTGTCCCGCTCTGCTCTGCACTGGGACAGCCTCACCTCGAGTGCTGGGAGCAGGTTTGGGTGCCACAATGTAGGAAAGACATTAAACTATAAAAGAGTGTCCAAAGGAGGGCAACAAAGATGGTGAAGGGCCTGGAGGGGAAGCCGTGTGAGGAGCGGCTGAGGGCACTTGGTCTGTTCAGCCTGGGGGAGACTGAGGGGAGCTCATTGCAGCTACAACTTCCTTGTGAGGGGAAGAGGAGGGGCAGGCACTGATCTCTTCTCTGTGGTGACAGTGACAGGACCTGAGGGAAGGACCTGAAGTTGTGTGAGGGGATGGTTAGATTGGATATCAGGAAAAGGTTCTTTGCCCAGAGGGTGGCTGGGCACTGGAACAGGCTCCCCAGGGAAGTGGTCACAGCACCAGCCTGACAGAGCTTAGGAAGTGTCTGGACAATGCTCTCAGGCACATGGCGTGACTCTTGGGGTGTCCTGTGCAGGGCCAGGAGCTGGACTGGATGATCCTCATAGGTCAACTCCAACTCAGCACATTCTATGATTCTACGATATGACACATTACAGGAGAAAGCCCCTGTCAGAAATGTCACCAAAATCCTTTTCTCCTCAGATGTTAATTTGTAGAATGTTTAGAGGAAGTAAAACCAGGGCATTACTGAGAACAGGGGCTTTGGCCTGAAGAACTCAAGGACAGCTCACCTTAGCAATCCTTAGAAAGACGTGCACTGTGACACAACTTCAATTGGAGTAGCTTGCTTTCCATAACAGAGATCTTTCTTGCAGAACATCCCCTCTGTAAGCTCCAGGCTTGTTTTCTACGGTTTCTACTGAGGGAAATATTTTTCAGTCTTGCATTGCAGGAAAACAAGACAACATGACAAACCTGTTAAAGTTCTTCAGGGAAGGCAGAATTAAAAGTTCTCTCAAAACATGCATTTACATGGAAAGTATTTGTAACAGTGGAGTTGTAGCTGGTGTAGGAGTGCAAGAAATTTAGTGTGAATTAGTGACACCTTCAACAGGTGTTTGTACAAATTCATACACTGACACCCATGTAGTGAAGTTAGAGCACAGGGCGCTTGTAAGGGGATACCTTACACTTTCTGGAGGTTAGCAGCTTTACAAATCAGGCGTGTTTTTGGCTATAAAGTTTGTTTTCCCAATATCTCTGAATAGCAGAATTTTATAATACATATAATATAACAGAATCATGGAAACGTTTAGTTTGGAAAAGACCTATGGAGATCTCTAGTCAAAGTGCCTGCTTCAAGCAGGTTTAACTTCAAAACATGGATCAGGCTACTCAGGGCATTATGCAGCTGAGTCCCCAGAATCTCCCACAGTGGAGATTACATTTTTTCTAGGCAACCTACTCTAGTGCCTGCCTGCTTGCATGGTTGGAAAAGGCACTTCCCTTCATCCAGCTGGGACCTTGCATCCTGCAATCTGCATCTACTACGTCTTGCCCTTTGTTCACCTCAGAGAAGTGGCTTCAAGCATCTTCTCTGTAATCCCTTTCCAGGCAGTGCAAGACTATCATAAAATCTATTACTACATTATAAAAGTATATTTATGCAATAATCAAATAATTAAAGCCTCATCCAGTATGAGGCGCTACCTGTGTTGTATTGTTACCATGCATTTTCAGAACTAAATGATGCTGGCATAAATGGTTTCAATTTCTCGTAAGGATGGTTTGCTTTCATTCCTGAGACACATGTTAATCCACGTCAGCAAGGATTTTGTGCTTGGTTTTGTTGAGGAATATTTAGCAAAGTCTGCAGATCTTGCTAATGCAAATGGCAAGTGAAGAACTCTTCTAAATCACCCAGGCAACTAGATTAGGTTCAGCTACATTTCACTGATTTTTGCCAAGAGGACCTGCAAGATACTTCACATATTTCTGTTAATACGCTACAAATAATTTAAAACACAGGTGGTCACTGAATAAGAAAACACAAGAATATTTGTCAGCGAAAGATAACGAATGCTATGTGTGGTGGCAAACACTGAGTATAAAATGCAAAATTTTCAGAGTGCGAGGAGTTATCTCTGAATTCCCGTTTGGTGAAACACAACTGCAATGAATATTTATTGCCACCTTATTTAGCAGCATGAACAAAAGGAACTGTTATAAATAAACAAATGCTATGACAGTTCCACTGCTGTTAGCTTGACGTTCTGGTCTGCAGTCAGTCAAACCGAAAGACAAAGCAATCAGCGAAAAGACGAAGTCAAACATCCCAATTACAGAGGTTCTATTTTTGTGTTAACTACTGTCATCACTGATTTGTCCATGACTCGTTCGAGGAAGCTGCTGGTGAAATTTGACAGGCATCAGGATGGCGTTTGCGTGCTTCCAGATTGAAACGAAGGCTTTTAATGTAAATTTACACGACTTGCCTAATGTATCCTTAGCAGATCAGCAAACCTTTGAAGAGGGTAAAACTTGCAAAGCAGAGTAATGTACACTTAAGAGGATGCAATTAAGTAGTCAGTAAAATGGGACACACACACATGACAGAGGCAGGCTGTCTTTTTAACGTTTTGCAAAGTCCTGCTGGTGACTCTCCCTGCAGTACCTCACCTCCGCCCTTTGAGGTAAGGACAAAACCACCTCTACAGCGCAACTGTTCTGATAAGAGCAGGTGACTCACTGCCAGCCTATTTGTGCTCAGACCTAGTTTGACAGTCACTTTATTCTTCACAGCCAGCAAAGCAAAACTTTAACTGTGTCGCTAACTTAAACGAAAACCCTCAGTGCGTATTTAGTAACCCATCTGCTCTGCAAGCAGGGGCTTGGGTCAGAAGTGTAGGAACCCTTTGATTCCAAGCAATATGCATGTTTGTAGAGTGTTTGCAAGGCCGGTATTTGACAGTGAGACAGGATGCACATGATCTAGGTAAGCTCAGAGGCTTGCTGCCCCCTTCCTCCCACAGCTGGCACTTTGTAGGGCACTGCATGCTCTCAGTGCATGTGCACAGCCCTCTCCATCCTCTTGTTCACTGAGATCAGGGCTGCATCTTCCCCGCAGGAATGCACTGGGAAGGCTGGAGGAGATAATACCCAGGGGTTTTACTTCAGCATCGCTACTGATTGTCATCTTCTGAAATGTGAGGTCTCTAGCAGACTATTTAATGTAAGTTGGTGCTTGTCAGGGAGAGAAAACGTAACTGGAAAATTATTGTACCAGCAGGTTGGCCTACTTAATTCTATTGTATAGATCATAGCACAGCTTGAGAGGAACTTCTTCACCAGAAGTTACCTCCTGCGTGGAAGAGACAAACTCTTCACACTGACTCTATGCAAATGGTTCCACGTGTAATTTCAGCTAAGCTTTGGGATGCCTGTGCATGCATCACATCTGCCTACGTAACACTGACAAATAAATCCTCAGTGCGTCTGTCAAGCTCCACACCCAGGCATTCAGCTGGAAGTCAGTTATCCTCTGAAAACTTCTCCAACGAGAAGAATTATGTGTTCATAACCACCTCACTGGAGTCATGTAAATCATCATGCTGATCATACTGCCAGTGTAAGATGAAGAGACCGTGCCTCCATGTGGGTGCCTGAAAATCTTGAAAAAAAAAATTAAAAGTGGAGAAGAAAACCCATTTAATTTAAATTAATGGTTTAAATACCAAAGCCAGCTAATTCTACAGTAATTTTCTGTGTACAGCCAGCCGATCAAGGAGAGATTCCTCTCTAATGCAAGTTCCTGTGGAATGGAAAGTGCATGCACATCAGAGCCCTGGCCATCATCGCCATCACTGTTGGCAGTTGTGACTCTTGATGTCTTTCTAAATGAGTCTTCTAAAAGTATATATATATATATTTACATATGTTACATTGTCATATCACGTGCAGTTGTCCTACTAGAAAGGCTTTGTTCCAACCCTGCTATTTAGGAAAGAAGCTTCGTTTTAGGATCTTCTGTATTGCTTTGGACAAGGATAATGAAATGAGTCTCTTTTTTTAAAATACAATACAGTGTCACAGCACTAAATAAACAGACCATACCTACGAGCTTTCTCTGGGCTCAGACCTGAAGTTTAGCCTGGAATGATGGAGACGTGCTGTGTTTGGGAGAGAAAACAACGTAAGTTCAAGAGGTCTTTGACTGCCAAGGTTTTGATTGTTGAATTTTTAGGACCAATTTCTAATGACACAGAAATACATTCCCATAGAAGTCATCAACTCTGTTCTTTGTGTCAATCTTTCAGCATTTAAGTATTCAGAGACAGCTTTCTTCCTTTATCATAAGCTTGCTTTGCTCAATGCCTATATTCATTCCAGTAGCTTTTTCAGACTCAAAGATCCTCCAAAAGGATATATTCTAAAGAAGCCAGGAAGTAACTTCCCAATACAGCTTCACACCTCCCCAGATGATAGTTTCAAATTAATCATCTGTTCTGAGGACAGCAGATGGAAAATAATGTTCCTGATAAAATGAGTCTAATGAGAGCTGAAGGACCCGTGCTGACTGCTAATTTTACAAGAAATCTTAAAGAGATTTTTGATTGGATAAATGGGGAGTATTGAGGTTTGCTGTCTGCAGAAGAAAGCCTCCCACTTTTCCAGTTTTGAGGAACTTTGACCAAGCAGATGACTGTCCAATCTGTTTTCATTTTGGCCTCCTGGAATTTGGAATCTGGGAATGACACTTGAATTTATTTCTCAGTCACAGAAGAGACGTGACAGCCTCACTTGAGTTCCACAGCAGAGCTCCAAATCCTAACATCCTTCTTCTCAACTGCCAGAAGGATAGAACAAGTAAGAAGCTCTCACTTTCTCTGATACAAACAAAAAAGACATTATTGGATCTTAGGTACCTGGAGCAGCTCTTTAATCAGTTCCTGCAGTATGTCCCACCTAAACTCCTTTTTCTGATGCTGTGCTGCCTCTCCCATTTTATATCTTTCCTTTATCAGTATTTTTGTTTGTTTGTTCTGTGTTTTACCTGCCCAGTTATATCTTCTCTAGACCATGCTTTCTCTCCCTCCCTGTCAGGTCTTCCTCTTTTCATACACCTTTTCCCAATTTTCTCCTTCACTTTCCTTTTAGGCTTGTCTGTTGCAGAGAAAGTAGAACCTGTCTAGCATACAGCTAGACAAAAACCATGAACTAATTTCCCCTAAAACAGATCGACTCTCTTTACAGATCTCTTAATTAACCACTCTCCCAGCCATCTCCCTCTCTCCCTCCCTGCTCAAAAGCACGAAGCTTCTGCAATCCCTGCTGTCCCCTTTTTCCTGCGTGCCCCCAGAACAGGCTGCTCCTGCCACAAGCCATCGTCTCTTCAATGGCAGCAGTATTACTTTTGGTGCAGCAGGAACTTCATTCCGCCCTGGTTCATGCCGTGTACTTTGCCTTCTTTCCTCCTTGCACGATTCGTTGCTGCAGCTTATCATCACACGCACTTGGCTCCCCTTCTGCTACCGCTTCAAAGCACTCCAGATTTTTTGATTCGCCTCTCCTACTGCTCCAAGACGCTGAGTGATGCAGAGAACCTCCCACAGCCAGAAAGTAACTGTGATTTTTAGCGATGATGTTTGCTCTAACTATTTAAAGCACACTTAAGAAGACACATAATAAGTAGGTTTGAGGGAAGTGGTAGCAATCCACCCACTACATTCCTTTCAGCTAACCCTTTAATTAAATATTAAAGATATGGTTCTCAGGAAGATTTAAAATAACCCACTGACAGAAAAAAAGAGGTTAAAAAACCAGCAGAAAATGAAATAATCCCCCCCCCCCCCCAAAGACTTACCACACCTTCATGCTGTTTTTAACATAATTTTACTGTGCTGATGAGGGAAGAGCTTTTCTGAAGGGAAATAACAAACCTTATGCTTTCCAGTGCTAGATCACTCTTTATGTTCTCAGGGAAACCCGCTAGGGATTACAAATTATTTGATGCTTAACTAAACATACCAGTTTCCTCTTTCGTAAGGGAGAGCAAAGCAGGTTTTGTGAGTGAGTGAATTAGTTCAAATGTTATTCCTCACTCAAAAGACACATTCTGCTGCTGGATGCACAGAACCAATAGGCAGTTTGAGAGGAAAAGTACATGTATACACCGATTATAGCCCTGTCTCCAAGTATAAAGCAGAGTGAGACAAATGACAGCAAGATCTGACCACATCTGTGGTACGAAGCATTTCTCTTTGTAACTGAGTTAAGGCACACCACAAATGATCAGAGACGAAAGAGAAGTGACTGCTGCTGGAGATCAGAAGTGCAAGAAACCAGGTGTGCCCGCAAAACTGAGTGGCTCTGACCTGCATATTCCTTTTGGTGAAGGCTTTGATTATTTTCCTCTGTCTCTAGCTGACAAAGCCTGACAGCCCAGCTGAGCAGTGCTTTTGCACCAGTACTGCAAGAATATCTGCTCTGCTGCTGCTTCTGTTGTGTTTGAACTCCATTGTCCTCCTTTTGTTCTTCCACACTGCGTGGGGTTTTAAATCAAACTCCAGACCCCAAAGCTCTCCGTACAGCCTCCAGTGTTGCTGTAACACAAACAGAAACTGGTCAGCCATTTCGATTTGTTCCTGTGTTCGCCATATAATGGAAAGTGCTTCCAAACACACACTGCTTTCCCCCTCCAAATCAGTCTTACAATCGATACTGCCCTACTTTCAATTAAAATACCACCACAACAGATCCATCTATATGGTGTTTAGAATCTCCCAACAGAAAACCTATTACTTTGAATACAAAAGCTGGCCAAAATGATTGAATTCCCGAGGCAACAGAAACGATACTGGTGATTTTATTCAGCACGTGTCCAATAAGATTTTCCATTTGGAATGCACATTTTTTAATGCTTTTCTATACCATTCTTAACATTACCTTCAGCTTTTATGGAGTCCCTTAGAAAGTTGGTTTTTTCCAATTTGTTTACCAGAAAACTTAAATTTTAATGATTAAATAATAGGACATTTATATACATCAGTGGGTTTTCTCAGATACTGGGCTCTAAGTACATACAATGTCTATTGAGTGAAAATAAAAAAGAAAAAATTCCAGTCATGCAAATCATCTTACAAACCATGTTCCATTTGACTTGAAAATTTTCACTCTGTTACTGGCATATCATTTCAAAATTAAACAGATAAAATTTTAAGGTTGCTTTGTCCATTTCCACTCGTTTGTCTTGCTGTTTCGAAGAACTGACAGGCCACATGCTACTGCAGAAGGTGCCGGCAGGGTAATTAATCATTGTTCTGCTACCACCAACCAACCCCTCTGAGCCCCGGCGTGGACGTGTTTTAAAAAACCACCTAACCTTCAGCTAACTGCACTGGTTTATTTCTGAACAGCACATCACAATATCAGCACAGAGAGCACATTGTAACCGGTTGGGTGATTCCACTTAATAATTTTTCAACACTAGGACCTTTCAGCATTTTAATTCTGGTTTCATTTATGAATTAAAGGTCATATATAGAGCACAAATGAGGTCTAAATTTAGTCACAGCAGACCACAGTTCCACATAAAGACAAATCTTCAAGTTATGTTGACCTGCTAGGAGACAAAGATAAACAGCACAGCAAACATGTACCTGCAATGCACTGCTTCCCTATTAAATATTAACGGTTTCATTTACATTTAAATGAACTGAGCAGTAATGGATAGACTTTCCAGTACTGCTGTTTGGTGCTGCTGTCATGGAAAGAAGCTGAAGACAATGTGGGCTGTATGGGAGCAAATGACGCAATCTCAGCATCCGCTCAAGTGACTTCAATGATGACCATTCTCCAGTCTTGAAATATAATCCTACACAGCATTTTTTTTTTCCTCTCCCTCTGTAAACACATCTGTTCATAAATAACTTAGATGTCTCCTTGACATTCATGGTATGTAACTGAAGCTGAAGTAGAAAAGGATGGGCGGTGTACAGCACTGAGGAGATGTCACAGTACTTTTGTTCAGCATTTTTGTCAAGTGCCGGTTGCTAACATCAGCCATCAGAGACGGGCGGGGTGACCCACCCATATTTTTCATGGGTCTTCACCAAACTCTTAAATGTTGCTTCAGCTTCCTTTCGACTGAACGACTTTTTTGATTTGCCAGCTTTTCTGCAGATACGGCCCTGCGCCAAACACAAAGAGAAAACCTTCATTAAAGACGTGAACACGCATCTGGAAACCACAGCTTAACTTTCCAACGCATCAGGCCGCGGGACATTCGCTTATGGGCACCGGCAAGCATAGCTCCCAAACCTGAGCACACAAATGCATTATTAGAGACGACTTAACATAATATTCAGTGAACGGGTGAAAAGGAGAAAAAATGAAAAAAGGCATCTGCTGGGCTGCTTCTTCCTGGCGAGCCCGACCGAGTCTGCCTGGGCACGGCTGCTCTCAGGGCTGCCCGTACCTCACCCACCGCTGCCACCGCGCAGGGACAATAAAAATTACATCCATCCCGTGGAACACACTCCATTCTTCTTCTTCTTCTTCCTCCAACCTGACCCGAGAAATGAACAGCTCCGCCCTTCTTGAAAATCAGGATGCCTTAACCCGACTTGCTTCCATCTTAAATCAAAAGTTCTAATTTGTTTATTACCCCTTCATGCCAAGTTTGGTAATAAATGAAAAGATACCCGTTTGCGTATACTGCATTTTTATTACTCCGCGATTAGATATTACCTCTAACTGCACAGTAGCATAAAAATTCAAACCCTTGTTTGGCAGTAGAGACTTTTACTGAGTTATCAATAGCATACCTTCTTTTTCACATTTTTTTGTGTCAATTACCAACCAAAAGAGACACAAGAAAGATTTATAGCTGCAGATTAATACCACTCTACAACAATGAGCACCTTTAAACAAAATAAAGAACACAAAATAAATGCCTTTAAAGTATTTATGCCTACTGGATTTGTCACTAAATAGAAGTTTATTAAAGTCACCAGTCTAGTAATTTTAGTAATTGTTTGATAGATTGCACTGAAAGCCTTTTTAACAATAAATGGTATTTGATGAGCAGATACCATATCACAGGGTTACAATTATTAAGAACCAGGTTAGTGTGTTCTCATCTTTTTCTGTTCAAGTTAGTATGCTCTCATTTTTTTCTGTTCTTTAGCTCAAAAATCATCTTTTCTTCCCTGATTTTAACAGCAAAAACCAGCATCCAGTGCCAATCTGGAATTAAAACCAAAAATTGGCATTTGCAGTAGCATGCAACAAATACTGAGAAAATAGTCAGGTATATGGAGTGGAAAAAAGGGGGAAAAAGGAAAGAAGAAAACAAAACCTGTCCTCAGAGTATCAAATTTACTTTTACAGGCTAAAATGAGTAAGACTAGTCTGCAGTGTGGACAAACAATTCGATTCTAGAAAGCTGTCACAATATAGCAGAGGCTCTTTAGTGTTCAGCACTGCAAAACCGTGGACACGTGAAAGAAAAAAGCTCTTTCCTGCTCCTGTTTTAACAAATCATTTTTTGGTGCAGTTTTGGTTCTCTCTCAGAGCATACCTTAACCAAAGATTATGAACCCCTCCAACTCCCACCTTGATTTATTCACAGTTGATTTATACCCGTTTGGTTTTCCCCAAAACCGCTCTTTTACCTGTCGATGCTTTTCCTCTTCTTTCTCCCTAGCTGCCATTTACAGAGTACAAATGTATTTCCCCTTTAAATACCCCTTGATGGACGAAACAGCCAGACACCTTCTACATCTCCATACAAATCTGGCAATTAATATGTCACAAATAAGGATGATCTCAGTGGTTCTCAATTGAGCCCTGATCATAGATTTTCTTCGAAAACGCTCATTTTTAGTTGTGACAGATGGAATAATTACATAAAGCTGGGTAGCATATTTTTAAAATCGTATGGAATAATTATCATACATAATTACATAATACATAATTATCAATCATAATTACTCTGCAGGAATATTTTTGTTGTTACAAAACATTTTGTATTTTCTTCCTAATCTGAGGTTTTGTTGGAAGCACACTTAGAGAAACATAGGAAAAGATAAAACAAAAGTGCAACAGAGGATTAAATCAGCACAGAAAATGCTGTCCTCAAAATCTCCCCGATGAAATACTTTTGAAAGTAAATATAAACTTGCTCTGCTACTTAATTTCTGAATTAGATCCATTTGCCATCTCCTGTGTTTTGCACACTATTTTTTATAATTTAAGGCTTTGATACCTTTCTGAATTATATGCATAGCACCAAGGACAGTATGATTCACATTTTTCCCGATTTTAACAAGGTATTAATACTAAGCTGTACGGAGAAATGGGATCTTTGCATTGTGAATAGCTCATGTTTGGTGTTGACTACGTATGGCTTTCAAAGCAGGAAAGTAAGAATTCTCTGGGGTCGTAATGGGATGGCAAATATCATCACATCATGTAAAATGTTACTGGAGCTGTATCAGATGAAAGGAGCATCACTTCATGAGTTTATTCTGAAACCTTTCTGTTATTAATGCAACAGATCATTAAATCCACTTCCACTCTGGGACCATATGCAGGTTGTGTGTGAACTGCACCATCAAAGCCCAGCTAATTCCACCCTGCTGTGGTCCATGTATTTCTATGCTTGTACAGAAACTATGGGTGGCATGGTCAGTACTGTCTCTTATTAAACAATATCCTGCCAGCTGTTTATAATTTGGATAAAATTTAACCTCCTGGACTCAAAGTTTCCCTATTTGGTGCCTCAAGTAAACCTGGGGTAAAAAGAAAGAAAGCTGGAATTTCAGATGACAGAGTTCAGATGCTTTCAAGCCTATACTTGGGTGGTATCTCCTGTCTTACTGATTTTTAGCTTTCTGCCATTCCCAGAAAACTCTACCCAAATTGAAGTAAAAAATGTCATTTTGGATGCAGTTATACAAGAAAATGTCAAACATTTTAGCAGGCACCACTACCAGCCCTGACTACAGTTTATTTTCAGCCTGCTACTTGAACATGCAGTTGTTTTAACTCTGGACAGGAGCCTGTGAGCTGCTGCATTCTGTAAACACGATGGTGATGGTAAATACAGGATGTAAACATGTGCTGTCCACAGCTCTGTGGGGCACAACTGCATTCTGAGCCATCCCCAAACCACATGTGTCACTGCTGCCGGGGTTAGGAATACAGACCATTTGCACGGCCGATGTTTTGATGTGTCCAGCACCACATCAAGGAAAGACATCCAACTGGTATCTGAACAAGATCAAAACATTCCACAAGAGGTTAAAAACAACAGAGAAAACCCTAGAAAGCTTTTCATAAAGATATCAATGTCGACTTCAGCTCTGAGAAGTCGCACCAGGAGCTTATTTAAATACTTGCAATACTTTCAGACACTCGCAGAGCGCCTTTCATAATGGGATAACTGAAAACCTAATTAAAGAGTTGGAGAGAACGTTTCAGATTTTGCCATCTGCTGTGACTTCATGTACTTATCAAGATATAATTTTAACAAGCTAGAAACATATGAAAGGTGAAAGCAATGCCACAGCACCCAACTGGTTTTTGTAGCCCTGCTGAAGGGCGGGGGGATGTGCGCTGTGCTCGCCTCCTCCCTTGCCGTGCTCCTGCTGCGCCCAGTCTGCGTGGCACAGCGAGCAGTGGCACAACACTCATCCCGGCTGTGCCCAAACTAATGAGCTTGCACAAACAGCTGACAAGCACCCCGTCCATAACCCTGATAAGGGCGGGCAGAAAGACCTCCTGCAACATGATCTGCTGCGGGCAGCCTGCTCAGGATCCTGGCTGTACCGAGGGACCAACCACTCCCTCCTGCCATGTTCAGCAAAAGACCCCAGGTGAGTCTCACACATGATTTGTCCCCCTGTCCTGGTTTCAGCTGCAATAGAGTTCATTTTCTTTCTAGCAGAAGCAGTGGTTTGGATTTCGCATGAGAATAATGTTGATAGCACCCTGATGTTTAAGCTGATGCTGAGCAATGCTCACACTAAGCCAAGGATTTTTCACGGTGCCTTGTGCTCTACCAGGGAGCAGGTGCACAAGAAGCCAAGAGGGAATATGGCCAGGACAGCTGAGCTGAACTGGCCAAAGGGATATTTCACACCATAGAACACCATGCCCAGTATTAACTGGGGAGAGCTGGCTGGGAGGGGCCAATCGCTGCTTGGGGATGGAGCTGGGCATCTGTCAGTGCGTGGGGAGAAATGGTATTGTGCACCACTTGGTTTTCTTGTGGTTTTTTGTCTCTCTCTCTTTTTAATTATATTTTTTTGTTGTTATTATTATAATTATTAGTATTATATTTTAGTTAGATTCAATTATTACACTCCTTATCTCAACCCACAAGTTTTTACTCTTTTTTTCTGATTCTCCTCCCCAGCCAACCAGGGGATGAGGTGAGCAAGAGACTGCGCAGTATTTGGTTGCCAGATGAGGTTAAACCACGCCACATTCACATCTATGGACCACTGCGAGCTAATCTGGGAGCTTTTCTACTTCTGAGTGATGCCATAGTCATCTCTGTGGACACACATCCCCTTCATAACGCTCTGTGTCACTGAAGAGCATCCTCAAAAATATTTAACTCAACAACTATTAGCTCTTTAAAATCCATCAGTACCACTATCAGCAATGTGCCCCACGTCGATTCTTCCCCAGCATCCCCAGATCACAAAGTAGTCCAAAGACAGAGTTAAGTCCTGTACAGAAACCAAACATGAAGCCTGAAACTCTTGAGCCCGCTATGACCATGCATCTGCCCACATCTGGCCTATGGTGTCATGAAAAGCAGTCTTGATATTTCTTCTGGTCTTTCCAGAGTCAGGATGGCCTCGAGAGGATTTCTCTGGACAAAGGGAGTTCCCTCTCTTGTCAAATCAATGACAGGAGCTCCCAGATCCAAACCCAACAATTTTAGCACAGTACCAGGTGTGCTTCCATGTGTGTCCTGTTGGCACTCCCTGGAAGGACAGGACTACATAGCAGACGTCAGCCTTCCACAGGATCATACAATCACCCAATCACCAGAAGTACTGGCTGGAAGGGACCTGTGGTGGTCTCCAAGTCCAGCTTAGACACTTGGGAGCTGAACTGCCATCACAAGTCAGCTTGTGGCACAGCACAGCCAGGTCCTGAACGCTTCAATGTTGTACTCAGTCCAATCCTGATGCCAGTCCCTGCTTTATTAGGTTGCAAATTTTTGGAGATTTCTTATACATGGCCATCAGCCCTTACAGGACTGATGATATGGTGGAAACAAGGTAAGCCCCTGTGCTGTGTATCATGAGGTGTCACAGCAAACCTTCAGTCACATCCAGACTTCTTTTCCCGGACCACCTAACAAAAAAGCCGTGTACACTTCCAGCAGTGCACACCTAAGAGACCAAGAAGCAGGCAAACCGCCATGTTGTAGGCACAGCTCCCAGTGCAATCTCCTCAGCCCTGTGTCCTTTCATTAGTCCTGGCAATGCAAATAACTCCAGGTTGGTCTCCCAAGGGCAAATCGTACAAGCCTTCCGCACACGAGTCTAAACTCGGCCCATCATGTGAGCCACTATGAGGATACACGGATGGCTACAGGTTCTTTTCCTGCCTCCATCGCTTAGCAGATCTCTATACCAGGCTCTGCTGACCCACCCCAGGGAAATGTCAAGAGATGGAACACAAGCAAAGAGAGGGAGCACACAAAAGTCTGCAGGAAGTCACCCTGCCAGCTACGGCATCTGTGGTGATCCCTCCGTGGACAGGAAGATGATCCACAAGGACATGCCCATTTTCCAAGCCTGTTGTCCCAGGCTTCTCCACGGATGACACAAAATCTATGGATTTCCTAAATCCTGAAGCATTCTATGAGTTTCTGGTACGTAACATGTTCCATAATGTGCCAGTGACTAATGGCTTTGGGCCCCAACAGTTCTACGCAAACATACTCAAACATTTTCCGATAAGGAACAGAGGTACTCAGAGCTTAAGCCTGAACCAGCCCTATCCTAGAATATTTAAACAAGCTTTCAGAGGAAAACATTTCCACTGGCTTTAGAGAGGCATTCAAAAGCAGAGCGATGCTAAAGTGAGCTACTGTCATGCTCTCAGCGCAGTGATTGCAATGTGTCACAACATCGCTGCTAGAGAGCAATATACACAGTCTCTCCCCCCAATTACATGGTTTATAATTTTTCTCCTTCGTGTACTGATGAGGCACAGTTAATCATGTCTCAAAAACTGCACACAATTTATATTGCGCTGTGTATGATTATTAGCTATACCTAAAACAAAGCGGTAGAGAAAGTGGTACAGGCAAATACTCATAACGCTGCAGCATAAGTGAATTAAAACCAGGAAGTTTTCCTGCAAATGTGTAATTTCCAAAGCAGTACTTCCATGCCTTTTTTTGGTCTCCTTTTAAGAACAATCCATAAAAGAAGTGAAAACGTAGCAAGTTCCAGCTTTAAAGCATCCTATAAATTGTGCCTTCTGGGAGCGTAACTGTTCTTTGTCCAGGAAAAAGAAATCTGAGTTCCAGCTGAGTAATTGTTTATGCTCATTTGTCTGTGTGCAGCCTGGTGCCAGAAGCTCTTAATCGATACAAACACTTACAGCCCCAATCCCTGTCTGACAGCTACAGAGCACTGTGCTGCTCCTCCTCGCCTTTCCCTAAGCCAGCACCGAGCTGGCAGCACCATTTCAGCACAGATGAGGGTTGAGAAACCCCTTCTCTGCATTTTATGGGTGAAAATCTGTGTGGCTGGCTACATTCTTGGTGCCTCAAGCATCTCTGGGGCTGAAGGCATGACAACAGGGTGGGCTTCTGTCAAAAGTGACAGTCCCTGTCCCCTGCCACCAGAAGGGCACCTGCTAGTCTAGGTGTCAGAGGGCTGTTTTCTCTGCAATGTATTCTCAGTCTTTTGCTGAGCTCCCTGGACTACCTCTCCGTGGAATCAGGCACTGACAGAGTTCCTGAGGGCCAGGCCAGGTGAGAAAGCTGGGAACATGACAGCAACTCTTTGCAAAAGCCCAGAGGTCCTCCACAGCAGGAACCTGAAGTTACCCAAGTCAAACACAGTCACAGGTGTGAACCCAACCAAAGCAAAGCCAGCCATCCTCTGTGACAGGCTGTAAAGACAAAGGCACCACAACAATATCTATCTTCACATTTCTCTAAGTTTAATAATGCTAAAACAACAACAAAAAAGGAACAAAACAGTAGTAAAAAGCAGGCTGCCTCGGGGAACATCCAACCAAGTTAAATTACCAAATTTAGTAAGATCAGAGTCACAAGTGGATGTGCTTTCCCCCTGCTATTTATATGAATGTGCCAATCTCTTCACTGCAGTATGTTTCATCCTGATGCACACGGACATCTACTCAGAGCCCTCACTTCTGAGAGCTTTAAGCACATATCCTCAAATGACCTTTGGGAAGACAGTTGTCTGTACTTTACATGTGGGAAAGAAGAATATCGTGAAGTTATATGACTTGCCCCTGACTGCACCTGAAGTCAGTGGCAAAATCTGGAAGCTAAACTCGGATCACCTCTTCTCAAGCTAAGTGCTCAAACTATAAAACCTCCTCCTGCAAATAATTATAGAACACATCAATGCCAGGTATATTTTAATGGAAATAATATTTACAAGTTTGCAGAAAATTTAATATTTATAGAAATTCACAGAAAATTTCTGAAAAACAAATAACATCAATTTTTTCTGTTTTGTGATGCTTTGGTTTTTTCCTGGGGAAGCATTATGGAAATGAGCCCTATATACTGCAGCTGGGGGCTTGTTACCATTTCTAACACAAGCCTGGAAACAGGAAAAACACCGAGTCATTCCACAGCTCATAAAGCCTGACTATGACAGGCATCTGAGCTCCAGGCCATTTCATAACGCAGGCTTATGTCTTCCTTCCTTGGGTTTATTTTCACTTGTCTTTGAATGCAGGTTTGGGATTATAACTGACTTGTAACTCTGTCAAGGAGTCACTGCAGAAGTTCCATGGGTTTTGGAGAGCCTGTGCAGCAGAGGATTAAATCAACGAGGAACATCGATTTTAACACAGGAAACGCACAAAATTGTGAGGTAGATAAAAAAACATTTTCCAAGGGCACACTCTGCACGTGCACGAGGCAGGCACACATCTGCCACGCGTGGCTGTGGATGGGCACACCTGATGTGTCCTTCCTCAGTGTGACTTTTAATGGGAATGGGGGGAATCAGACTGGCACCTTGATCCTGTTTCAGAAGAGAAACCACCTGAATATCTGAAGTGTGGTGCCTACTTACCTGTTCCATGCACACCGGTAGGAACTACAAATTTGTTTTCATCAAAACACACCTACGCTCCTCCCTAGCTCAGGCTCTTTCAATTCCCAGTGCAGTGCTCATTTCACTGCCAGCCAGGTTAGGAAACAGTATCACGTCCTTCCTGTAAAGCTTGTCCTGAGACTTCCAGGATCTACTCAGTTACTTCTGATTCCAGATGGAGTTAAAGACCAACACCGTGGAGTGCTCAGCACCCTCCAGAAAAGACCTGTGGAGTACAAATCAGACCAGACCCCGCACTTTCAAAAAATACAGTGATATCCAAGAGAAACCTGCTATTCCATTTACAAGTGTGACAACTGGAACCTTGTGCACCTTACAATCAAGACACATTTTGAGCCATTCAGCCAGCGTATCTACCACAGCATCTGAGATTCTCCCTGTTTAACTGCAGAGGAACTGCACCCAGCAATCCTCCCACCGCCCATCTCCCTTCGCACTGAATGTCAGCATTACCTTTTTAGGCATTTACAGGAGAAAACTGGAAACTGCATGTGAAGGACTGAATACGTCAAGGAAAAGAAGAGCCCTTCACTGACTCTCGCCAGCCCAAAGGAGCTTAGATGGGGAAAAAAAAAAAAAATGCAGCAAATATTATGTTACTTAACCACCATGCCACTTTGTGAGAGCAGATGCCCACAGGGGGACATGCCTGGGATCATGCCTGGCAATCAGACTCCCAGAATATGAGGAGCCAAATTACTGTGGAGTTACAAATCTTCAATCTGGAAGGATCCAGTCATGCATGGAAAACCCTGGGCATTGTGTGGATGCTAGGAAAGCTGTACATTTTCAAGGCTAGCCTGTAAAAGGAAGAGTAGATCTTCCTCACAATAGAAAGTGGGTTATTTAGGTTACTTCTTCAGGGCATTACCCTTCATGACTAGGCTTTCTGCATTTGAAAAAATACAAATTTCAAGAAAGTATCTGACAAAGCACACCAATGCTTCATGGTTCTCTCTGCCTGAACACTCACACTGAAGAAAATGGGCAGTTCTTATATAATTCAGAGAAGAACAACCTTGCTCTTTTCAGCAAATTCAATTTTCTCACAAAATCCAAAGCCACAATTCTTTCAAATTCTTATTTAGGAGATCAGCTAAGTGTTGCCAAGAAGAATTAGTTCTACCTCTATAAAAGCGTCTTTTAAAATTAGTAATTTGGTTCAATTTAGGGATTTAGTTTATTTGATAACTATTTTAAGGGTAAGGAGGATAGCTGAAAGTATTTTAAAATTTTCATTTTTATGCTTTGAAGGAGAAAAATGGAGATTATGTTCCCTCTGCTTTTTAAAAGCATTAAACCAACCTCCTATTAAAATGAGTTAGAATCCCTGTGTCTTCATTCCTCTCAGTAGAATATATTTGCATAATAATAGTGGATGGTCAGAACAGCAATATATCAGAGTACACATGAACAATTATTTTTTTCCAGCCTGTTAATCAGGCTGAGCATCTCAATACACATGCTCCCACTTAAACTTCAGCTTGACAATCCTAGGTTTCTCAAACGAAATAAAAGAGACATCTTAGAAGGCCAAGAGATCTGAATTTCCTCTGCAGGCAAACAATATTCTGTTACCTCTTTGGGCTGGTATTTATACCTTTTCATGGGAAACAAGTCCCCTAACACAATCTTTGTCTCCTCTGTCATCTCGGTATAAGAGTTGATGTGGTTTTTAGCCATGGACCTAAAGCAACATTTCCTCCCCTGAGGATAACCATCATCACTTTGCTCAGGCAACTATAATCAAAAGCAAAAAGCCAAGCAGGTCTATTTTTTAAGGCCCTAAGACGATACAATGGCTCCAAATAATTCAGAGACCACAGTGTTCTCTGTACATTTCTGCAGCCTTTGAGATTAGCTGATTTATTCATGGCTACACTCCTCAAACCCAGCATCTGGAGTATGAAAACCCATGGATTTGCAATTAATTTCTGCTATACATATTTGAAAGACCTGGAGTCTGCTGACCTCCTGGACACCGTGCAAGTCCCATCTGCTATCTGCTCGCTCTCACTTTTGTTCGAAAGGATGAAGAGGGAGTGATTTAGACTATGATTAACAGCTACCTTCTGTAGCTGTTTTTCATAAAACAAGCCCATTTCTGCTGTTTCAATCTGGTAAAAGTCAGCTGGGATATCTGAATCTTTAAAATGGAAGGATAAATCCGTTCAATGGTCATACAAGGCACACAGCATTTGAAGCAAAGGAACAGGGTTCCACTGAGGTATTTCTAATGTTCCAATGTGACGGATCGAAGTACTAGACACCAACAACTTTTATTTCAATTCAGGAACTTTTCCGATACAAAACTAAAGCTTAACTACAAACTGTCTCTTGATTTTTATTTAAATCATATAGAAGCCCGCAACAGCAAGAATACTCAGAATTAGGGGTTCCCTGATCCTATTGTAATATGTCCTGGCAAAATTTATGTTTATTCTATTCCCTGCAAGAATCCTGGAAAAAAATTTATGCTCCTCCTATTCACTGGAAGAATAAGGAAGTATTTCCCTCAGAACTAAAACCCTTTTCCATGGCAATCTGTAGAGCTGACAGTTACCTGACAGCTGCCTCTGGCTGGCAGTCCTGTCCCCAGTCTCCATGGAGAGAACAAGAGATGTGTAAAAAAAGAGGACAAGGCATCTACTGGTCAGCACTACTGCAAGCTGACGTCTAAAGTCCCCAAGGCATCAGGTGCAGCTCTGCTTGTTGCTCTCAAAAAAAGAAGAAAAAAAAATTCTGATGCGTTATTTGGACACTGGTATATATAGCTTTGTCCTCTTTCAAATGTGCACTAAACCAGCATCAAATATTTCCCCCAGTGAGAAACAATACATCTTATTAGAAGACACAAAACCCTTTCCTACTTTTGGACAAAGTCCTCTCCTCTTCCTTTGGGACCACATAATCTACCACGCTTTCAAACAAGAGAGACAATTTCTCCCTGAAACCTGGGCTTTGGTCTTATCTGTGTGCATTGTGACTCAAGCAGAGCCGTGATGAACCTCCTGCTGTGACATGCGTCCCCTACAACCGGTACCGTTCCCCCTTCCTTCCTTCTTTCCTTCCTTGCTATTACTGTGACAATGACACCATTATCTGGGAGTGGAAAGCAACTGACTAATTTTTAAGCCTCTCTCTGAAATAATCAATAAATCATTTTAAAGGGCTAAGAAGGAATAACACTCCAAGGGCCACTTCCATGGCCTGGACAGACACCGAGAGACAGAAATGGGAAGCTCTGCCTAGACAGACGTGTCGAACGGTTGCCTCCAGGACAATAAACAACTGGTATTTAAATTATTTCATTAGCATCACCCCACCTCCTTGGCTGGCACCCCAGCTCCACGGCGGCTCACTGCGACTGTTTCGCCGGTTCAGCAGGGCCAAGCTCTTGCCTGTGATGACAGGAGCCAGTGAGCAGCTGACTGTGCAGGAAGCAAGTACAAAGTCATCCCTTTAAAAGCAAAGCTGCAGTTGAGTTAAGGACAACACCAAGTTTTTTAAAATAGGATTCTGGATCCCAGACAGATAAACAGTCTTTGGCCTTTGATGTACTGAGAATTCCCCTCAAGATACTGACTAGAGCTGTGTGAATAATTGATTTTCTCAGCTGAATAGCTGAAGCAACCAACCAAACAAACCCCAACTTGTTTGTTAATTAACATTTTTTCCTTGAAAAGTGAGGGAAAAAAGAAGTTACATTTGGGACTGCTGAATTGTTATATTCAAACAAAAATCATTTAACTTCCATTTAAACATTTTTCTTTACAGACAAAAAAAATCTAAAAATGCAATGCTAGTTTCATGATGGGAAGCTAGGGTGTGCATCCCATAAGGTGGGGCATCTCTCAAGCAAGGTCACCTGAGGCGTATGGTTCCTGCTTGGTGAAATCAAGCCACCTTGCTTGAAAAACCAAGCCCTGAGAGACATGCTCAGGTTTGGGAACCTGGACACATGTTTTCCCACATACAAGGGCAACGCTGAAAAGTGAAAGAAAAGCGCTAACTCTTAATTTCTCTGTCGTACATTTAAGTCTCCGTAGAGACACAACTCCTGAGTGACATCCCATGAGATGTCAGAATGACTTATCTCAATTTCTCTTCTGCCCTGCTAAAAGGTTTGCCAAGAATCTTAACTGTCTGAAAACGTATTTTCAATGTTACTTTTATCTGGTTTTGCATCACTTTGTCAGAAAACAGGAGGTCATACATGCTCACAGCTACTCTTAGCTCCACCAGCAGCCCAAGAAGTGCTGTGTTTCTCTCTGAAGAACCGGCAGAGAATGACAGTGCCACAGCTGGCTCACCAAAACGGGACTGATGAGAAATGTCTCAAGACAGGGGCCACCTTGGTTCTATCCCTTGAGCTGCCCCAAGGAGGACGGCGTGCCAGCAGAACATTCAGCCCTGCCCACTCACACTGGTGCCCGTGCCAGCCAGGCGCACCCTTGGATGCGTCACAGGCTGGAGTATTCACGGTGATTTCATGCTAAATCATGGCGCTGGGAGACAGTGACGTTTCTCTGCAAGGTCCCTTTGACTCACTGGCAGTGGCAGTGCCCAATCTTTGAAGCCCTGGGCCTGATGGCTGCTGCCATCTGCTCAGGCAGGTTCATTCTGAGGCGATGCAGAATGGTCCTCACCCTTCCAGATGAACAGCATCTTGAATATTTCATGCTGTTGCAGGTTACAGGCTGCTTACAGAAATGACACAATTAACCTGGTGACAGCCGTGGCTGTTTGTTTGGGACGGCTCCTTGCAGGCACCAAGACTGCCCACGGCACGGCAGGAGTCACCCAAACCTGGCCATGCAGCGCTGGGGAATGCAGCGCCTCAGCCCTCGACGCTCTGTCGGCTCCGCTCGTAAAAATAAAAACTAAATGGTCAAAAGTAGATCACCTGTAAAATGAAACGGGGATAGGGGAGCGCCAGCCGTATTTTGAGCCCTATTATGCAATGGAGTGGGGATTACATAACGAGGGGAGTGCAATTACAGAAACGTGGCTCCCATGACACAGAGCCCAGCTACGGTGACAGGCCGGCAAACCCATCACAGGCAACATCTCTCTAACCCAGAAAATAAATGTATCGACCAGAGTGCCTAATAACCTTTCCAGTTGGAATGAACAATCTGAGAGGTTGAAACGTGCCATGTTATATATATATATATATCTAACTACTAAGTTACTGTCAGCAGTTTATTTCTGCCTTTTTCTTTAAACCCCAGTTCTCATTTTGCTATAATTGACTTTGCAAACTTCTGGAAGAATGTTATTGAAACTCTTACTTTTTAAATGTTTATTAATGATGCACACATAAACATCCTCTGGTAATCAAAAATTGCTACTACTTTCTGGAAATCTCTTGAGTGGTTTAGGAAGAAAATTGTCAAGATTATATAGCTGAGAATTTATTACTAAAAAACAATTCAGTGCTTCTCTTCAGTGAGCCATTTTATGATCACAGTAAATATTGCTTTAGCCCTCTTAACGCTCAACACTGCAGAAAGAGGTTGAATTGTTACAAAATGAGAGAATTTAGCATTGTCCTTCTAAATTCTTGTAACAAATGACAAGAACTATGACCTCTCTAAAAAGAGATAGGTTAACAGTGAGATGCAGTAAAAGAAGCTACAGAACTTCAACATACCCCAGGCTCCACGCTAATTAAAAGTCTTTTTTTTTTTTCCTGGTAGATGTTTTTTTAATATCCCAAGGTGACCTAGGAAACTTGACCTCTTGAAGTAAGTGCAGAGAAAAATACTATCTGATTAAAAAAAGGAGCAGTAGGCCCAAATCAAATAGGTTAAAGGGAGGAAAAGCCACTTACAAAAGAGCCTGTTGAAAAATCGAAATTAATTTTCAGTCTTAAGAAAAAACAAGCTTTTAGAAGCAAACAGGAGAAACCTCATTTTTTAGCAAATAAAAAGTATGTTATTATTTACTCTTTCCCCACCTCCTTGCCACAATACAAATTTAGGAAGTTACTTAGTATCATTTACTGACAGAGATGGAGCTGTGCATGTCCCCCGAGTTCAAGGGCATTCAGGAACAGGAAAACCACCCCCTCACAGCCATGTATGCATTGCCCACTACAATAACCTTAAAGAGGTACTGCCTACCAGCAGTATTTGCCCATGTATTAAAAACGGCTTATGAAATACTTCTCTTCTAGGGATATTCTGCAGGACAAAAGGGGGGGGGGCGGGAAGCAGCATAAAATGCACCGATTCAGCTCAGATGAGACCCTGTGCCGGGAGAACCGATCACCTCCTTTGAAGAGGAGAGCTGGCAGGAAACGTCTGGCTGGTGCAGCTGCAGTTCCTAGCCCAAATTACTTGTTCCTTTCGGGCCGGACGATTTGAAATCTGCCCAAGTTCGCCAGCGGCTCGGGCAGCGGATGCCGGTGTGCCCCCAGGACACACCTGGGCGCGGCAGGGCGAGCCCCGAGTGCCCCTTGTCCCCGCAGGGATGCGGTGCGGGACAGCACAGACAAAGACCTGCGGGCAGCAGCTCCAGCGTCGCGCCCTCCGCCAGCGGCAGCGCCGCACGCAAGAGACCGAGGGGTATGGCCGACTGGCGGGTGAGGGACAGGAGGCGGGAGGCTCCAATCCCAAACCCCACCGGAGCCCGGAGAGCTCCCCTTTGCTGTGGGGAGAAGCAGGTGCCCATCAGGGGTAACGTGCATGATGTCTCGGTGTGCCACAGGCGGCAGAGCCAAGCATGGGGACAAAAGCCGGGCGGGAGGACACGACGGATGCATGGTCCCTCCAAGCGGCCCCGCACCTCTGCCGCACCTACCCGAGAAGGGACCCCGGGGCCAAACACGTGTGTCCCTGCCTTCGCCCCGCCGGTGACACCAGGTCCTCGGGGAGACCGGGTCTGGCCGCGGTCAGGGTTTCCCACCCGAACACCGCTCAGACCCGCGCCCCGAGCGACGGATGCTCCTCCCCGAGAAGGGAGCCCCTACCTGCCCCTTGACCAGGCTGGCGGCGAACTGCCTCATGACGGCCTCCACGGTGTAGGCGCTCGACCAGCCGCGGGGGGTGAGCAGCTCCATGCAGATGGCCCCGCCGTCCAGGACGTAGCCGTTCTCCAGGCGGGGGCTAAGCACCCTCATGAAGGGCGGCGAGAAGGGGAAGTTGTCGGGGAAGGTGAGGTTGAGCAGGATGTACTCCGTGTTGGTCTCCTTCATGTCCTGCCACAGCACCGAGTCCTTGTCCACCTGGTGCAGCTTCACGTTCCAGTCGAAGAGGCTCTCGTCCACCAGCTCCACCGAGATGAAGCGGTCGCTGAGCCGCGCGATGTCCTGCAGCTCCTTCATCAGCCGCCGGGTCCGCACCTGCGTGCAGTGCTGCTGCCGGCCCGCGGGCACCAGCGCCGCGGGCCCCGACCCGCA
>VYZT01006129.1:0-15737 GCA_013400735.1 Pomatostomus ruficeps | reverse complement strand
TGCGTGGGCAGGTGTTGCACACGTACGCGAGTGTGTGTGCGCGTGTCGGCGCCCACACGGCCGGGAAGTGACACCGCGGCAGCTCCGCGCACGTGTGTGCGCACGGACGGAGCCCGCGCCTAACGCAGACACAGAACAGCTCTACGGCCGTGTGTAAGGACACGATGGCATTTTAAGTGCGGGTGCGTATATATGTATTTACACATATAATCACATATATAAGGCCTATAAAAATCGATACGTAGACATGGTTAAAACATAGTTGAAAGTAATAACGTGTGTGTGTATGCGTGCATGTGTGTGTGCATTTTGGTATCTGTTGTGTTGGGAATGATGTGACAATCTTGCTTTCTTCAGTACAGCAGATACACATATCCCATCCCTCTCACACCTGCTCCCCTCCAGACCAAGTAGGTCTGGCATCCTGGGTCTCTGTGTATTACAGGAAGAAGCAGCTGATTCCCAAAATCTCTGTCCCCACCATCTTTTTACCTTCAGAGACTGAAAAAGAAAACAAATACAATAAATGCTTTGAATTGGGGAATAGTGAAGGCAGGGCCCAAAGTGTGATTACGTCTGTTGTGCGGAGGATGTAAAGCAAGAGGCAGTGTGTGCACACAGCATTATTATATTCCATAACACATTTCCCAGTGGAGCATCTGGAGGTGGATCTCCTCTTGCTCCCTGGAGACTCCATAGAGCAGTATCAGGAGATACTGGCAGAGCTGACCCGTGTGTGATAGCCAATGCTTCTCCATTGGCCTGCTTTGAACGGGGAGAAGATGAGCTGTGAGCAAACCAGGCCCAGGTGCCACAATGCTGTCCTTGTTTGCTCCTGCCCTCTGTCCTGTTGACCTTGCCAATCCAAGAGTATGATAACCCTTGGAGTTGCTCTGATCCTTTCTTGTGTGCCGATACCCAGCCAGGTCTGTGGCGGCAGAGGTGCTTGCTAAATTCCCTACCCCTGAGAAGATGTGTATGGTGAAGTACTGTTGACAGAGTCTTTCCCTGGAGGTCAGACATCCAGGGGAATGTGAAGTGGGTGGAGGCCGAAGTGTCAAAGATTGTTCTGTTCATCCCATGTTTATCTCCTACCTCCTACATTTGCCTGAGCAGTTGAGGTTATTGGGAAGAGTGTCCAAGCCTTCCCTTAGCAGCCTTCTGGTGTTGCAGACATGCCACTTCCCTGAACTATTGATGGCCTATCCATGGAGATGGGAAATTTCTGGAGTGCAGACAAACTGCACCCAGACATCTCGTGGTGTGTGACGCTTCCAGGAAACAAGTAATCTGTGCTTCATCAGGAAAATTACTCCAGCAGGACTTGCAGGGGGAGAAGGGAAGGCAGACATGGGAAATTTTCATTAGCATATGGAGCAGGGCACTGAGAAACCGGATGGGACAGGTTGGAAGACTGTTCCTGCTCTGCTGCAAAAGCTGGAAGTCACAGAATCTTCACCTGCAGCTTCAGTCCCCGCAGGCAGCCAGGTGGAACAAGGCGCTCAGTGGTCACCCCTGGATGAATACCTGGGGTAAGGCAGGGTGGTGGGGCACAGATGCTGAACTGAACCACGCTGCCAGCCAGCAGCTCGAGCCTTTGTGTCAGCTACGTTAATGTTATAACCTGAAAGGTCTCTGCATGGTGTTCCTGTGGCAGGTGGCAGCAGGAGCTGCGATCATTAATTTAATGTTACGGAAGTTATTTACCTGTCCCACATAACTGAGGTATCCACCCTGTGGTGAAGCCAAAAGAAAAGAGCAAGATCTCTGCAAAGGGAGGCCAGAGCCAAGCAGCCCCTCTGTGGCTTTGCACCACTGCTCTGTGAAATGGTACAAGATTAATGAAGGAAGTGATGAGAAAGCTGTTTCAGCGACGAGGAAGGTGTAATAGGTGTGCCTGGCCAAACAGGGTTCTGCTGCCACAGGGACTGGTGGTGCTGAAAATAGTGGAATTCGTCACAGTCTGTATCCATACTGTCTGCAGGGGCAAAAAGCTGAAGTGATGGAGTGAACTCTTTCATACCCAGGGTTCCTCAGCAAGCAAGTTATTTGGTTAGTCCACTATGGATTCTGGATGGCTTGAAGTCAAGTCTTGAGGGAAAACAGGTAGTAAAACAGCTTGCAGGGGAGACTTCCCCTGTATCTAGGCTGTCCTTATCCACATAGTCCCTGACTGACAAAAAAAATGAACAAATTTGGTCCATGATCTCTCTTTACATATTCCTAATAAATTTCTGTTCCTTGGTATCTTAAATAGTAGAAACACGTATTAACTTTGTTCATTATTATACCTTCTCACCAGTTTGCCACATCCAGGAGTCAAACTGAACTCACCTGCCATCTCCCAGACAAGGCTCTCCTGTCCTTGTCTTGGAGCAGGACTGGTTGATCCACTCACAGTGCATAAAGACATCCTAGAGTGATGCAATGACTTTCAAATCAGAGAGGCATCTGGGTATGAAAAACAGGCTGACCTCTGGCAGATATTTCTCCTACATAATCAGCTGGAGAGCTGCTTTCAGGCTCAGCCACTTACAAGTGACACAGGACAGCATTCAAAGCTCAGGTCTGGCAGCAGCCCTCAGCTCCATGTGGAGCAGGGTGCAGCTGATGAAGGGCATCTCAGACTCTTGCGGTAGAGAAGCATCTGCCACTAGCTGGAGATTCAGAGATCTGAACTCCCACTGCAGTGCCACTTTGATGTTGTTTGAGTCTGGCAGGAAGGTGGGGTTTTTTGTTTTGTTTTGGTTTTTTAAAAAATTTTTATTTTATTTTGTTTTTTTCTAGTAGGATAATATTGGCCAGTGATTTTTTTGTTTTTACTGAGTTTGCAAAAAAGGAGTTACCTGTGGTTCAGAGAACAGTTTGTATATGTATTTTTTACTTCCATGTAAATTCAGCAGAATTTTAATGCCACGTGCGATAGACAATGATACTTAAATTGAACAAGTGCACAGAAACATTTCTAGAATGATTAGGGGAACAAAAGTCATAACTTCATAGTAGAATTAAAAGATTTTTTCATGTTTAGTGTAGCTCAGCGAAGACTGAATAGGGCTGTGATAACACTTTATAAATATATTTGAGGAGTAAATGTCAGAGAGGGATATTGACTTCATCACATGATCAAATGGCAGTACAGTGAGTAATCCTGAATACATCTGCACTGGAAATCTAAAGGCTTCCAGGTGTATGATGAAGGAAGCGTTTGAATACTCTCCTGAGCACTGGAAGGAGCAGCTTGCAGTCTGGTAGCATGGAGCCTGAGAAGTTTATGGGCGTAATTGTACAACACAATAGAATAGCAAAATGCCTGAAGAGAGAAAATTAAGCTTTTATTATGAGTCCCTGGGCATCTGGTGTGTCAGTATCCCCAAGTGTGTGAGAAAATAGATTAGATCACTGTCAATTTGCGTTATAATAATTCCATGCCTCAGGGCTTCCACCGGAGTTGGGGAAGATTTTATTTTATTCTTTCTGATGCATGATTTGTCCTCTACTGCTCTTTTTCTGCCTTTCTCTGCAGATCTGAAGATAAACTGTTATAGGTGGCATTAAAATCTTAAGGTTCCTGTATCCTGCTGCTTTCCTCAGGGGTTATTTACCTAGGTCAGCTTGGTAGGCTCCACTGATTTCATTTATATCATGGGACACAGCCTCCTTCCTAAAATCAAATGGAGTTATATTTAGCTAATTCTTTGCAAACACGCACACACTTTTTCAGCAAGCAAGCTATTTATTAATCTCCCCTTCTTTTGCCTGTCTGAGTTGTCCCAATGCTTACTAGTATCTCTCCGGGTGCCTGTGACTGTTCATTTTTTGTTTGCCTCCTTTCATCTTCCAAAGTGACAACATCATTTATTTTTATAAGGATATTCAGAAGAAGGGCATTTTTAGCAACAAACAGCAAGAATGAAGAAAGACACAAAAATGTTCACTCCTGGAATGTTAAAGCCTATAGAGGTATATGTGTGATTCCTACGTTCCTGCTGACACATCCTCCAAAATTACCTTCTTCTTGGTGTTGGAAGTCCACCTGGCAATGCTAATCTCTTCTACTGACTTAGATACACAACATTCTTGAGGTGACCTCCACTCAACAGATATGATAAGCCCAGGTAAATGCAAAGGATACCTGGGTAAATGAATAGCCATTGTATCACGGTGATAGCTTTTGAGAATGAGTGACGTAAACAATAGCCATGGAGAATATGGTTGGCTGTCTGATTTTTAAGACCGCACAGCGTTGGAAATGCTCAGGAGAAGCTTTTCATGTTCATGGTGTTCACGTATTGCTACTTACTGACTCAAAGCCATTCGCATCCGGCAATTCTGAATCACAGAACCCTGTGTCAGAGGTGACCTTCTATACACGCACACAAGTATTTTTAAATTCTTGCACTCATGCACAAATTCAAGATATCGCCAGTACTTAAAGAGCAGAACCACTCACAAGTTGCTCCCCAAATAAAGGTACAATGCATCCTTTACCTTATTCCACCTTCAGCCTTGACATCTTCTGGCCACATTTTCATCTGACAATGTAATCTTTGAAGTAATTCTGGAGCTGCTCAGTGAGGAAGCTGTATCCCATGGAATGGTTGGAAGAATGGCAACTATATTATGGTCCCTCCACTTTGGATGCAAAAAAATTTGTTTGTGTGACTCTCTGAATTCTGACCAGAATTTTTAAAGGTCTGAGATCATGAACTTAGAACAGTTCCTGCATGTAACCACAGAGCCGGGGCCATCGGTGAGGCCTTGCAACAATCCTGCTTTTAACTGGGGGCAGGCAGTATGAATCTGAGCCCTAGGTAAGCCCCTTTTTTGCAGAGTATGCTGCTCATGGATGGCTCTTTACCCCAAGGAGAGCCTGAGGGGTCTCCTGCCTCAGCTGTAGTCCACTCCACATGCAGCTGAGGGCTGCTGCCAGACCTTTCTCACTTGTCAGTGCCCAGCAGCTGAGCCTGAAAGCAGCACTCCAGGTGTTCCAGTACTCTGGTCCACAGCACCGAAAGGACACAGGATTGTCTCTTATGACCTGCTCAGAGCACCAAATTAACCCCTGGCTTGGCAAAAGCACTGTAGGTCTTCTAAACAACAGAGGGATATCAGTGTAAACCACACAAAACTAACACAGGGAAACTGACTTTAGTTAAACTTTAAAGGCAGAATGCTGGAATTTCAGTAACTTAGTCTCAAAGACCTTATGGTGCCATGAAGTAATTTTTGGCTCCCGAAGTTTTCAAACTGCATCACAGACCTCTTGCTCCCCTGAAGTGACAGAAACACAATAAAGTTCATTAGTACAAAGTACAAAGTGCTGAGGGGCCAAGGATAAGGAGTTTTTACATAAATCTGGAGAAGCAGACAAAGAAAGAAGAGATAAAGAAAGAAGGATGTGTTGGTAGAAGGGATTAAAAAGATGTGCTGCCAGAGTGATGCAGCATTAAAAGAACAGGTTGATGTGACTGAAGGTGGCACTCAGTGAGGTACTTTTAGTAAAGATGGTGAAGTATTAGAACCTTTGTATAAGATGATGATAAGATCACATTGGGATCCAAGAACAACACACTCTTCTCTTTGATGCCAGCTAAACACTTTTTCTTTGAGCCCAGTCAGTCCTTTACCTTCATATTCCCTTAAATCTCACCATATTCTCTCATTCTCCTCTTTACAGCACACAGCCATAAGAAAGGTCACTTGCAATGCATTTATGAGCAATGAACTCTTCCTCCTTTATCCTAAGATCTTAACATCAGCCTGGTCATCACAACAGTAGGAGACACGTTTTAGCTTCTTGTTTCTCAGTGCCAATTATAAATCCCAAACTACTATGCAAAAAAAAAAAAAAAAAAAAAAAATTCAAAAGGTGAAAAAGGAATAGAGAAGATAAGTTTTTTTAAAAATAGATTAGTTGCAAGATTACAGATAATGGCTCAGTTTCTTTAAAATGAGGCGTGTGTATTTGCATACTCTCATACAGTGTCGCCAGGAACTGAGATTAAGTCCTGACATCCTGATCTTGGAGAAGCTGCTGCTGCCACCAGCTGGTAGTTCCCCGGTCCTTGGCTGGAGAGATGAATACATAGCTTACACAAAGAACTCCCAGGGAGACAGGTGGGCCCTGGAGGAGGTCACATCTACAGAAAGTTACAGAAACAAGGATCCAGTCCAAAGTACATTTTGGAACGTACTATGATAAAAGACCTGTAATATGTGTAGATGTGGCACTTAGGGACATGGTTTCATGGTGGACTTGGCAGTGCTGGGTTAATGGTTGAACTGAATTATCTTAGAGGTCTTTTTCAACCGAAATGATTCTATGGTTCTATGTTAACAGGGCCAACCAATGATGACATTCCCAGTCAGCAGCTATCCACAGGCATGGCTACAAGAGCAAGCCTTACTGAATTCACAGCATCAGGCACGCAGCACTGGTTCTTTTTACGATTAGCGGACATCGTGTGCTTCACCACTTAGGTTCACAAAATAAATTTTTTGGGTGGCAGCTCCATTTGAAGTAGACATGACAGTTCCTTGCATGATTCACTGCCACTTCTGCAGAACCAATAGAAGGAGTAATCTAGTGAGCACCGAGTTGCACACCATGTGAAGAACAAATTGTTTGTCATCCTGTGGCTGCAGTCATAGATGTAAAAGAAGGGCTTTTGTCACACCTGTGGGATCAGTGCAGGTCAGTGGTCCTTTGTACACATGAAGAGGCACAAAGAGATGGTGGATTATCAGAATCTGCACACAGTGGTAGATTGGCCGCTGGGTTTGTCGTTAGCAAGCCAAAAAATGGAATCTTTCCTCTGTTGGGTTTAGCAACAATAGGCATTTCCTCCTGCAAGACAAGAGGATGGTAGGAGCAAACCCGTGCTTGAGTCCTGGAAGCACCAGGAGGCCACTGGCTTGCTGTGCAATTCAGACAGGGTTTGTCAGGGCTGGGGTGGTTGTGCTGTAGAGCAAACCTCAGTTGGCTGTTTCATACCTGGTTGTTTCTGTGAAAACTGATTTGTTGCAGTTAACTAAATTAGAAGGGATCAGTAACTTCTTTTGTTTCTAAAGAATACTGCTGTATCTGGATTCCTGAGACAGAAGACGACCCTGGACATCCTTGTTTCTAGACAGAGGTATGGGAAATAGAAACAAAAAATCTTCTTGGGTTTAAGACATGCAGGTTAAATTAGATCTGTTGCAGACCTAAACCACAACTACAGCAGTGGTGATGGGTAGTGCTAAACACAACCACTCAGCCATAGCTGGCTGTTGCAGCAGAATCCCATGCAACAACATTAATACATATTCTTGAACTCTGAGCCAGTGGTGGCATTTGTATATGAAACGCAAAAGCAAAAAAATATGTGAAATCTGGAAATAGAGGATCTATCCAGGCTTCTAGGTAGGGTGTGTTTATTTTCAGAAGTGTCTCATGAGGCTTGGCCAAGGACTCATCCCTCTACCTGTGGTACTCATCCAAGGAGGCTGTAACTAGGCCTGACATGGTGGTTCTGGTGGCAAAGGGAAGACAAGAGTGGAAGGGCTGCTGTCAACCCAGCAGCACCAGGGCCTTGAGCAGGCCGGGGACCAAACACTTCCTGAATCAGTTTCACTTATTTGATTTCCTCCTGTTCTGAGAACAGATAGTCCCTTCCTCTTCCATCAGCCTTTCTCTGGCATCAGGGCAGGCTGTTCCCTCCCTATGCATGATCAGTCTTCCCTGCCATGGCCCCTAGGACACACAGTGTCTTCTGTTTCTTCAGTAGATGCCTGCTAAGGTGAAAATCAGGGAAGATACATGGGGCCCCAGCCACAACACCATGGTGAGCTGTGCTCCTCACATGGATTTTCTTACCTCTGCCTCCAGTCACATTTTGTCCCAGAGGTGTTTTGCCTGAACTTAGGGAAACCCCATCCCCAGAAGAACTGCGTGGGTAGGAGGGCCAACTGGCATTCCCCGGAGTGGTGCTCTGCAGTTGTGTCTGAAAGCCTGTGTTGGGCAGCAGAAGGGAGGCAGGAGGCACTGAGAAGAACCAAACTATGGGGTCTGTGAGGTGATCACCGCAAGAATGGGCTTTTCCTGCTCTAGGTTTCATCCTTCACAGTACAGAAAGCAATCTGAGAGCCTGTGCTGCTGATTGTTTGGGAAAGTCAGGGACACTGAAGGACCATGAAAACAGTGTTTTTATTATATGATGATAAGGCTGTGCATGGTACAGCCTGAGCCAGGGCTTGTGCAGACTTGCAGGGACATGATGCCTGTTGAAACAGCATTGGACTAGTGGCCTGAGCAAGGCAAATCTGACACAAACTCACTCATACCTTTTGTAAAAAGAGGACCCTGGGGCAATCCCTTACACCAGACTTGACCTGGAATTTGCCTCACATCAGGCTGATCTAATCACTCCAAATTCAGTTTTGGGAGCAATATGACAGGCTACATGATCTGTTTCCAGGTGGGACTTTATTTGGCAATATTGCCAGCAGAATTCCCAGGGGATTGCTACTGCCATAATTTAATAGTTGCATTGATGATCTGGAGGTAAATAAAAGAAGTGTGTACAGAAAGGCCAGCAAAGCGATAAATAGTGTGGAGGCAGACCAGATTGAATACCTGTTTTTGTGAAATAAATGTGTTTTAATAAAAACAATTTGTGAAGCCATCTTACTAGGAGCAAATAGTGCAAGCTTATGTAACTGCAGACCATATTCCCTGTAAAAGGAAACATTAAAGGAAATTAGGGGTCACTGTGTACCAGATCATCACAGTCTGGTGGCATAGAGGAATCTTGTGGCAGAGAGGAATTCTGCAGCCCTGCAGTGCATAAATAGGAAGGGATACAGAAGAAGCACAAGGCATGGAGGAACAGGGACCAATACCATGCAGGGACCAATACTAGACTGCAATGTGCAGGTCACCTTCCCTTTTCTGCTGATATTGAAAAAATCAGAGACACTGAAAAAGCTGAAATTCATTAAAGAAAAAGGTGTAAAGAATTCAGTGTGTTTAATTTATCATATAGAAGTCTGAAAGATGATTCAATTATTTGATTAAAGCACAGCATAGGTATGTATACTATCTATATTTAAATTAACTGGGCAATAAAGTATTTCTTCATCAGTTAGAGGTGTGGAAAAAATCAATAGCTATAAATTAGAGTCTTGCTGGGGTGACTTCTGTGAATAAAACCTATGTGAAGACTGGATGCGGACATGAACAGTGAAGTATTTTCACAGTGATGCAGGCAGATTGTGGAGACAGTGGGGCATCAACATGCAAGAGTGTGAAGAATGAGTTTAAAATTGAAGTGTCACTTGAAGGTCCCTCCCAAATCATAGAAAGGGAGTCTTTAGCGCCCTGCCTGCCTGTCTGACAGCCTTCCAGGAAGGAATTCCTCCTGACGTGATAAGGTGTACCAGAGAGCCAAGTGGCTAGGAGTGTGTCCCAAGAGTCCACGTGACAGGATGGACTGGAGGAGCCATATATTCAAGCCTTTTGCCTCACCACGTTCTGAAGGCCCCCAGAGGCTACAATTGCCCACACATACGCACACCGTTATCGGTTTAAACCTGCGCAGTTCTGAAATAGCTTGGAAGAACTGCCCGTCCCAGTTTGAACTGGAGGCAGCTTGTGGGCACCTCTGTGAACACGAGACGCTTCGTATTGATCAGGCTGAGCCCTGTAGTGCTCCCTGATTCCAGCCTCTGCTACAGGACATCCCTGCAAAGCTTTAAGGTCCCTTCCAAGCCATTCTATCCTTTTATATTCCATCCTTCTATGATACTCTAGCCCCAAGTCAGCGGTGCCTGTAGCTCCATACCCGCTGTGACCATGGCTCTGCTCAACTTGCTTATCTCAACTCTTTTCAGGGGCATAACCCTGGATGCTAAGTGATTTTTCTGATTTTCTGATTTGTCCCGTGGTTTGAGCTCGTGTGACCATTACTTTCTTTTTCTTGTACACTGTGACTAACAGATCTGTCGCTGTTGAGCCGCTAGCTGAGTGAAGAAATCGAGACGATTGAGTGGCATAAATCTGACTTTATTATTTAATTATAAAACTTACATAGACTTTTCAAAGGTCGTCCGGATTGGGTCAATCCAAAACCTCCCCCTAGGCCGATTGGCCAGGCTAGGACTGCCCATGTTTTCCAGAGACCGTTTCAACAACATCCAAACCTTATCTTTATTTATAAAACATAGGAAGAAGAAGAGAAAAATTCCCATGGGAAAGAATCTGTGCCACCACACAGATCTACCTTAGAAAAATGAGAAGTAACAGGAAGGACACAAACACAGGAGCACTCACACTGTTTAACAGTGACAAAGGTACACAGACAGGATTTTCATCTAGACCACCCATATTCTTCCAGAATTGCTTTCAGGTACATTTCAGGATTTGGAACACAAATAAGGGCTGCTCCATGCCAGCTGGACTGGAGTCCAGTGCTGGAAAATGGTCTTAGGTCTTCTTCATTTGCTAGCACACATGTGGTCTGGGAGTCTCAGAAATTCTCACTGCCCAGGATATTCGTACACCTTCTTTCCTGCACCTTTGGTTATGAAAAAAGTGTCAGTTTTAAATACAGGATGCTACTTATTCTGAGTTACAGGGGAAAAAATAAAAAGCAGTAATAGGCAAATCAACCTTACTTCTTAGTATTGCATAATCAGAGGAGCATTTTTCTAGGAGTATGATTATATATATATATATATATATATATATATATNCTGAAGTTGGTATGTGTTTATGTATATGTCTATATATATATATATATATGTATTTTTCACGCCTGTGGTAAAAAAAAGCTACTTGATAACTATTGAAAGCAACTCTGCATTTCAGAAGAGTAGACCTTAATTAATGACATATGGCAGCAATATGGATGTAACATAAACTGAGTGTGATGAATAAGTTTAATATTCCAGGGGAAAAAAAACCCCAGTTAATTCCACTGATTTCTCAGCATATTTTTGAAAAACAAAATTAAGAATTAATTCTTTATGGGATATTAAAGGTACTATGAAATAAAGGGTTTCAGTATTGCAGATGTAGATGAGTTATCACTACAGTGTGAAAATAATATTCCTGTCCTGAAACATGTATGTAAGTCCTTTGCTGTGTCCTGTTGACCTCCTTGGAGACAGTGTGGTGAGAACAGACTATCATCCAGTGTACCATCAACAGAAAGAACCTCATGGGTCTCAGTCATCTTTGGATCGGGTCCCAGAACATTCCCAGATCTGCAGGACTTGGAAGACCACAAAATTATCTTATGACCAAAATCCTGATCCTGCTGCTTCTTAGACAAATAAATTTAGATGATCTCAGTAAGAGTGAGACCCAGCCATGATGCGTAAATGCATCATCCTGCTAATTTGTGGTTAAGACGCGTATTATTTCAAGTCATTAATGAGCACATTACTAAACACAAAATCTATATGGAAATTATAATTACAGCTCTTATTCAGCTGCATAATTGATTTTAAAAAATTGTTTATTTTATTGTATCACATTATTTTTATGCAGTACAATGTGACAGTACCACATGCTTCTGAGTCAGTAGAAAAACATCCTAAACAAAATTACCATCAGCCTGACATACCAAGAGACAGAGAATGGTATCCTCTGTGCTGTTCACATCTATCTCCCCTGCTTCCCTTCTGCTTATTACCTGTTGTAATTAAAATAGTGAAGGGTAGATGGATTGCAGAATGGAATTCCTAGGCAGGTGATGCTCCCAGTTAATGACCTGAAATTTCAACCTCCATTTCTTGGTCTGCAGAATGAGGAAGAAGTGATTTAATCATGCAGAAGAAAAGCAAGAAGGACAGGAGAGAAATCATGTGCCAGTGGAACTTGATGTGTTTTACTTTCTGTATTCATTTTCCTCCACTTTACCGGCCAGCAGCAGAAAACAGGAGCTGGGAGGAGAGTCATCCTTCTAGAGAGGGACAAACAGATACATTATTTGTTGCCTTTTGTATTCATGAGAAGCCGACTGTCTCAGCACTTTCAGTAATGAATCTTAAACACCACGTTGTGTCATATTGCATTGGACAAGTTGTTTATCTGGAGTATATGTAGCACTAAATGAGAAAACAGAGAGCTGAGCTTTTTCCAGACCCGAAGGCTGTATAAACAGTCTCAAATTAATCCTTTTATGCTCTGCTTGGTAAGAAACCATTATGCAATCTGTCTGCATCCTTCACAGCACAGGTCATCATTTGACATTCCAAGCAGGGAGGACCTCATAGCAGTAACCCCCCAGATTCAGATGAAGGCTCCATCTGGGTCACTCTCCTGTGCTCAGCACTAACCAGAAGTAAATGCTGAAGAGCCAAAACAAGAAAAGCATCTATGATACCTCTCCTGACTACCCTCCTGGCCCTAGGCTACCTTCAGTTCATGGGATTTCCTGAGCCAGGTGTGGTTTACCTACGTCTCCCTGACTGTCTGCCAAGCATTTGTCCCATTTTCCCTTCAACACAGCTCAGCTTTTCCTGTCAGTTACACCCATTGGCAATTACTCCCACAGGCCTCATGAACTTTGTATGACAAAAATCACTGCTTTTTGCATGTTTTGAAGCTGTCACTTCCTGGCTTTACTTTGATGGCCCCTAGTTTTTAGGCTGAAAGACAGTCTAGGCTCCAGACCACTCGTGGCTTTGTAAATACAGTGAAGTATTGGCCGTAAGTGTCATTAGTGGGCTCTCTCTCAAGCTGAAGAATCCCTGTCTGTTCATGTTTTCCTATTGCAGAAGCCATTTCATATCTACCAGTTGTCTCGGCAGCCCTGCTCTGACTCCTTTCCAGGTCTACTCCAGGGAATGAGAACTCCACATGGTATTTGAGGTTGGGGCAAACTGTGGATTTATGCAGTAGCACAATGAAATCTTCTGCTTTGTTCTCACATTCCCTTCCCGACAGTTCCTAACTCTCCATGTGACTTGTGATCCCTGCTGAGCGTTGAGCTGATGTTTTCAAAGAACTTCCTATTCTGATTTTCGGGTCTTGCTCCTGTATGGAAATGGTCAAGAGGTCATGAGTCTTCATGTGAAACTAGGGTTTTTTTGCTTGCTATGTGCATCACTTTACATGATCCATCTCCAAGTCTTTTCAGGTCCTTCTACAGTTCCCTACAAACTGCATTCATCTTTAGTCTGCCAAATAACTTTCTCAAAAGCCAATTTTCTCATTGTACCATCTGAGCTCTTTTCTGGGTCATCTATGAACATACTAAATGGCACAATTTTCAACCTAGTTCCCCGTTGAACTCTTTTGGGATCAATTCTCCCCTTGCAAGAATGAAATGTTTGCCCCTGTCCTGCATTTCCTATCTGGAATTCAGTTCTTTATTCAGTCTAGGATTTTCCCCCTTATTTCATTGCTTTACTTCCTTAAAAGATATTGTTTAAGGATTTCACTAAGAGCTGATGGGAAATCAAGTAGATTGTATTGTTTAGATCACTCTTATCTACATGCTTGCTGACCCCTTGAAAAACTCATTAGGGGTTTGCAAAACAGGATTTTCTTTCACGTAATCTGTGCTACTCTTCCCAAATGGGTCACATTGATCCATATGGCCTCTCATACCATCCTTTATTACAAACCCTCTGTAACTGCCAGTGCAGATGTCCAGCTTACAAGCTTGTAATTGCCCACTCCCTGTATGAAAATCAGGGTATGAGTGTAATATGGTTACTTACATCATGAGCCATGACATTTTCTTTCTAAATCTTTCTGTCTCTATGTACCTATTGATCAATTCAGTTATTTGTCAGACTGACTTTTTCTCTTTCTCTCTCTCTCAATGGAATACAGTTTTTCATTTTTACTTTTTACCCCTGAACATAAAAACAGTGCTCAAGTTGGTGACATGAGAAAAATTTAACAACTGATAATATATTCATAGCAAATTTTATCCTTAAAAGCACTGTATACATTTATCTAACAAAATTCATTAATCTAGCCTAACCAGGCTAGTCAATATAGATTTACAATGAGCTGGATATCTCTATATTTGATGTTAAACTTCCACTATTTTCTTCTGTGGAATATGTTCCCTGAGTTAGATGTAATCATGGACGGGTGCAGGATTTACCCCAAGCAAGTTAGAAATCATATTTGCTCAGTTCAAAAAACCAAAGGCTCTCACACAAAGAGGAAGGAGAGGAAATTTTAACAGTACCTGAAAGCCCTTGCTTGTTACTGAATTTAAAGCAAGTGGTTCTGCTCTGTACTTCCACTGGGTGTGTTTTTCCCCATGCAAAGATGGACATAAAGCAGCTCTTCTGTTTGAATCCCAGTCTCTTGTGCCTGCAGAGCCACGTCTGACACAATCATTTGTATTTACGTTGTTCTTTCACTACGTGATCCCCCTGTTCCTCATGTTCAGATCTAACTTGGGAAGCGCACCCTCTTCTACATTCTTCCTTCCAAATGTTAGAAAAAGTTACTCTTTTCCTCAGACCAAGATCTCTCACGTGCAAAATACTTGTCTTAAAATCCCATAATCCTGGGACTTCTGCTGTCCAGACAATATTCTGCCAACGACAGATACAAGATGGACAGCAACTGTTGATCAATAGACAGTGGGATTATTTTATCATAGGATGGCAATACTTGTCAAGGCCTAGAACTGATAAATTGCTGTCTGCATCCTAGGATTGGTTTTTAAATTTCACATCTGCACAGTACTATATCTTCCTTAATATTCAGTGCTCCTCACAGTTGCTTGCTTTTTAATTTTAAGTTAGCATACTTCATCCTATGAACTCCTAAACAGTGCTCTATATTTTGCAAAATTCCAACTTCCTGCTACTGATCAAGCATGGCAACCCAGAACAGAAACCAACCATTTAACGGTGTTGTTGTCATGATATCATAAATGGGGAAAAAAAAAAAAAAAAAGATGCATCCAAGAAACTAAGAATTGCAAATTTTGATGGTTCTCATTGTGGAGCAGAAATCACCGCAAGTTATAGCTACCAAATGCACAAAATACATTAAATCCATTTGGGATGGAAGGTATCATCCAATTCCAACCCCCTGTCATGCACAAGGGTACCTTCTGCTGGACCAGGTTGCTCAGACCCCCATCCAGCCTAGCCTTGAACAATTGCAGGGACTGGACATCCACAGCTTCTCTGGGCAACCTGTCCCAGTGTCTCACCACCCTCACAGTAAGGAATTTATTTCTAATCTCTAATCTAACCCTACTCTCTTTCAGTTTGAAACCATTCCCCCTTGTCCTGTCACTACATGCTCTTGTAAAAGTCCCTCTCCATCTTTTTTGTAGACTCCCATCAAGTACTGGAAGGCTGTAGTTAGGTCACCCCTTCTCTTTTCCGGGCTGAACAATCCCAAGTCTCTCACCCTTTCCTCACAGAAGAGGTGCTCCATCCCTCTAACCAACTTGATGGCCTCCTCTGGGTTCTCTCCAAGGGTCCATGTCCTTCCTGTGCTGGGGACCCCAGAGCTGGATGAGTTCTCTCCTGACATTGCTGGACTGATCTGCTCGGATTTAACCCGAAACAGACGTACTGGAAACAAGCTGTTTATAAAACATGCGCTTATTGTGATGTGCCATGGGGGTTTCAGCATGTCAGATAACCTTCCCATAGGCTTGAATGATAGCTGGATTATTTAATATAGGCTGAGTCACAATAGGACAAGAGGTAACAGGTTCAAGCTGAGAGAGGGTGGGTTTAGATTGGCTATTAGGAAG
>VYZT01006127.1:1543-30783 GCA_013400735.1 Pomatostomus ruficeps | reverse complement strand
TAGGCCCATGTCAAGAAGAAAAACATCTTTTCAGAAGGCATAAGATTAGGTACTGTGTCAGTAAGACCAAATGGCATGTCCTACTTTTAAGAAAAATACTACCAGGTTGAACATATATGGACTGCTGCAGTAGTTTGAGAGGGATTTTCAAATTAATTAATCAGTATATTATTTAACCAAACTTTCCCTCATGCTCTAGATATGATTTTCTGAATTTGAAGACAGAAAACTCAACTGATTCATAGGTACAGCACTATAGGTTTACATGGACATAGATAAGGAAACTGTATGGTGACCATGACATCACTCTCGTGATCTTTACCCTTTGGGTGGTTTGGTTTTTTACAGCACTTTATTCTAGTTACTGCTGAGGAGTGAGTAATCTTTTGGTGGATGTTATTAACAGGCATAAACCCCGCCCATGTTTTCTTTATATATTCTTATATACATATTTCTTTATATGTCTTTTTCTTGCAGTCAGGCAAAGAAAAAAGTTTGCCATCCTCTGTGAGCTTGTCAAGGATATGAATCTCCACAGATACACAGTATCCTAGGACACAGCCCAGCAATAGTGTTCCCTTGATCTCATTTAGGATGGAATCTCAACATTCATTCTTTCACCTCTTACTCCTGTGGTTTATTTTCATTCCTTGAAAATAAATTACATGGTCATTTTTTCTGTGTTTTGTTTTTATTTAGACCTGAAGTCACATGGTTTAGCCATGGTACCTGTCTAGTATGTCATACACTTTAAAAATTGACTAAAACTGTACAAACTTACTGCCAGAAAATATTGCTTGTTGGATTCACAGAAATTAGGCCTCAAGAGCGTCCTCAAAACAGTCTCACAACTAATATGGGAAAACACAGTTCACACAAAATTTCTGTCGTGATATCAATTAATGCTTTCTCTGAGTAATTATCAGTATCAAGCCTTGAATCTTCATCTATCCAAATTTTACAACATCCTGTAGGACTGACTAGAAAACACACCTTTCACTTCTAGCACTAGTCTTGGAAAGATAACAAAGACAGTATCAGACTTGAAGAGATATCCCCCAAATGAACCAGGCAAAGGAAAAAGAGCAACTTGAGAGAAACAAATGGAGACTAAAAATGCAGAATAAGTTATTAGGCTGCACTAAGGCATAAATAAAAATTCAGTACCTCCTTAAATAAGTACAAACTTACCATTAATTATACAGAGCAAGAGAGGAAGTTGAGACATACAACACAGTATGTATATGGCATATGTAATACACCAAGGGCTCTGTCCACTGCTGAAGGAAACTCTGCCTAGTTTTGACCAAATCAGTTTCAGGAAAATATGGCTAAATGAGCTTTTTCAAGAGAAAACAACAGAGCATTAAGTCTTTTGGTAAACATGAGTTATAGAGAGAGACTGAAGGGATTAACTTTGTTCAAATTAGAAAAGAGATAAAGGGGATATCATGGAGGGTTTCCAATAGACAAACAGTCAGAAGGACACAGAGACCATCTGCTCTTAATGTCCACGGGAGAAAAGACTTAAAAACATCAGCTTGGCTACCACAGCAGAAGACACAAAACATCCTTTCTCATAGTAAAGAACAGATATTCCATGGAACATACTGCTTGGAAGAGACAGTATCTCCATCCTCAGAGGTTTCTAGGAGCAAGCTAGACAAATATCAGTCTGGATTAATTTCAGCATATTTGATCCTGCCAAGGATGACAGGTTTGATTAAGTGGCCTCGTGAGGTCTATCTACTCCTACATTTCCATGACAGTCTTCATTCTGACTTTTCTTAATCAAATGAAGTCTTAAGCTTTTGAGTTCTTCATCTCCCTGCAGACTCACGCAGGTTTTACTCTATTTTTCCCTTTCTAACAGTAATGTGCTAAAAGTCCCTGTGCTTGCTACAAGTTAAACAACTTTGGCATTCTCAAGTAATTTGAGCATCGAACTAGTTCTCTCTATTCTATAATATTAGAAGTAAATAACCCAGTTGTTAGGAAACATAAAATGAACCAATGCATCTGTTATTAAGGACAAAAAGGTAATTCAGCAAAACTTAAAGATTATAAACAAAATCATAAATTTTACACCAATGGAGGGGAAAAGTTTTGTATTACTTGACCTTGAAATCATGTTCCAGAAACCTGAAATTTTGGTTCCTGAAAACTGGCCTTTTTAAAAAAATGTCAGAAAATTATATGAAGCTGCCTATGAAGAGATCCTTCTTACAGCTACTTAATAATTTTTAATATTATTTCAATCACTTTATGAAATGTGCCTCTTTTTGCCATTAACTTGCCAAACTGTAGAGCAATGCAATTTGGAGGTAAATAGTAGATAACTACTTACACAGAAATTGAGCTAGAAGATGTTTTTTTACTTAGTTTCTGTTCTATCATCTTTCTTTTCTTCTTCTGTCATCCAGAGGTCTTCATTATATGAACAGAGTATTTTGTATTCTATAAACAGTTTAGAATATTTAATGAAAGTGAAAACTTTAGCAACTAAAGAAAAAGCATTGGAATTACTTTTTCAAAGCTCATCTCAATCATTTTCTCCAATCTAACTAAGAACACTAGATATATTTCACTAACACATGATGCGTTGCAGCCACGTTTTTAAAAAGTACTGAATATATGGTAGGAAGAAAAGCTGGTCTGGTAGAATAAACTCACAACCCCAGTAACTCCTACTAAATTTGACCATGAAAACTTTTACAAGGATAAATAGAACCAAACCAAATATATGAGGAATAATACCAAGAAGAAGTGATAACAGGAGAAGTTAACCTAATTTTTTCAGCTATAAATTTGGTTTGGATTAAGTTTATAATCAGCATATTTTGATTCTGTGTTTGCTCAGGCTTTGGCAACTTTTCAAGAGTTTTTTTCAAACACAGAGAAATCTGTGTCTGTAACAGTTTGATACTAAAGTATAAATGGAGAAGAGACAATACTTTTTAATGATATTACTCTATGATGTTTTGAGGGCATTATCGAAGAAGATGTGTGTAACATTGAATGTATAATCAAAACTCTTTACTTATAAAATTTAATAAGAATATTGAGATGATTAAATGACTGACTCCAAGCTCCACTTTTTAGCAATCTAAATACTTTCAACTTTGCTAAACTCAGTTACTTGTTTGAGTAAATATAAAAATGCACCTTGTGTTATGCGTGAACAGAGAAGTGCTACCATGTATGCCAAAGTTTTCGAACTCAGGTGAAAAAAAATTAATTATAACTAAAGTTAAAAGTATGATTCTTGCATGAATGACTTCTCTATATGCTTCCTTTTTCTGCAGGCTGATTATAGTGGATGGCAAAAATCAGGAGATAGCACATTCACATATTACATATTTACATGTCATCCTTGTTATACTACTCTTTATTTCACTAACCTAAAACAACTCCTTTTCACCTTCTCTTCATATTAATTTCCAATCCAGGTGTAAGTTAGCACCATACCAAAAAAAAAATTGAAGGTAATTATTTTTTTACTTTCTCAAAGGGTAGAAATGGAGAAATTCTGTCTCAGCACAGAGATTGTTTCTTAACACAGTCCATCCACAGTGGGGTACACCAATTCTGTGTGACTGCTCCTGGAACCCTAAATTCTTGCATTTACCAATACCTTCATGTTGCTCAGAAGAGCACAAAGCAAGCCACAAAAAGGATCTTTATCATCACAGAGCTAACAAATAAGTCACACAATCTCTCCCTGTACAGCATATAATTTGTTCATCTAGGCTTTCTAGACTGTTAAGATGACTTTAGAAGGCAGTCAAAATCCATCTTTTATTGTATGAAACACATTATATTATCCCACTATAATCACTCTGAAATTTACAATTAGTTAAGGGTGGGGCAGGGTTCCCCAGCACCATTCTTACTCAGAAGCTCTCCTCTCCCATGAATGAAAACTCCCAAGTTCTACCTTAGAACTTATTCATGACCAGCCTATATGAATTTTCTCATTTCTGCCCATTAATGAGTTTCTATGTTGGTTTTCTTTCCTTCAGAGTTATCAAAGTAAATTCTTTTTCTTATTTCCTGGAAATAAATTCAATAAAATATACTCTAAATATTATTTTAGTGCAATGCTGATCTTCTAGGAAATCTCAAAAATCAGTTCTAAATTAAATAAATTAGAAACAACTCATAGGGAATCAAGGAGAATGTCCACAGCAGACATGTAGTAGGTCTTTCATTAGTGGTCCTAGAAGAAGTGAGGAAGTCTGTGCTGAAGTTTATACCTAACACAGACTAAAGGACTTATTAGCAAATAAAATCTGCTATTTCTGATTGTATCAAAGGTTATAGAAGACACTGAGGACACAATTTCCATATTCCTGGGGCTTCTTCAAGTGTTAATTTTTGCTTTTCCTTTCCCTATGATTCAAAATCTTCCACAAGTGTAGTAAAAAGGGTAGCACAAATGATACAGATATCCATGCATTAATAGGACTGGTGAGAGGATTAATGTGGAGAATTAATCTGGATATTAAGTAGGTCTTACTACATACTATCAGAAAATGAGAAATGTTAGATGTGCATATCATATGTGATTGAGCAGGAAAAAAATGGTGGAATATAAAATAGGACACCTGCTCAAAGTTTATGATGATGGTCATACCTCTGGGTTATACTGTAGGGGGAATTTCAATACTACAAGGGTGGTGATAAAGCAGCAGAGGTAAACAATGCAAAGCAGGGGTTTGAAAGCAGTGCAAGTAACAGGGACTTCAGACCAGGTGTCCTGGTCCAGAGTTGCATCTGATTAAAAGATCACTGGATGCATGGATATGGAGAGAAAACATATAACCAGGTCCAAAAGACCAGGAAATGAGAATATTCAAAGTTCTTATCAAGTACACTCAGCTGCTTGACTGAACATGGCTTAGTAGAAGTAATTTCTGAGTAAATTCTGTGATGAATGGAAGGAGGAGTGCAGGAGTGATAGGACAGCTTCTTTGCTCTTATCAAGACTTTCACTTATTTATTTGCTGACAAGGTTGCCTGAAAGTATTTTGCTAAAAATAAAGCATGGAAAACTGGGAAAGAAAGAATCATCCCTGGAATCGTGAAAGATGAAATAACATTATTAAATTAAATGATTCTCCAAATTCTACTTTTAATTCTCCTGTTGTCTTCTATGAATTGATAGGGCACATGAAAATGGGCAGTTATGGAGGCGAATGTGCTGCAGCTATACCCACAGAGGCAGACACAGCTGTGCGTAGCTGGCACAGATGTTTTAGTTTTATTTTTGTTAGCTCTCAGATTTTAGGAGGAGATTACTCACACATGTTGCACACAGAAAAATAATGTACTATGTAAGGCACTAATCCTCCTCTACAGTGGGACTGACAGCACCCATCCTAGAGGTAAGGTTACTTGCTGTTCTGGGCAAAGAGATAAATGCCCATTTCCCCTCCTCTTTCAGACAACAGTCATTAACTGTTGAAGCCCTAGGTGAATGTTTTTACAGCACTGTACTTGTCCCTAGGAGGTACTGCAATGACACTTTGGATGAATAAGAGCAGTATCTGCACTCGCATCCAGGAGGATGAAAATTATAGGTCAGAAAGAAATTTCTCCCTGTGGTCCAATATTATAGAACTTAGTGCCTCGTGGGCTTCTGCAGCTTTCTTTCAAACATCTTTCACTACTCATTTCTGGAAAATAACATTACATGGAATGCAAGTGTCATATTCAATGAAACCTACATTCTTATGATAATTTTGTTACCCCTATCATCTTTAAGCTCAAGTTAATATCAGGTAATCAAACTTCTCAAAAACTAGACAAAAAGAAGATGTACTGGATTCAACGGAATTAGCATATACAATCTCAGGTATGTTTTTCCACTGGTGTTCAGGACATGCTATAATACTTCCCTGTGCATACTGGCTGCTGAATAAAAAAAGATGATAATACATTATTACATTCCCACAGCTAAAACTACAGTTTTGTTTTTAAATTTAAAGTGCACCCAAGCAAAAATGTTCTGCTGAAAAATAACTGGCATCACTCCCTGCCTAAAAAATTATCATATAATATCTGTTGTTTTACATGTTTGGGCAGAGTTCTTCATAGGTACTGTAACTGTCCTACTAGAATCAATTAATGTGATTTAATTTTACAGGAATGGTAATGGTTTAACATTAATTGACGTAAAACATCGGTATGGAACTCAAGTATATGATAATTGCTGAACAGGTGAATTCTGGTGTAAAGTTTAGTGTAAACCCATGCCCACTACTCACATCCTTAAGCCCCCTAAAAAAATAAAAAAATTATGCATATGCTCAAAACAGGTACTGATAGACAAGCGATAGTCAAGCTGCAGTGGTCTGGATTCTATCTATTCCCCAATCCTTCACAAGTTAACAAATATGTGTATAATATGAGATCACTAATTTCCATGTATATGTGCTCTGAAATCAGGCATGCAATTCTCCACTTGCCTCTTCTACTATTCCACTACTTTTGTATTCTTTTCATTGATACCACTTTTGGAATGACACCTCTGTTTGCTTAAAAGCCATTCCATAGTCACAAACCAAAATCAAAAAATATCTTCTCTCAGATGAACTGCCTTAGTCATGAATGAACTGATGTCAGTCCTACCACTAACAGTGCATAGGGCCAATTATCTTTTGAGCTTTTGCAGATCTGCCTTCTCTTTCACTTGGTCTGGTTCTTATGCACTTCATGACTGAATTTTTGGGTGAACAATAAGAACAACTGCATAATGCTAATACCTGCTCCTGTGTTCTACAGTGAGTTTCAAAGTACAGAAGTGCCACAGTGCACTAGTGTCACAGCAACATGACAAATACCTGTTCCTGCTGTGTCCTTTCAGAAACTGTTAGCTGAATGCTCACTGCTGGCCACCAACCAGCACAACATGTTTATTCTGTTGTGTCCTTTATGCAGCATGGTGCTCGTAAGAGAAAAGAGCTTCATAAAATCCAGTGTGAAACATGGGAAAGCACCACGAGTGCATATGATTCCTACACAGATCATATAGGGAAAACCAAAAAAGCAGCTCTAGAGGGAAAACAAAGTAAAGCTGAAGTCTGACAAGCACATTTGGCCACATACCAGAACTACAGAGTTTCCAGCACAGCACTTGTAAGACTGTAAAGCTCACAACTGTGTTATTAAAAAAAAAAAATAAAAGCAACAACCCAATATATTTCAAAGAAACTTGTTTTCCAAAATTCCATTTCCAGAAATTGCTGAGCTATGCTTGTGAGATTGCTGTGAAAAAGACTGAAAAGAAAAACGGGAACTTTTGTATGGATGTCATCTACCTTGACTTCAGAAAGGCTTTTGACACTTTCTTCCATAACATCCTTGTAGGTAAGCTCAGAAAATGTGGCTTGGATGAATGGACAGTGAGGTGGATCAGGAACTGGCTGAATGGCAGAGCTCAGAGGGTTGTGATGAGTGGAGTAGAATCCAGTTGGAGGTCTGTAGTTGGTGGCATTCCCCAGGGATTAACACTGGGTCCAGTCTTATTCAACTCGTTTATCAACAACCTGGATGAGGGGATAGGGAGCACCCTAAGCAAGTTTGCTGTTGACACAAAACTGGGGAGACTGGCTGATCCACCTGAAGGCTCTGCTGCCATTCAGTGGGACCTTGATAGGCTGGAGAGTTGGACAGAGAGAAACCTAATGAAGTTCAACAAGGGCAAGTGCAGGGTCCTGCATGTGGGGAGGAATAATCCCAAGTACCACTACAGATTGGGGGCTGACTACCTAGAAAGCAGCTCTGCTGAGGACTGGGAGTCCTGCTGGATGACGAGCTGACCATGAGCCAGCAGTGCCCTTGCAGCCAAGAGAGCCACTGGGATTCTGGGGTGCATCGGGAAGAGTGTGGCCAGCTGGTNGGGGTGCATTGGGAAGAGTGTGGCCAGCTGGTCAAGGGAGGTGATTCTCCCCCTCTAGGCTGGCCTTGGTGAGGCCACATCTGGGGTATTGCGTGACATTCTGGGCTCTTCACAAGAAAGACAAGGAGCCACTAGAGAGGGTCCAGTGGAGCCCCACGAAGGTGATAAGGGGTCTGGAGCATCTCTGTCCTGAGAAGAAACTGCAGGAGCTGGGCCTGTTTAGTTTAGAGAAGACTGAGAGACCTGAGACCTCATCAATATATACAAGTATCTCAAAGGTGGGTGCCTAGAGAATGGTGCCAGACTGTTTTCTGTGGTGCCACCTGTTCTAGGTGACCCTGCCTTGGCAGGGGAGTTGGACTGGATGATCTCCAGAGGTCCCTTCCAACCCAGATTATCCTGTGATTCTGTGAAATTAACTAAACCTGGCAAACCTTACAATTCTGTATTACCTGAATGCATTGTTTGTAAAGCAAGTTGCACAAAGCAACAAGAGCAAAGGATTAGGCATAGGACATCAGGAATTAAGAACTGTGTTTCTACAGGATAGTCATGATAGGTTTTTAAAAATATATGTAAAAGTAATTATTACAAAAAAAGAGTTATTTTAATATTCCACATAAATGACCAACATCCAAAATTTTAAATAATATTGACTGCATACATTTAAAGTCAAAAATCTTTCAATCAAAAATATATTAGAAGCAATAATTTTCTAAGTCATCCAGGCTAAGATCCCACTCTTGCATGTATTTACATTCATTTTTTGGTTCTTTTTTTAAGCAGAATTCCAAAATAGATGAGACTTCAGTATCATGGTTTGATTCTTTCATTTGAGACATTACTGAAAGTCTTCCTAATGACGATCAGCTTTCTGTGGCTAGGTAAAGTTTACGGAGAACTGATGTGTACTTATTCTTTTACCGAATAGTCTACAAAAGCAGCAAGGTTTAGGAAGAACTTAAATAATTGTATTTCCTTCAGTATGTTAGTAGAAAATAAACTCTAAAGGAGTTTATGTCTCTAAAGGAGACAATATTTGCAGCTACTGAACTCACAGATCCAAAGAAAAATTCAACCCTCTAAGGTTCTGTCTTTGTTATTTTCTCAATATTCTAAAATTTCACTTGAAAGGAGTTATAGCATAATTTCTTCTGTCACCTCAATGGCTAGACTTAATTACTTGATTGTCATATGCAGCGGCCATCTATATAAGAAGGCATGTATGATGAAAATAAGGCATAAAGATTGAATTCCTCAAATCTATCTGAAAAACACTTTGCTTTTATGAGATATTCTTTCCAGAAAGGACACTGGTCATTGTTAAATTCCCTTTCATTTGCCAAAACCTGCAATCTCACCATATAATTCAATGATATATTTTTTTTATTTTATTCTGTTATTTTACTCCTTGCTTTATCATGAGGGCTTGATCTTTTCCTTATTAAATCAGGGGAAGAATACCTATTGAACTGAATGGTAAAGAGAGTGAGCAGCCCTGCCACCAATATGGGTATTAATTCTGATTTACCACTCACAGAGAAGCCTCTTACAACACGCTGTATGATCACAGAGAGAGAGAGAGATAGAAATCATTGCCTTAGTGAAGGCAGCAAAGACAAAATTTTTCTGTGATGTGCCATTCAAAAAGCTGCATATTAAATGAACACAACAAATTCTAAGAACAGCATGCATATTGCCTGGCTATTCAATTCCCTTTTTAACTTTTACCTGAGAAGAAATCCTGGTGGCACTCCTTTACAATTTCTGAATGGACTATCTGCTGTAATATAGAATTTTTAGAGAGTTTAGGAGGAAAAGTGTTACCATATTTCTTTCCATGTATCCTCACACTGACCTACAGCCTCTGCCTAGACTTATATATGTAACCCCACAGTATGATTATACGCAACTATACCTCACAAGGAATATTCCTATTGCATGTATGAAAGCTGTCCTGTAGACACCTGTTAAATCACACAGATTAGGATCCAAAAAGAAGTTACATGGCAGCTGTGAGGTCTTTTTGCTTGCACTAAGAAGTACAGAGGTTTGTCCCAGTGAGTATATTCACAGTTTCAATTTTAGATGTGGTAATATTTATTTCTATCCAATCCCAATCACTTTTGGTAACTAGAGAGACAAAAATCACTGTTACTGCAACAAAATTACCAGAAGTGCTGTGAGGATACAATTGCTTCTAGGTGTTACCCATCTGTCAACTGTTCTGAAGTACTCCCTTAGAAAAATTAGCTCATCCAATCAAAAAAGGGAAGCAAAATGTAAGCAGGCCAAACAGAACAGTCAGGGTCAGGGGATGTGAATTTATACTGAAGGGCACAGGTCTGTTTGGGGTAGACAGCTGGATCAGTCCGTGTTCAAACTGAATATTTTTAATGGAATTTTAGTAACACTTATATACATTTCGGACACGGAGTCCTAAATACACAATAGGAAATACAACCCACCAGGTACTTCACTTCCCACACTGGGATAAGTATTTCATTGCCAAAGGTGGATTAAAAATACATATTTGAAATGATCCTTATATTGTATATGTTTCATATAAAATGACATATCAAATACACTTTAACATGTACCATGGCTGTTAGTGCTACATAAGAAGGAAATTAATTTCCATTTTAGAGAGACATTGTTGTTATAAAGATTTTAAAGGGAACAAATTTTCAGGGGAGGACTTACAATTCAAAATGTTGATTGGTCTAAAGATTGTGATCATATCTCAGACAGCATTGAAATGCTTTTCATTTATCTGTTGAGCAGTTTACCACAAAGGGCACCAGAATATAAGTGGGCCTTCCTTCGTCTGTATCTGACATCTAGTTCATGCATTTTCTAACAACAAGAAAATTGTTGTTGGTAGGTGTTAAGACTAATTTATGAGATACAAGTCATTCAGGGGTGACTAGAATATTTAGCACAGGCCTATTATGACAAGGCATCTGCATTGGGTGAATGCAGTTAAAAATAATGAAATCCTGCCTATTGTAGGCAGTAATTTGAAAAAGCTTTATCTGAGATGTCTAATATTGAAGAAATCAATCAGATGAAAGATTTAATGATGTGAGACATTGAACAGGTAAAACCTATATGGGGGTAGGAAACCATCAAAAAGAATAAGTGATGCTTTTGGCTGAAGTATTTTGCAATCTTTGTTGAGAAAACTACTGCCTTAATTTGTACAGAATAATCACACTGAGAATAGATATGCATAGTTGCTCTAATTGAGGTGGAATAGCCTGCATACTTGTCCCAGATGACTTGCTATGAGTGAACTACATTTAGATTAAGAAAAATCTGAATATATTTTAAAGCATTTAAAACTAAATAGATACAAACTTGATAAAGCTCTCTAGGATTTTTTTGCAATGTATTGTGATATTGTATTCATATGCAAGTTTAAGGTGAAGTTAAATCTTAAAAATAGGGCTTTTTAAAAGTTACAATTTATTCTCAATTTCCATTTTTGTCAGTTTGAAATTCACTGTGAATTCATTGAGGCAAGCATAAAGTGCCCTAACTCCATGACTCTTAAAATGCATGTAAAAAAAGAAAGCATAAAGCACTATCATTATGTTGTGCAGCTAAACAGCTGCTCAGTTTTTTCTCCTACACCGACTTTTCTATTTCTAGACAAGTGCCAAATGCCATTGCAAGAGTTCGCGCAAGATGGAAGTTTATTTATTCTTTCCTGGAGACAGCAGTTTTGCTTTTCCTACTTTTTTTTCAGTAATTGTCTGTATTTTTCTAAGATAAATGCCACTAAAACTACCAACACACCTTTGCTTTTAGTATTTGAAAAAAAGAGGAGATATCAATATTAAGGCTGGTACCACCAGTACTGGGTCTTCTGCTTAACAAATTAGCCCAATAAAACTTCACTAATGCCTTCCATTTAAAAAGTTAAATAGCTACTTCAAACAGAACCCAACGTACAGATGTCAACTAAGCAACACTGAAATCTAATACTTTCATCCAGATCGAATATGCCAAATTTATTGGCATGATTTTCACTGTACAACACACTCAACTGCTATTTTCCAGAAAAGCATTCATTGACTTCACAGTTACACTGATTCTTCCATGATGGACCACAGCCCCTTGTCCTAGTGATATAAAAAGTGCATGAATGACAGTGCTAAATCAATAGAGAACAGCAGGGATATTAGACAAATAAACTTCCTGCTGCCACAAGGCTTTGCATGAGCATTCCTTAATAGATTTCTTAAAATTTGTCAAATAAAATATTTTGGATCCTTCATTTTTAATGCGAAGAAACACACAGACAACAGTGACTTTTAACTTTTTAAAAACTGAAATTCTTTTTGAAAGGATTTTGATGGAAAAAAAGGTGGTCAGCTTCCTTTAAGACTTCTTATTTTCCAGTTTTGGAATGCTTGACTTTTCTACCCACATAGTCTTTTGATGGAAACAAGAAGACATAATCTATATAGTACCTCATAACTTGTGAAGGCTCTCAGGATATCCTTTGGGAGATAGGGTTCAATTACAGTAATTTGCACACTATCACAAGCATGTGATTTACCTCCTTAATTATCTCGAAGATATACATATATATACATGTATAACATTATAATTAGATTAAATTCTAAAATTTTATAGGACAATGACTTCATTGTACAATAGCTGTAGACCTGTGGTAGTTTTATAGAACAGCTGTAGCCAAGCAGTGAAGGACAGAGAAACATCTACTTTGCCACTCAGTGAAGCTGCTGATCATATTAAGACGGTCAGAAATCTGCAGCTGTTGAAGCAGTATTTGTGTTAAATCCACTTCCAACAGGGATGACAGGTGAGAAAGATCTGGAAGATGACAATAATTGCCAAGGTCAGTCCTCATATACCAACATGAAGAGATGTATCCAGTCTCAGAACTACCCCTGCTTCCGAAAGCAGTCACTGAGAAGGGCCACCAGAGTTTCTACAGCTGGGTGGCAGCTTGGGAAATGAATGGAGCTAGAGCAGCCAGTGCTAATAACTGGCATGATCCTGGAAATGCAACAGCCACCCAGACACAAGGGCAGACTTGACAAGTATTAAAATAATTTGCTTCTTAAAGTGTAGCCATACACTTTTTGTCATAACAAAACGCCTCTCCCCATCATTGTTTTTAAACAGCTTCAGCCTGTTCATCCTGCCTTTCAAATACCTATCTGCATTTAATTCTCCACATGAATCCAACCACTGTTTCTGAAAGTGTGCCCTTCTCTTTTCTGCCAGATCTCAGGAGTAAGCTAAGCATGTGACAAGAAAAATGTTTGTCTGCAGCAACAGGTAAATACTCTATCTGAAGAGTAGCACTATGAAGATGAATTGTGACGGATTCTTGCCTTTGTTAATTAAATATTTATTTTAATTGGCAACAAATTACTTTCATTGTCTCCAAATTGAAGTCCATTTTGCCCATGACAGTAATTGGTAAGGGATCTTCCTGTTTTTACCTTGACCCATGAGCTTTCTTCCTCTTGTTCTTCCTTTATAGCAGAGAGGGAGTAAGCAAGCAGCTGGGTGGAAGTGTGGCTTTTAGCCAAACCCAACCCACCACAGAGGGATATCTACAGGGAAGACTTTGCATTACTCTTAGTATGTCCTGGTCGTATGATGGGGGTCACAGCAAAACACCAAGTGATTTTCCCATGCCCAAGCAGAGTTGCAGTTGGACTAATTACAGAGGTATGTTTTATACTAGGCCACACAAAGGGACCTGGGAGAACTAGCACCCCTAGTTTTTATTATCTTTTTTTCTTTGTTCTCCCTGTTATTGTAGCCATCTTAGTGTTTTTCTGAAGCTCATAACATATAAAAGGTAATTACCCATATTTTTTTTTTTTTTTACAACTTATATTAAACTTAAGCCTTTCTCCTCATTCTGGATTGCCACAACTTTCTGCCTTAAGTTCATTCCTTAGCTCATGACTACAAGATTGGCCAAGAAATCAAACAGCAGGTCAGCTTGACTATGTCAGGAAATCAAACAAAAATAATTTTTTGGAACAGAAGTCTCATTACATTCCCAGTCCAAACTCCCTTGGGCACTATGGTGCATACAATTTAGTGTCAATAATAAATAAACCTCCTTTTTTTTAATTTTAATTTCGTGCTGTTTTTTAACGAGATGACAAGGGATTTTCATGGCTACCCTACACTCAGACACATAGAACTCATTGCTGAGAAAGACAGCGGCTGCCACTCCAATGCTGCATCAGTCCCCATACAGATGAACAAGAGCAGTGCATTCACTTTGCTATGCTATTTTTCCCTTGTTGACAACATCACAACTGTGCTTCTGAAAGCCCCAAGGGAATACTAGGAGCTGCTTCAGCTGCTCAAAAGAATAATATAAGAATCACTTCCCCCTTTTTTTTTATTTACTGAAAGACAGTTTACTTGTGTTAAAAGAGCCAGGCGCAGAGGGACCAGGATGTATTGCCACTTGCTCTTTACTCCCACCTATCTCCCATCATTCAGTGTGTACAGTCCAAAAAAACAGGCACAAAAACAATCTTAGAAGTGGCAAAGATGAGATCAGACATCACAGTGTCAGAAAAGAGATCTTCCCATGCAGACTGAAAGAGATGCTAAAGACTTCTAGTAAAGGAAAAAGTCTGGAAAGCTTCAAGTGGCCGTTTTCTTTTTTGCACCCTAACCTTATCTTCCACTGCATCGGTTGAGTATAGCACCCTGCATTACAGAACTAGATCTAAGATATCACATTGCCAGTTGTGCCAGTCTGTCATGGCTGTGACACATATCTAGCCAGAAGAACTACAATTATAAAAAATATGTGTATTTTTCAATATAGACCTATATAAACCCAAGTTTTCCTAGTGCTTAAATAATAATAATAATACACTAATATCCTTGAATTAAAAAAACCCCTATAATACAGATCTTTATATTTTTATTTAGGTTGCAATATCAGCCTTTCATATTACTGCCACCTGATTTAGCTTAATAAGTTGCTACTGCAGGAAACAGCTAAAATTTCATTGATAACTGTTAAAATTTCTCTTCTTTTTTAAAGGGTTTACAGGGAGGCACTAAGAACATTTTATAATACGTCTGTAGGCTAAATAGATATTACCAGTAGTCTAATTATTTTTAGAGAGCTGTTGAAGGATAGTTTAATATTTTATGATGATACTATGATTTTAAAAATGTTATGTTTAATTTTAAAGGTTCTTGAACTTTATCTTTCAAGTTTTCTTTTTAGTCTCTGACAGATACATTGGAAGTCAACACATTAAATTACAATGCAATCTGATTTTTTTCCAAGAGCAGAAGACAAACTATTCTTTCTTCTGCAGTATTAACTATTTTTAAAGTATTTTTCAATTATTATTCTTATATATCTTTTGAGTCTTGCTTGATATGAGGGGTAAATAATGAAACTCAATCTGCTCTTTGCACATTGCTGCTGAAGAAGCTGAACAGATGTTCAGTTGAAACACACAAAATATACTAGATACAGATACTAAAGATGCTTTCTGGGAAAATGACTTTGAAACAGTTATGCCAGAAAGTCTATAAAGATGGCTTTTCCCAGCAAAGTTTGATCTAATCACAAGAAGAGTTGAAAGTCAATTTGCAACAAGGCACTAAAAATAAAAAGAGAAAAGAATTTTTTTAAATACAATTTTACAAACCTTGCTTACTGATATCTTGCACTGTGATACATTCCCCTAGAGAAAATAAGTGCTGAGTGTCCACCTGGGAATACAGTCTTACCCTTTTCTGTGGAAGAATTCACTTTCCTCATATGAATACCTGCTCTTTTGGCATGGTGAAAAAAATCAGCTAATTTGATTTCAAATTAACATTTTTTAGTTCCATTTAATGGATATGGGGGGAAAAAAAGAAAAAAGAAAAATCCCATTTTGAGAAAGATCTCTTGCTTTTGCTAGGTATGTGGAAATACTGGCCAACATCTCACAGTTATGAAGCAGACAGTGGTTTGGGGTTTTTTAAACTATTATCTCTACTGATATGTAGATGTACCCCAGAAGAGATAGCAAATTTTTCCTAGCGCTAACTTTCATCAGAAATGTCTTCTTACAATCTGTAGGGCACCTACATTCACAACAGACCATCAGTACTATTCTGCTCATGGGGACCTCCACCTCAGATGAGACAGTGAAAGTTTTTGAAGGTGTTGTGGTTTTAGTAGTGGGGAGGGAGCCATAAACATGGCTCCTGTGAGAAGCTTCTGGAATTCTTCACCATTTCCAGCAGAGCCAATCTCGGATGGCTCTGAAGATGATGGACATGTCACTGGCCATGTTTAGGCCAATTAGAAAAGTTAGTTGCGCCTCTGTGATGACATATTTAAGGAAAAATCAAAACAAAGTGTGCACACAGCTGCCTTTAGTTAGAGAAGGAGGATGTGAGAACATGTGAGGGAAAACAACATGGAGACACCAAGGTCAGTGGAGAAGGAGGGGGAGGAGGTGCTCCAGGCGCTGGAGCTGAGATTCCTCTGCAGGCCATGGTGAGCCCATGGTGAGGCAGCTGTGCTGCTGCAGTCCATGGGATCCACAGGGGATGCAGAGAGATCCACCCGCAGTCCGTGGGTGAGGTGCCAATGTTGGAGTGGGGAGATGTCGGAAACCGCAGCAGCCATGGATGCCAGAANGCCATAGAAGTTCACAGAGAACTGTCTCTTGTGGGAGGGACCCCACGGCAAATGCAGAGGAAAAAAAACTCCTCTCCCTAAGCAGGGGAAGAAGATCTTAGAAATGGACTGACCTGAACCCCCCACACCCTGCCCCCCTCGCACTGTTGGTGGGAGGGAGGGAAGGGTGGGGAGGGAAAAGAACGGTCTCTTTTAAAGGTTTAGTTTATTTCTCATATCCTCCTTCTAACTCTAGTCATAATAAATTTCACTTTGCAACTTAAGCTGAGCCTGGTTTGTCCTTGGAGCGTTTTCTCCCAGTTCCTTATCTCAACTCATGAACCTTTAAGTTAATTCCCTGGGGTTTTTTTTCCCCCCTCTCCTTTCCTCCTCTACCCAGCTGTGGCAGGGGAGGAAGCGAGTGAATGACTACCGTGGGTGCTTAGCACTTAACTAGGTTCAAACCACGACAGGAGGTCACAGAAGAAGTCTGTATCAGAAAGAGAACATGAATGCAAGCTTATCCAGATTTAGACTGGACACCTGGGCATCACCTTTTTCTTAACTCTCTTTGCTGACCTTGTTTATAACCCTGTGGCAGTGGGCCACAGATGGGCTTTAGCTTACACAGACATTTGCGATAAACAGAGGGGTTAAAGTAACAGATCTCTACTTCCAAACTGAGAGAATCATCCTTTCTCAGTAAATGTCAAAAAACCTGTTCATGTCTTGTTGGTTTATTCTGATAGCATGCATATAAAAGAAATAATTTTGAAAAAAAAAAAGGAGATACATCATTCCTACTTTGCAATTGATAAGGGATTACACTGCCTCCAAAGTCTGTTTGGTTTTATCCATTTCCTTTCTCTTGATTTTTGTGCTTTGTTGCTATCCTTAACCTATGCCCCAGAGAAAGAGTAAAGAGCTGCTAACAGTGCCAATAACATTCAATAGTTCGTGTTCCCTTACTTTTTACCCAGGCTGAAGTAACCACATTTGGTATGCATTCCACTCTGCAGCATCCTGGAAGCCTGCAGTTTGAACCCGTTTTTCAATTTAGCAGTAATGCACTCTGAACAGTAATATGTTACAGAGCCAGCTGGTCTTCCTTAGCCTTTTACCCTCTTTTAATCTTTTAGTGTTCAACGGACACGTCTTCTACTCTGGGCTGCCATAACATTTGGTCATGTATCATATTTGGGGTACTCTTTTGCATTGCCTCAACCTTCCTATTGTAAAAGGCAAAGGCATTGCTAATAGCATTAAAAACCAAAGGAATCTGTCAATTAATTCAGATTTGAAATTAATGTGCCAGTAAAAGAATGTGAACCATCCTTGGTATGTATTTAAAAAACAAAACAAAATCAAAGATAAACAAATCTAACCAGTTTATATTTTTAGCTCCCTATTAAAGAATTTTGTTCATAAGCATATACAAATATGTATATGCAAGTGTATATATGCATACTTGCATATACTATATCCTATACACCCATACACTTGCACAGATGTGCAAATGCACGTGCACTTGTTCACAAACACACACGTACTCTGTATATGCAGTCACAGAAAACTCATTTTTGACAGAATGATTTGACTAGAATTATTATCACAGCAAGAAAACTAACAATAACAATAGGGAGGAAAGCAACTACTATTTAGAAATTTAGACAAATTGGCCTCAAAGTATAGAAACAAAAATTACTAACTTTGCAGTTAATCAACATGGCCCAGAAAAAAATGTGGTAAAGTATTTAAGTTGATATGCATTAAAAATCTCAAACTTCTCAGATCTTTAAACACAGAAAATATTCAGGCCTCATTCTATAAATTGTCATTGCTTTTCTTTTGGTCTAGCAAAGATGGAGAATCATACAGATTTCTCTACACACATAAAAAATTTTAGCAATATTGGATATGATAAGGAATATAATTTTAAGAATATTGCATAGTGGTTATATATCTGGTTTTACTAGTAGCATAATTTTAAAGCAGTTCTCCTAACTCTTCAGCAATATATCCAAAGGGAAGAGTTTTCAAAGAAAGAAGTATTTGTACTACTGAACAAAGCATGTTAATTACAGTGCAAGGTAGCAAAGAAGGCATAAAATCTGATTTTGTGTAAGCTTGTTTGTGATTTGCTGGAGAAAAAAAAATTTATGAGTAAACACAAATGTTTGTGGAGGGGTTTTTTATAATTTAAATTTTCTAGAAATCCATATGAATCAGGAATACTTAGCAAAATATTTTATATTTTTGAAATTCAGAGTGTGGTCTTTTTTCTCCTAAGAATTAAAGTCATCAAAACTATTTGCAGCTTTCACATTATTACAGTTTGAAGCTACTTGTGATGATTCAAGAAATACAATGAGCTTGTATATACTGAAGGGGTAGTATGTCTCTTCAGCATCTACTTAACTGGCAAAAAGTGCCCAGAATATCACCCATTAATGAAGAATTGGATGATGCTGTTTAAATTCCAGCATTGTTAGTTTATAATCTTAGACAAAGTTCTCAATCCTTCAGATTTAAAGCACAAACATGATCATAAGTATGTATACATTAAAACAGTTTTAAGCCTGAAAATCTTACACATACAATTTAATATTTTAATACACACTCTGGAGTCTCGGAGACAAGCCTACATAGTATATTTTTGAATTAAATTCTAGCAGTAAAAAACACGCATTTTGTGTCCTAATAATGTCTCTCTCTGTTTCTTATTTTAGCCTGACATCTGGTATCACAGCAGATTTCTGCCACCTGCAAGGTCAGGAAAATGCAGACATCTCAACATTTACCGACTACCGCATTATTGGAAAGATTTTTATACGGGTGGGATGGCTTCTGTTTCTTCCCAAGTGTCTCCCATATACAAAATAATAATTATGAAAAAGGCAATCTTAAAAAGTTGCAAAACTGGAAACAAGCATTATAGTGATCCTTATGGTTAATGAAAGAAACAATTATGATTTATAACCCGTGACAAGTAACTAAGTCAGAAAGTGCTAAGAAACTCAGACATAATGACTTCCTAGATTGTTATTCTGCTATGGTGTACACTGGCCTGTACCTGTAGAGGATGCTGTGTGCCCAGTGCAGCTGTAGTAGCTCGGCAGTATTTTGCATCCAACCTCTCTGTCAAGCAAAGATCCCATCAGCCTAAAGCCTCACATACAGCTCCAACTCCCCAACTCCTAACAAAACACAACATCAATGTGCTACCAGCTGTCTCAAAAAACCCCAACAAACCCACACACTTCTGAGCAAAGAGGCTTCTGAGTTCATTAAGCTTAAAAAGTCAATTGTTTCTTTTGCCATCTGCTAACTTATCCTGAAGCCTGGTCTCAGTCTCATCCACCATGGTTGTTGGAATAGCATCTGTCCACCTGCGATCCCGTCAAGTTGAAATAAGAATATTTTTAGATACTAATTAGAAAAAAGTCATGTCTAAGAGAACTTCTCTCTGCTTGTGCTGCCGTTCACAACTCTTCAGCTGTGGGCTACCAGAGAAGGCAGCTCCAGTGAAGCAGCAGATACAGGAACAAGCATGATTATGGGGTAGGCAGCCAAGCCCGACCTGACGCACTCACTGGTGAATAGCCCATAGGCTATGGTCACTTGAGACTTCTTCTCAGCATATCAGAATATTGTTTTCTTTCCTGGTAGGACAGCAAGCTCCCTGACCTCCATTTCAACATGATAGGTAGCTCTTTGAAAGTGTATAAACAACAAAAATAATTCCTCTTGTTTTTCCTTTTAAAATATCTTTTTCTTCCCATCCCCTTTCCAATACCAAAGTAATTTTTCAACTAGTATAGTCACTTTTTTTGTTTTCTCATGCAAAACTAACTTTTAGTTCATATAGACTCCATGGGCCAAACTAATCCTTGCCTTATTACTGGAACTTGGCAAAATTACAAGAAGAAGAATTTGGACCAAATATTTCTGTCTAAGATACAGCAGCAGAAAGATGTCCAGACACCGTAAACTATCCCATATTTTATTCTTGAATTGAAATCCTAAAAAACCTGTTTCTACACAACCAGTTTGGCTCTAAATATATATTTAAGCCTGTAACAATTATGAAAACAGTATCACCTTTTGAAAAGCATGTAATTGTTGATACTGCTGGAATAAAAGGCACTGATAGAAAAGTGCCTGTGATCCATCCGGGCCAAAGCCTGACAAAGGTAATTCAGCTACAGAAAATCTATCTGAAGCAAACATGGTTTCATTTAATGAGTTATTTTGGGTTACATTTTTTCCATTCTCTGTTCCTGCTGATTGATATTTAGCTGTAGACAGAACTTCTATGCATCCAGATGTAAACACCCTTAGATTTTTATTATTTTGTTTTGTTTTTAAAACCATGGTACTCCTTGTTTGGCCACAAGAGGCATATAAGAAAACAACAGCACAACTTCTATGTTAATAACATTTGTTATTTGTTTTGAAATAACCAGATGCCTCAGTCAGGGAGTTACACTGCTGTTGTAGATAAAATCAAAGGCAGAGACACAGATGATATTTCTCTTGAGGAGCCAAGTACCAAACTAAAGAGGGATGACAAAAATGAGCATTCTGAAGTTTGCCCAGAGCTTGGGTTGGATCTCTTTGCCATCTGCTGCCTGTAGGAGCTGCCCTACAGCTGCCTGCCAGCTCCTCACTGCAGGAACCCCATGCTGCACCATGGCAGGAGGCATTCCTGAATCTGGTTGCCAGCAGAAGCAGCGGTGCGGAGAAGACTTTTGTCCCTATTCTGCAATTCCCTTTGTTACCTGGAGAAATTCTCTAGACTAGTAAAAATACCTGAATATTAGCATTTTGCTAACAAATAATCTCATTGATAAAGGTTGCGAAGATACCTAGGTCCCTTGAGAAACAAGATCCTCAAAGGCTTGGTAGTTATTGAACAATGGCTGCTTACTTCAGCATCCCCTTGCAAACCCATAGCTTTGTATGTTTCTTCCAGCTCCTGTTACACCATTTTTTAGCCTATAAAATAGATGCACTAAATGCTCATCTGGCATGGCAGTTTGGTTGGTGTCAACTACCACAAAGCATTTGAAAAAACCAAATGCAGTGTAACACAACACAGTGTACTCTTAACTACTAACTCTTGCCATTGTTTACTTTGCAGGCAGGCAAAAGGAAGCACAAAAGCCTTTCAAATCTTGAACACAAACTTAGGACGTGTGATCGAGGATGGTTACATTTAATCTTTTAAGAGACAATACGGCAAGCTGACTTGCCTCACTTGTCCATGAAAACCCCTGCCATAAAACAGAGGTGTATGAGTATTTACACTGAAAAAAACCAAAAATTCATCAGAGACCAGATGATATCTACAGAGGCCATGACTGTGCATCTTCCTATAGCAGAGATAAGCGGTTACCCAGTTAAAGCCGCTGGAGACTACTTGCAGTATTGTTGCTAACGTATGCTGGTAGAATCAGGATCTCATTTCTCACCATTTCAATGTTCCAGTATCTCAGACTTCTACTCTGTGGGAACATGATTGTTTTGGGCAGGACTTCCCTTTGGGGCGTGTGTCTTTAATTTATTGCTGCAGGGTTGAGTAATGTACCGATCACAGAATCATTCATGTTTTATTAAAATTAATTTCAAGGGAATGTTGGTTTTAGGAAGCATGTGTAGGACTGTTCAGATGCTTTGGCAAAACAATACCAGCAACAAGGAGCAATGAAAATGTTTTGTTTTTTTCATTCCTTTCATTGTAAGGTAAATGAATTCTAGCCTCAGAGTATACCAAGAAAAAAGCAACCAGAAACTCCTGCTATTTTGTCCCAGTTCCTCTGATTTCTCATGTCTATCTTGCATTGCTTTCTGTGGAAGGAGTCCCCCTTGACTAACATGTATCTTTAGGATCTATCTGCACATCTGGGTCAGCACAATAAAAAAGTTATTTGTGAGACCTGTTTTCTTTATTCTCATCTCTGATCTTCACAGGAATATTTCTTTTTAAGTGCCTGTTTTCAGAACTTTTCTAGGCATGTGAAGACAGTAGGAAATAATTGCTTTGTCTGGTAGACAATTTATTGTCTGAGACCATTTTAAGGTGAAGAGACACCACCTGCTATAAAGAGGTCTCATTTACTAAGTGATAGTTACAGACTGAAACCAAAAATGAAAGGAAAGAAAGGTTGATGGCTTCTTGGAATATTTCAGCCACTTTAAAGTGAGGCAGATCCAGAAATTCGCATTTTAGAAGGAAAAGGAGAAAGAGGTGGGCAAAGAGAGCAGTCCTATTGCAAGAACTAGAAGAAAGCAGACACTTTGTGTTGCACAGTCAGCACTGTTGCAGATGTATGCAACAAGAGAGTTCACACCTCATCATGTACAAGTGCACACCACCACTATGGGCACTACAAATGCACCAGATGTGGTATCGAGATGGTTTAGCTAGAGGAATCACCTGTCAGTGATGCATTTTCTGAAACCAGTTTTTAGTGTGGTCAACAGCTTTTGTTATAAGGAGAGCAAACCCATTAATTTTGTTATTGTGTCACAAATCGAAGAAAAAGGAATAAAATTAAAGTCCAAAATGACTAATCAAATTCGCTTGACAAGCACTAATTCACTTTGATCTATCCCTCACCATCATTTCATTGGCAGGTAAACCATACATATTTATAAAAGTGGCAGCAGGCTGCTGTTCTGTTTGTAATTTACAGTAACAAAGAATTCATTTAGATTACCGTACGTGAAGTCCCAGGGTGACTCTGCCATGGTTACAGGCCCCCTGCTATGCAGGATACCTAACATAATAAAGAATAAAGGAAAACAATGCTACACTGAGACCAGGGCTCCTGGGTAATCAATTCAGGTATTTACAGCTGAAACAATAGCTCTGTGCAAATCAGCATCATTACTACAATTTGCTGATAGAAACCCCAGGGAACTCAGGAAGTGTCTGCCTGTAAAGCAGCTGATTAATCTGCGTTACTTATGTTTTGTTAAAGTATTATTTTTTCCCATCATAATAAACTGTAAATGATTGTTTAAGGAAAGGGCATGGGAGATGCAACCAAATGTGCAAGGTACACCTCTCTTCTAGCATTTTGGCCTGCCATATTGGTCAGCAAATGCATCTGTGAAGAAAAGGAGACCAGGATCAACCTTGCTTTTGTGAAGCACCATCACCAAACTCATCTGTTTGGATTTTTTTAAAATGCTTGTTTCAAATCTTACATGCTTTTAAAAAAAAAAATGCAAGCATGGACCCAGGGAGAGCCAGTTTAATCAATCTAATGATGCTTTTGGTTTTGGCACATACATAGGGCTGCTTGTCTACCCATTTTGCCCTTCCTATTGAAAGAGCAAAGCAAAGCAAAAGAAACTTCATTGGCACTGCGCCCTCCCCACTGCTTTACCTCATGAGGGCAAAGTGTCCCACAAGTCCACATCTTTTACAGTGGAAGAGACCCTAATTCTGCATATCCATATATATCCTTAATATTTTACTCATATAAAGAAAATGGCATTTAGGCACATTTTAGAATGTTTCTTCTCAGCACTAGCAATTCATCTTTTAGAGAGGATGAGGCAGGCTGACTTGCCTTGTCTGTCCTTGAAAATCCCTACCATGAAATAGAGAGGTATGACTATTCCCCTTATGTGTGAAACGTACCTTGCACTGATTTGGGAGCTGTTCAGAAAAAAAAATTGAAGCAGAAATTACTTCTTCAGTGAGGGAAGCTTTCAGCACTTCCCAAAATAAAATCCTACATCAGTTTATTTTTAAAATGTTTCTACCTATAGAAAAACTAGATGGTCTAGTTGATACACCACTGCCCGCGGCACCATCAGAATAATGGTTGTTTAAACCTGCTTTTGCCTCAGCAAATGAATACTCACTATCCAACTGTTCCCCAGGCCCTTGTGGTAACACAGATTCTTTTTCATGGGAATTTTTCTTTTCTTCTTCTTGTGTTTTTTAAATAAAGTTTAGATGTTATTGAAACTGTCTCTGGAAAGATGGGCAGTTCTAACCTGGCCAATCGGCCTAGGAGGAGGTTTTGAGTTAACCCAATCCAGACGACCTTTGAAAAGTCTATATAAGTTTTATAATTAAATAATAAATTCAGATTTATGCCACATTTGATTGGCGTAGTTTCTTCACTCAGCTAACAGTTCAACAGCGACAGGCCCTCTGCAGGCTGTTGCTCAAACACCTATGCAACAGTGTCCAAAATCTGAATTTCATCTTAGCTACAAGTACTCTGGCTTTTATGGTGAGACACATCATATATCTCAGTCACAGCTTGTTTAAATAAAGAATATCTGAGCTGCTTCTGCTACTGCTATAGTCTTCACAAACATGCATTCCACATTAGTTGGCTGACTGATCAAAAGTATGAGACCAAAACATCAAGCAACACAGGATTGTGGCCAGAAACTGAAATACCTTTAATGCAGCATTTGAAGCATGGATACATTCCCTCCCAGGAAACAGGACTCCCAAGGCAAGGGCACAAAGTCTGGAAATATCATTGCAAATTGGGAACTCTTTAGTTTTCAAAAAATCATGCCAGGACCAATTCACAGGGACTTGGGATCTGAGAAATCTATATCCTGAATGGAACTAAAAAATGATTCAAAATGCATGTGGAGTCACTTCACATCTGCGTAGTGAGGTTCCTTAGTGAGAAGATGAAACATTTTTCCTTAAGCTGAGACTCTTAGTGCAATGTTTACAGGATGGCCATATGCACATGCCCAACAACCTGGACACTGTACAGAGTGACACAAAAATGATCTCTTCAGACCCTGCCAGCAGCGGCAAAGCTCCGTGGTCAGTGACATCTCACTGCACACAGCACATCACAGATTGATTATGGACTGATTATGAAGTGTGATTGTTAAATTTCAGGAAGAACACACATCTGAAAAGTATTATGGAAAAGAACAATAAGAATAATACATCCCTAACAATAATCTAAGATAAGGGAAAAAATGAGTTTTTGTAGGTTTTTTTTAAGCCTAACAATAGCTTAGCTAGAAATCAATTACTGAAGAAAGTAAGGCACTTAACCTCTAAAATACAGGTGACAGTGGTAACATTTTGGAAGGCTACTACTATTGTTTGAGCTCAGACTTTGAATGGGGTACTGCTGTGGAATGTACGGTAAGAAAAAATGAAAATAGAAAAAAATATCTGAATGGTAGTTTTGTCTCAAAAAGTGAAAAGCCAGACTCTGCACAATCTCCAAGAAGATATTTACTGGAGAAGAGCAAATTATTTTTGTGGCTGTAACAAATGAAATATGAACAAATTTTTCATCAAAAGGTTTTACTTAGCAGTTGGTCAAACTTAGCCCCAAATCCAAATGCTACATGCAAAAGGAGATTCACATGGGAATAATTTTTATGCTCTCAGGCTAAACAGAGCTCCAGACAGTAAATAAACCACAGGTGGGACGCAGTTCTAGATTCAAAGCCTTTTACTTTTAGTTCAAATCAAACAATGTAAGCTCACATAAAATGCAGAGAAACAAGAGAACAAAATAAATAGAGAAACAAAGTCTAGGATGACAAGAAATAAAAAGAAGTCAATCCAGTCCAGAGAAGTAGAGTAAATGAGAGATATAAAGAATAAAAAATTATCAGACTATAGTTTAAAAAGAAAGCATGCCTATTGTTTTGGGACTGAGAATCACCAACTGTAAAATATATCCTACTGCAGGAAACTGATATTGGGAAACAACTAAATTACACCTTGGTTACTAAGAAACAATTAATAAAATGGAGTACCAGAAAATTTAGGGTAAAAAAATGAAAAAACTTTTTCAAGGTAAAACCTACAAAGATGTAGAATACAAACTTCAATAGGATATTCCTTTGGCCTTGTTCTCAAAAGTTGTTTAATCTACACAAAACTTCAGGGGCTTTCTTACAGAATAATCTTACTCTGGAAAGGTAATCTTGATAAGCTTAACAGTTTTGTTATTTGGGTGGTTTTGTGTGTTTTTTGTTTCTTTGGGTTTTTGGGGTTTTTTTTGTCCTTTTTCTGAGCCTATGTAGCTAAACCTGATATATGTGACATTAATGAAAAGCGAGGCTTTGGGATATAAAAAAGGCACAAAGCAAGTGGTACAATTCTGTAACTGGCACTAAGCTGGCTGTGATTCTGGTCACTAGAATGGTCTGTCCAGATAAAATGTAAAGAAGTGCACAAATGGTTGCAAGAGATCAGTCTGTTTCTGTTCTCCTATTTTGGTGTATCTTGGCAAGCATTACCTTCGCTGCTGCAGCATCTCACAGCTATGAGAATTGCAGCTTTCTATTTGACTCAATTATTAGGCATTTCATTTAATAAGGCCTTTACATTCCAAGGTAAACATATGTCTATTTTGGTATTTGGTTAAAATATGCTTTGTAAATTATTTATCTTATCTCTTGAAAGGCAAAAGTATTTCAACAACCTTGATTGTCAAAACATACATGTAGGTCGCAAAGTAAGAAAAGCTTCAGCCACAAAGCTGTTTTCAGAAGTTCCCATGAAATTATCTCTTTACCTAGAAGGCATAATTAAAAGAGATTTAGAAAAACAGACTAAAATAAAATTTAAAAAAAAAAAAAAGGTTATTCTGAAAGCAGCAGTTCAGAAGTTGTTAATAACTCACCCAGCAGAGAAAATTCATGTCATTGCCATTTAAGATTATGACAATAAAGCTATACTCATAAAATCAGCACATAAAATATTTCACTCTATAAAACTTTCTAATTGCTTTTTTTAAAATCAAACAAACAAAACGGAAGGTTGCCAATCAAATACAAATACACTAGAGCTCTGGAGTGGTTTATAAAAAGGAAAAACTTGTAGACCTAATAAGAAATTAAGTCAGGACTTTCATGGTAGAATGAGTTGGAGAGGTAGGTACTTGGCAGAGACAGGGAGAAAATACTCAAGAATAAACATACGTAAGCAACAAAGCATCAAGAATTTGTTAACAGTGAAGCAGGCTCTGGGAAATATTATCACTTGAATTAAAACTGGTGAAGGTCTGAAATTTATTTTTCCTAAGATTGGTCAATGTTGAATCAATGAACTGTCAATTGTGTATAAAACCATAGTTGAAAACAACTTTCCACTGTCTTTAAAATTCTTTGACTTGGACTGAATAAAGATGGTGGTGTTAACTATTTGGTTTCGGTTTTTTTTAATCTCCTTGTCTGAAATTGTAAGCAATTTTGTCCAAGAAGCCATAGTTTTTCCAAGAAATATTTTCTGAATTCTGCCTGGTAAAAACATATCAAAATACAGAAAAGATCTATCTTTTTTAACAGAAAAAAACAAAACAAGCCAACCAAAAAAACCTACAGAACTCGCTGCTCTGGGTCTCAAACCCAGAATCAAAATCCTACCCACGGCAGAAGTTACATTCTCACCTGAACATGATACTCAATCCCTAGTCTCACACTGGGAAGAGATTCCTTAAATCTTCTAAAGCCAGGGAGAAAACCACTTATTTGAATCTCTGGATATGCTCTATGGATATTTTGATTGGTTTAACAACTTTTGACCAGATATCAATTTTTGTCATAAAATAATTCCAACAGTGACAAATCTTATGTGAAAACCTAAAATTTTTCTAGAATCTGAACATATACCATATTCTTGGCTGTGCAACAACCCTTTCTGTCTGCTTCCCTCTTCCAACAATTTGCAAGCAGCAAGCCACCTATGTTAGCTGATTCAGTCATGCCAATTTTATGCTAACCCCACTAGCTGAGCAAAACAGCAAAGTTGCATAAATGGAGAAAAGCACATAATGACTGCAACCATACAGACAAACTTCTCACATCTGGAAAACTTTAAAAACCAAAAAGCTTTTCTGCATGGGAAAATTATAATTTGCCAAGGACCCACAGTTAAGAAAAAGTAGGCTTCCTGACTTTGCTGTGAAGCAAGTCAAACCTAGAAGGAGGCAAGCAAGCAAACCTTTCAATATTTCTTTCAGCACATGAGGGAAGCAGCTGGCATAATCAGACACAAACCAGATAGCACAACATTCTGCAATAAAAACTTTGGGATGCTTAGGGTGTCAGTCAAGCCACAGTATGTGACAACCTGTACAACATGCAAAAGGTACTCATTCCATCTCACAGTACCCAACACATAACCACTGGATGACTCAATTTTCACAAGCAATACCAAGTATCTGAAGAAACCTCATACATGTGCTGTGGTTTCACACATTTGTGCTCTTCAGCACTGTTCAAATTTTTTTAAAAATTTTTTGTTGTTGTGGCCCCAATTTTTTTCTCTGACAGGTACTGAACACTCAAAAAATGTGTAGTATAGGTTTGAGTTTGCAAAGTCTTCATTTATTTATTTTACTTTGCACAGGCAGCTATTCCAATTCCAGTTACATAAGCAGCCTTTCAGAAATCCAAGGCACAAAGTGGACTGTGTATCAAAACTTACAGAATATTTCACCTACAGGCAACTGAGCCTAGATCAAGTTGCTACTTCTCTGGTTTCTGCTGTTAGTTAAATGACCATTTTTTCCTACAAATCATTGACTTCATGCTTATTGTACTAACTGGCACTGTTACCCCACTCTAATTAAACTTATGATAAGTACAGTGTCATTAAAGCAGCAAAGAAGGCTGAAATATCAAAGAAACATGATAGTGTATGGAGATCAAGATTTT
>VYZT01006123.1:0-46296 GCA_013400735.1 Pomatostomus ruficeps | reverse complement strand
TTTATTTTATTTTATTTTTTCTCAATACCGGTTCCTGGAAACCACAAAGGGTGAGGGAGTTGCTCCACAGCTTTCAAAAAAGCAAAACAAAACAACATTTCTCTTGGCATTTTGATTACCAGTACTGCCACTGCATTCCATGTGCAAAAACAGGTTTCTGAGAATGTGAAGACTTTTAAATAAAACACTACAGCTCAGCAGACTTATATTTTCTAGCGACACTTGAAAAAACCCATGCAGCCTTATTCCCCTGAAAATTATATTAACACGTTTATTTTGGCATTTATTCTCTGCTTCTCTCTTCTCCACACCCAAATGTCAACATTAGAATTTACAACCTTCACAAAACAAGTGTTTCCTAGTGTTTTGCCGCTCTCGTAAATGAGCTTTTCAACCAGGTGTTGGCCACAGCCTGAACACACCCTGATGGCTTTACAAGTGGATAGGGAAAAACCTTCCTTTCTCTCAGCTCCACATAAACAGTTTTGCCTGAAACCAGCCAACAGCTTGAACGAGAGATGACAGCACATGAAGTGATGAAAATAAGTGAAGTTCATATCAATTAGCGCTGAGAGCAGAGAGAGGGAGAGTGTGTGTATTTGTGCACAGGCGATGTCACAGGGAACAATTTCATTGCAGCAGTGAAGCGGCACCCAGAGGTGTCCGAGGCAGCGCAAACACTGTTTGCACTCCCTGCACATTTACAGCAGAGCCTCACATCCCAAACTTTGTGCCATTTTCCCCACACCAGGTAATTCAATGCTTAGCAGAGGTGGCACCTGCTGAATAAAATGTTTTCCAGCATTTGATGCTCCTCACTGTTGGCTGCCTGGTGCCTGACGTGGTTCCAGTGCTTGGAACGCAGAACTATTCTGTTCCCACGCAGCCCTCAGTGAGGTGCCCATCACAGGGATCCTGGCTGCTCCCAAACTCCAGTGACTGCAGCCATGGAACCCCTCGGTGAACCAAAGGAATGGTACCACTGCCTATTTAGGAGGTGTGCAAGTGACCACAGAGATGGTCACAAGTGCCTTTTTATTTCGGTGCCTAACCTGGCATTTTTTGAGGCTGACACTTCAGAGGTGACTACATCCAGTGCCTGCACCCTGCCTTGGCAGGGAGGGAGGGATCAGGGGTGCCTTTGCCTGGTGGTGGGAAGGCTGTTCCCTCTCAGGAGCTGTCGATGTCCCTGCACGGTGAGCTCAGCCTGGGCTGCATCCAGCTCCCTGCCTCCCCAGCAGCTCCCTGCCCTGCAGCACAGCACGTGCAGGAGGGACAGCAGGATGCTCTTGCACTCCAGGCTCTGCCCTGGATGCCAGTTTAGTAATGGATGAAATTCAGAATGATAATCCCAATCCACAGAGCCGTTGCACTGGGGTCAATTAGCTCTGCAGCTGCCTTGACCTGAACGCCTCTCACAGCTTGGAAAACATTCGCCTGTCCCTGCCACAGATTTCCTGGGAGCAGGAGAATAAGCTCCTTTGCCCTCAGACTTGACTTCAGCTGAACTGGATTGCCTTCGGGGAGCCCTGGAAGAGCTGGCTCATCTCCAAACACTGCTGAAATCAGGAGCCCCACTTCTTTTTCCCAGGAATTTCGAGTCATGCCCCAACGTGGCCCTTCATTTTCCCTTTACCATAACGCCAAATTCCTTCCTAAGGCATTTCAGGTAGGAGCTGAGCTGGGAGGGAGCAGGCTGTGCTGCTCCTGGGCTGGCAGGGAACAACAGTCCCCAGACGTTACCGTGATGGACACGCCGACACGGCGAAACGTATGGCACCAATTAAGGCAGCATCAACAATTATGCAGAACACAGTTGAGTGGATTAATTTGTTGCCTGGAGTAAAGGCTGCCAGGACGAAGCTGGCTGTCAAGAGACACGCTTTCATCTCGCCTGCTGCCTGGTGCCAAACATTATGAAGCCCAAGTGCACTAAGGATGATCTCTGGGATTCTTTTTCTTCCTGGAGCAAGGAGGGCACAACCAATTAATGTCTCTACATGCTGACTTCTTTCTTCTTTGTAAGGAAAAAAGAAAAAAAAAAAACCAAACCAAACCCACACTTTAAAAGAAGTCCCCAAATGACCATTATTCCCAAAAGACTAAAGTCAGAACTACAAAGTAACTGGGAAAGGATAGTTCTTTCCTTGCTCAGAAAGGTTTTCTTTTGCTGAGGGGCTGATGTGAGAACTCATTTGTCAAACACACTTTTTCCCAGTTCTCTAAGCAGAGAGATGAAAAATGGTTAAATCATCTGTGTGGCTTTTTTCCAGCTTGCTATTTTTACACTGACCAGAAGGATACTGACACCCTCTCCGTCTCTTTCTTCCCACCTGTTCTTTGCCAAGGAAGATGCAAGATTACCTCTAGCAAGTTCTGACTAAGTTCTCCTGCCTTGCCAAATACTGCAAGAACAAGCAGCTGATTTTCCCTAAAAACCTTATGTTTGCTACATGCTACGGTAGGTCTGTCAGAGTATTAAACCGCAAATAAAAAACTAGGACTTGTAAATAATCACTTACTGCATTAATAAGCAGCAGCATTTGAATTCCTGCTAAAGCTCTGTACCAGCTGTGCTTTGTCCCAAAATCTAATTTTAAAAAAAACCCCAACTGCTTATGCTGGTTCCTACAATATGGAGAATATTCAACTGCTCTCCATAAACTCTGCTGTTGTTTCCAGTGCAGCTGGTCCCACATCAGGCTTCCATTTGTCCATATTTAGCCTTGTTAAACGACAGCGTGCCTACCTGAGACATAAATTACCTTGAGGCTTGGAGTGACGCCATCCCGAGGAAGGAAACTTTTCCTACGACTGCACTCTTTAATTTAATGCAGGCAGAAGTCCCCTGCCCACTTACAGCACAGCACAAGCTGACGACAGTTGTTAACGGAGAAATCCAGTTTTAATCCAACACTCCCAGCACACACATTGTTCTCGGAGCAGCAGAGCCATGAAATCTGTTCTTTTTCAGAAGGTTTACATCCTGTGTGCCTTAGTCCCCGGGACATTTATAGCATATTTGCAGCTTGGCTGTATTCCCATCACAAAACCTTCCAGATCCTTTCTATTATCTACTTCCAACACCTCCACTGAACTCTAATGGATTCCTGAGCGCTTTGCCCCATTTTTCTAACTTAGCGCTCATTTGTCTTCATTTCAAGAGCTGTGCTTCCAGGGTTGTTTTCTGCAGGGATTTGCATAGATCCAACATCCTCCAAACAAAAAAGATAAAAATCTCAAAAAAGGCACTTCCTGAAGAATTATTTCCGCAGCCAATAATCCTCTGCCTGCTGCCAGGCACGGCGTCAGGCTGGGAAACACCTGGGTCTGTGCTGAAGGGGGGATATTCCCTTTCCATGGACAGGAGAGAGGAACTTCTCAAATCACAGCAGGGAAAGGTTCCCCTTGGGTGTTTTCTCCCTGGATAGAAGCTCTGCCCAGCACACAGCAGCGCTCACATCCATGGGGTTCCCCCCAGCACTGCCCCCAAGGAGCTCTGCCCCAAGGCTCCTTCTTATCTGCTGTTCCCAGGTGTTTCTGACGCAGCCTGAGGGGCAGAGAGGGCCGGCAGGAAATCCAACGAGAGCAGAGCGAGGTCAAAGCAGGACAGGATAAATTGTATCCATTCAGACGTGCCAAAATCTGATTTTTTCCTCAATTAAACTTCTAAACGTCTACATCATTAAGAATTTTGATGAGGGGAAAAAAAATTTATTCCCTCGTCTTTTTTCCTCTTGCTAGCAACTTCAATAAAAACACTTCCTCCTAAACATCTTTTCGCTACCACCTTTTTTCCTTTTCTACCGTTTTCTTTCACTTTTATTATTTTTGAGCCCTCATGACGTGAAATGTTTTCAGAAATGTCAAGATAATAAAACATCCACAAAACAATAAAAAATATGAGAGAGGAAAAATAATGGCAAGATTTCATTTAGCCTTTGAGAGAGGAAAAATAATGGCAAGACTTCACTTAGCCTTTTAGATTAAGTAGCACAAGAAAACCAGGAGAAAAGGAGTGAACTTAAAATCCCAAAATATCTATAGATCACTTCCCTTAAAAAAAAAAACAAAACTCCTAAGTTTTTATGTGAAAAAGTACTCCTGAATACATGGAGATGGGCAGAAGAAAGACAAGGTTTTTCAGTGAAGCCTCGTTTTTCTGCAGGGGAGTTAAAGAAAGGACAGCTCATTACGATGAAGGTTTAGTCACCAGCATCACATGATCGGTGATTAAGAGGAGCATGATTGCACCCAGAGTGATTCCCCAAGCCAGGGTAGAGGGGAGCTTCAGGTGGCCTCGGGTGACAGCGGAGGACACAGGACAGAACTCGCTGGAACAGCAAGGGCTGCTGAGATGCTCATGAGCTTCTCACCCTCCCACGAGGAAGAAGAGGGTAGAGCCCACGTGAAGCCCACGTGGAGCCTCTGCCTTCTGCAGAGGTGGGATAAGAGACAGCAAAATGATCTGATCCATCCTGCTTTTAAAGAAAGGACTCGGCCACTCAAATATACGGAAAAATTAAACATTGATTATGTGCTGAAGGACTTGAAAAGTAAAAGTTTTCTTCACGAGGACTGGAAAGCGTGAGCTCAAGAGCAAAGCCAGTCCTCCTGTGGAGCTCCTCATGGGCACCTCCTGGGACATTTCGCCCTGGGCTGCACCTGCAGCTCCCCCGTCCACAGGGAAGCCACCTCTGCACACCCAGGTCTTCCCGAGCAGCGAGTCCGGGCTGGATCCCGAGCACAGCTCCCTCTACGTCCTGCCCCTCGGGGAGCACTCACAGCCTCAGACTGCACTCCACAGGCCAAAATCTGCAAATCCATGGCGCTCTCTAGTGTTTTGGTTCTGCTCGGGAGAAACACGAGCATCCCCAGGCACCGACGTGGTGCAAACACCCAGGCAGAGGGGTGCCCGAGGCATCCCAATGCTGTTCATTCGGGTGAGTTTGCCAATGTTCAGGTTTATTCGGGTTGGGCTGCACCTTCTGGTGGATGACGCTTCCTAGCTGTGGCCCCCTGTCAGGGTTTGGGATACCTTTTGTTTAGCTCTTTGTGTTGGAATTTTTTCCCCATTCTAGCTGCTGGGGGGTGTATAATGGCGAGTGATTAGTTGCTTGATGAACCTTGATGGTGGATCATTAAGAAGGGACAAAGAGATGAATGCAGCTGGCTAGCCTTATCTGGACTCCCTGATAGCTGGGATGGTTTCCCCTCAGAGTGGGGCAGGGATACGGGGACTGGGACGGGATAAAGGAGCCAAGCACGGCTGAAGGGCACTCTTCTTCGCTGCTGGACTCCCAGAGACAGAGGCTGCTGGAGCTCGAGANGGTTTGTGTGTTCTTATTTGTTGTAGTTACCATTGTTGTTGTTTTGCCTGCCTCATTATATACATATATATATATGTAAAATATATTAGTAAAGGACTGTTATTCCTCTTTTCTCATATCATTGCCTGAAAAGCCCTTGATTTCAAACTGTTGCCGATCCGGAGGGAAGGGGGTTACATTCTCCTATTCTAAAGGAGGCTTCTGCCTTCTTTGGCAAATACCTGTCTTTGAAACCAGGACACCCCCACTGCAGTGCCTCCAGGGCAGTCATCTAAACAAAACCAGGATTTTAAGCCACATTCCTGATGGACAGAGCTATTTCAGTGAAGTTTCTGATTCCAGGGTTAGGTCCCGGCAGACCCTAAGCGTGATCCTGTCCGCTCCCAAGCTGGCCATCAGTGATGTGTAACCCAGGTTGCTGTTTTGGGGTGCAAACTCAGAGGAAAATCCCGCATGGAGGAGCCGTCCCAGGGAGGGCTGTGGGAGTGGGACAAGGACGGGCACAGGGCGGGCTGAGGGCTCCTCTGGGACCTGCAGGTGCCATTAGCCATGAGGAGCAGCAGCCTCCATAGAAACACCCGTCCTTCCCTCATGTCTCACCCCTCCCCATTGCCGCTTCACCGGGGAGGAGATGAGGACAAAGCACATTTCCAGCTGTCAAAGGCAAGCACAACGCAAAAAGGCAACTGCTCTGATTTGCTGTTGAACAGCTTGCTGGTCCCTTTGTTAATGGTTCTCTACTCTGATACCATGCCTCTCTTCCTCCCCTGCTTTCTGAGGCTGACAACTCACGACAGAAACACAGCACACCCCGCAGACTCACAGCCTCAGGTCCAACTGCGTCTGCCAAGTGACGAGACCGATGTGGCAATTTGCTGCAGAACACACGAGGTTCCGTCTCCTCTCCCTCTTATTCTCCCTCTCTCCCCTAATATACATTTCAAATTAAATCAGCATCCAAAGGGAGGAGACTCCTCCAGTGCCCAGGAGAACACATTTTCTCCACACTCACAACGCGGTGACGGCAGAAATACGCCCGCACCGTGTAATTGATTTGATGTGTGCCACGTTTCCATGGGATAAACACCACCCCCTGCACTCCTGGCGCTCCAGAGCTCCAGCCTAAGCTCCTTGTCACCGGCGTGTTGGGAGTCCAGCGAGGACACTGAGTAGTTTTGACACGGAGATAAGTGCTCTTATCTTCAGCTCCCAACGTTGCTCCTTTGAATGAGCACTCCTGACAGTTTTCACTGTTGGAGCTGCTCTCCAGCGAGGGACGGCAATAGGGGAAAGCCTTTTTCACCCACCTTATCTCAGCAAACTTCTCTGCTGGGAGAATAAGCCAGGCTTGCCATCAAACCAGAGACCTTTCAGCAGGACACATCATCACAATTCATGGGGAATAAATTAGGACTCCCTCTAGAAAACACACTGCATAAGCACCTGAATAAATACAGATCTTAGGCTTAGCTGTTGCTTCGTGGGCTTAGCAAGTCCCAGACACTCATCTCCAGAGCCTCGGATACAACTGCAATGCACCAGCAGAACCGTGCATTCAAACTGTGCTGTGCTGCCGAGAAACCCTCTGATTTTAGAGCCAAAACATCAGAACATAAATTGTAAAGTATCTTTCAGGAGGTTGGTGCCAGAACCAGAAGAAAACTTGGTCCTTCAAGTCCCTCACATCTCGCTGTAGCACACTGTGCCTCCGCTCAGCCTGTGATGCCAGAACATGGGAGTGAAACTCCTGCTTTGCGCTTTCTCTCTCCTCGTGCTGCAGGGCTGGCTGCACACCACAAACCTGATCATTAAGCCACGACTCAGCTGGAGCTCAGGAAAAGCCCCACTGATTTGAATGGATTTAGGATTTCGCTCTCTGCCTCTCTATACAGGGATTAAAGAAATATTCTCCTGCTAGAAAAGTGCCATACAGGTCTGCCTGAGTTCAATGGGATCTTTAAAGTAAAGACACGGAGAAGGTGCAATCATTTCTATGGTGTGGCAGAGGGTGAGTTCTAGGGCCAAAACAATATTTCAGGCACTGTAAATCCAGTTCATCTGTCTTCAATAGATGAGACAGACTTGGACAGGAAAACTGAAAAACATATAATAATGAAAAAATCCAGGACAATAAATTGCCAGAAGAAATAATAAAAAAAAATGCCTGAAGTATATCAGGAGGGAGATGTCTAGAGAAACAGTAGGTCTCTGATGGACCAAGCAAGCAGAGGAAGCAATCAAACAGGGAGGTTACAACCAAGCCAAACAATGTCTTTGCAATCCGTATTCACTCTGGAGCGTGATTGGGGTTAGAAAAAGGCAGAAGAAAAATAGCTATTATGTAGGTCACTGTCTATGCTGAGACGCTACCTGACATGCAGGAATAAAGTAATAAGAGCAGCACTGGAAAAAATCAAGGTGTGCTGTGGAATACAATCAGCCAGACTGACAGCAGCTTTCTAAATGCACTGGCCAACAAGGTAACTGAGCTCCTGACAGGAATATGGAATCCATCTTCAAACAGCTGATACTGCAGAGGGACCCAAGAAGGCCAAGATCATTGTGGGATGAGCCTAACAATTCTAAAATGCCCAGCCTAAGAAAAACATCTGAGAGGAGTCATGCAGCTTGAAATGAAAACGCCTCGGGCCAACTGCAGTTTCAGTTTCTTTGTTTTAAGTCAGTGAAGTTACTCTGAATTTTTAGTGGAGGAATCCAGTTTTGATACTGGCCAGATCATTCTGGAAGGGTCTTTGAACGCTGGCAATGAAATATTCACCTGCACAAATCAACAAGCCTCCATCTACAGCCAGTTCCTAGGGTGGTAAGAGGGAAGAGTTGCAGAGACATCTAAAACAAACAATATTTTTGAATAATATCTGTTAAAACTATCAGCAAGGAAATAAACTCTGTTTTATTGGACTGAGCTGAAAAGCCACCTAGGCTGTGTGTGCACTCCTATTTCAGGATGAAGTTTTCAATTCATCCCCTCTTTACCACACAAAATGCCAATTGCAAAGCAATCCTGGGCGTGCGAGACACAGCACTGCACCCTAAGCAATAAATTATATTGCCACAACAAGAGTGAGCACCCCGTGGATGCGTGGGGCACGTTGACTGTCGGTGTCTGAAGTGATGAAGAACAGACAGAAATAGGAACCACAGCTGGTGATCAAAGGCTCATTCAGGCTCCAGCTGTATAAATTACAACCTCTTACTGAGGAAGCTCAGTGATACATTCAAAAAACAAAATGAGAAGCACGTTGCAGATAACAACTGAAAGAAACCAGCCAAATACCTGACTCCCACCAGCCAAACTTCACTTGCTCTCAGCGGGACTGGAATTTTAGCTTAGAACAAACAATTGCTCCTAATTTGGCTGTGAGTATGACAGGGATGTGTTAAAGCATCATCTGGAACATACCTGGAAAAAAAGACATAGATATTTTAGAGATGTTCGATAGATACGTACCATTCTTGACTTTTAGAGACATCCTGGTATGCCACAAACTCTCAACTGCACAAACTATCTGAGAAACTGTATTTCTACCCATTTAATAGCTGCAGGGACATTTCAGAAGGAGGAAACATGCTGAAAAGCCAGCTCTTTTTAATGCATCTCTACTTGGGAGCCCCAAAGCAGCTGGACCACTTGCCATTTTCCGTATGCTGAGGCAGTATTTGCCTGGGAAATGGAGTATTGCAGTTTCCAGAAACCAGTATGCCAAATCAATCAGCCCAAGTATCAGCCAACACTTACAAATCAAATAGCATTTAAATCTGATGAAAGTCATGACTGAAAATTCAGAGGCAGTTAGAAAAGGATTTTTAAATTACAATTTCTCTGAAGCATTTGAAACTAGAAAGACACTCACGCATAGGCAAAAAGGGACAAAACCCAAGTTAAAGAAATCTGATGAAAAATTCTACTTCAACTAAAGCCTACATCTCAACATCTTATTAATGTCAAAGCAATATGAGCTGAGGCTCAAAGGGAGCAGGCTGACTGAAGCCTTTGCTGCCACCCAGATTCTGATGATCATTATCCTTTCTGCAGCGTTCCCACATGAAAAGTTGTTTCCAAGCCTGCACTCAGCAGAGCTCTTAAGCACATGCTGAACCCAGTCAAATCAAGACTGGACACGAAAGGAGCTCTCATTCCATTAGCCCTTGTAAAGCTCGCTGCAGAAGTGCCTCGTGCAGTTATATAGCTCATTTCACGTGCAAGGTTAAAGCTTTCCTCATCCAAAAAATCCCAGACTATGTAATTAATCCACTCCAGCAGGGTGCTGCATGCTGGCAGGACCCTGGCTGCACACAGCACTGAAAATAGGGTGACACTGGTTGTCTGCTCTCAGGAGAACCAAGCCAGCCCCAAGGAATTACAGCTTTTTACCCAGTGCACTGGAAACTGCAGCTGATGAGCCTCCTCTCACAGATAACCTGGCATTCTGAAGCTCAGTTTATCTTGGCATTGGTCCTTCCCTCTGCTTTGAAAGGCACACAGAGAAAAAACTGCTCCAAGATATACCAGTGGAATAGTAAAGAAACATTGAGATCAGAATGGAAATAACAGAAGAACAGGGTTTTCAGTTTGACTGACTCCACCCTTTGCCAGAATGAGATTTTGGGACATAATGACAGGAATAAAGTGCTGTCAGTCCTGGCTCTGAGGCCACCAGAACCCACTCCTGGCGCAATGCAGTTTTAAGACAGCTTTGTGCACCTGTAACCTCATTTCACACACACTGCATTCACGAGCTCCTCTATGCTTTGTCTGCTGCCACCAGATGCTCCTGCAAGCAAGGGTCCTCGGGATGCAGGAATAACTCATCACCTTCTGCCAGGACACATGGACAAGAAGGAACTGTCTAGGATTTTTTTTCAGTGGGTCTTACACTTGGATTCCTGAACACCACAGAAATAGCAGCAGCTTTAAGACTAATTTGCAAACTCAAGCAGCTAACCCAGATGTGATGTTAAAGGCCCTCCATGTCTGACAAGTGAGATTTTATTATAAACAGTCCTTATGAGGACTGCTTGAATTCCCCTCCAGGGTTCTTTGGTCTCACAGTTCTGTAGAAAAAAATTCGTCTCCTTTATGCTATAACACGCTCAGAAATCCACTTTCAGCACAGGAGCAAATACTGACTTACACTCACGCTGTCTCAAGTAGGTGCTTGCCTTTTTATAAATAAATTCACCTGCAGTGACTAAAAAGCAGTAACAAGGCTCCCAGGGAATGCTATATATGCACGTGATAGTGCTGGTGCGTTTTAGGAAAGCGATACAGATTTTGGAGATTAGAGGATAATAAAATGAAGAGAAATAGCTCCTCATCAGAGTCTTCAAAGGAAAAGACTACTGAGAAAAAAATGTGGATAGACTCCAGCCTCATAGTAATTCCCTTCCATTCTGCATTTGGCATCAAGCTCCTTCTGATTTCTTTACTCAGGCATATTTTCCCTCCGGGGAAATTCATTACAGTTAGAACACTGCCCATGATTTCATAATACGCATTTATGGAGTTAATCACACTCGCGTCTCTCAAGGCGTCTGTTGCTCTGCTTTGGTAAATTCCTGATTATCCCTGCAGGACAGCAGTGCCAATCCTGGGCCCTCCTGCAGTGGGTTGCCATGCTTCATGTTCAAGGGAAGGAGATGTTCCTTGGGTGTGACCAACACAGGCTGCCTGGTACCACGGCAGGCGATTTGTAGTGTTCACCAGAACTCTCCAGGGGTACTCATCTCCTCAATCTTTTCCTCTTTGCCTGCTAGATTTCCTCTCAAGGAAAGCAGGGCAGCCTTGCTGTGACAAACATCTAGCATGGGTCCACCTTCCATTTTAATTACTTCTTACTGGCCATGGTAGCAAAGCACAAAATGGGTCACACTGTAACACAAAGCTGCAGCTGAAGGCTTTAGCTCTGCTCTTCCCTCTCCACTGAACTGCCGCAACTCAGTAACGCCACCAAGGCAAAAATCCGGCTCAAACTGAGCCAACTCAAATTAAAGAAGTAGGAAATCACAGCACAGAAGCATTTCTCAGCAGACTCCAGTTTTTCCCACAGGATTGTCCTTCCAACGTGCATGAACTTGCCTCTGGATGTGGATGCTGCAGTTTGGAAGCAGCACTTTGCCTGCACAGGGATCTCAGGGAATTTCTAATTGGAGCTGCTGCTCCAGCATCGTGTGTTTTAAAATACTGCTGTAATAAATCCTGCAGCTGCAGATTCAATACTTCATAAAGGCAGGCATGACCTTGTAAGACAGAGTTTGAGGGGGCAAATTCGCTCTTAATTGAGTCCTGTAATAAAGCATTTCAGGGAGAAAGAGGACAAGAATGGAAGCTGGATTTGATCCTTCAGTCCTGTCTTCCACTACAAATGGGAACAATTCAGCATGCAGGAAAGGAATTCCTTGATTTTAAGCAACATCTTTATACCAAAAGTTCCTCTAGACTTTCTCCAGTCTTAAGCACCACTTTATAGATTCTGGTTCCACGAGGAACCCCATATTCCGAAAACAGATAGAAATTTTACATTTCAAAGGCAGCAGGCTAGGGAGTTGAAAATTATAATTTTTTACTGTGACAGTAACTATAACAGCTGAGACTAAGGGGCAATGGCACAAGTAGCCAGCATGCACCCACAAATACGAAGGCCCTGCCTTAAACAATTGAAAATGTAATTAAAAAAAAGAATTAAGCACTCTTTGGAGCTTCTGAGAGTCACTACACTCTTTTTTCTTACTACTTGATGAGAACTTGAGCCAAGTTTGTTTTGCCTGGAAACACAGCAAAGATCCTAAAGCCAACAGATTATGGAATAAAAGTAAATACGGAGCCAAACCCACATGGCAACAGGGCGATATTGTAGGTTGCAGTGGTGCTGCATTAACATCCCCAAAAGCATAACCCATGTTGTTAGAAGCTACAGGCCCTGAACCAGAACTCTGCTGGTTCTTAGGCAGTGAGATTTGTGGGATTCCCAGACATTCTCACGATCTCTCACTCTCACAAGGATGAAGCGTTGGCCTGGGTGTGAAGAATGGACAAAGGAAACACAGTGGTGCTGACCTGGGAACACAACACCCTCACATTCGTATTTACCTTTGCATTCAGCAACGCTCCAAAGCAGAGAGAGAGAGATTGTTCTTGTTTAGAAATCCAAATTTAGACATCCAAATGCATATCAAAGAATCCAAATATCTAACCTCAATTTAGGGTGCTGCTGCCACTCCCATTTGAATTCCACAGAAGCTGTGGCGTACTCACACTGTTGAAATTAGGCATTTATGTAACTGTCCAAATAGGAACGTAAAGACTAAAAATAAAAACCTTAACCGTGAGATCAGTTTGTTAACTAAACAACAGTCCTCTCTGCCTTGTGGCTTCCTTTTTCCTGAATGATCAAATTACAGGTGTTATTCTCCATCACTCACTCAGGGTTCAGGCTCGAGCTAATTGCACGGGATGTACACAGCAGCTATGACAGGGCCTGTCAGCAGTGAGCAACAGCAGAATCAATCCTGCCTTTGCACAGCTGGTGCACGGCACTTTGGAGGGAAATTTTTAAATGCTGTGCCATCTTTGGATTCAGCAATAAAAAGAGAAAGCACTGGAACTGCCAGGGTCCACGTCCCAGGAAGCCTTTTGCAAGAGTTACACAGACAGCAGGGAAAGCATCTGGTGTGGTAGCCAGGGAACACCAACAGCCTCACCATCTGGAGGAGCTCAGACCCGCAAAACAACATCTGGGAGAGCTCAGGTCTCTGTAAAGAGCCAAATTATAAAACTATTGTGCACGTTAATTTAGCAAAACAACAAGACTCGATCAGTAATCAGTAGAGAAGGACAGACACGTTCAGCAGGCACACCACTCCTTCCCATGAACAGCCTTCCAGGGGAGCCCACCAGGAGACAAGAGGTGAAGCCTCTCTCACTAGTTTGGATTGTACAAGTCATGTTTAGACAGTTAAAATTACTGCATGAAAGGTCAGCTTGCCTATCTCTGCAAAGATGAGACCAAGGCTGAAGCGCCATCAAGGATCATCAGTGAGAACCGGCTCAAAATCCATCCACTCTCAGTAACCTTCCCATGTCCCACAAAAATCTTGAATACTTTTGCAACACAAACAGTAAAACTTGTTTAACAGCCATGCCAGCTTTCAGACTTTCCCCAGCATGCTCGATAAGACTACGAATCAACAAAATAAAACAAGCCAGGGAGGGGCTCTAGCTAAATGCCAATTACAGCAAGAAGAAATTCAATCTGTGGGAGCAAGTAGCAGCCCTTTCTTCTTCTTCTTTTTCTTTATTCTTTTTTTTTTCCGTGCTGTCTTTATGCTTAAGACTGAAATATCCAAACTATATTTAATGCATGGAATCCCTGCAGTGATATGTACTTGATAATACTTGACACGAGGGCCTGGGCTAAATCTCATCAGCAACAATAACTGTTTGCCAGACACAAATATCCCATAGGTGTGAAACGAAAACCTGCACAAGTGTCACAGAGAAAAGACTGTCCTGAGGTACCACAGGGCAGAGGCACAGCTGTGAAATTACTCTGGCAGATGCTGACACAGCTAATAACGTGATCCTTTCAATCACACACGTTGGAGTCCTCGTGGCATCTGTAATTCGTTAGAACTCCCAATCTGCCACTTCGTTCTGAGGACACGGGGAGGAAGCGAGCCTGTGCTCTGCCTGCCTGCACACACCTTGGCTCAGCAGCGCTTTTCACATCTTTTCCAGCATTTCTGCTAAAACACCAGGCAGGTATTAGGGAGCAAGCAAGGAGGAGAGCAGTTTCTGCTGCTCACACACATCAGGGGACAGCAGCACAGCCATGCCAGGGAAAATAGCTTTTGTGAGATTCTGTACCTTCAGAAATGCAGCAGTTGTGACTCGGGTGCAGAGGTAAACCACTGGAACCGTTTAAATGAACTCTGCATTTCTGAAATGCCAATTGTGCAGAACTGCTGATATTTCATTTCCATAGATATTCTGCATCTGGTGTTTATGGCTTTGTGTGGCTGCCAGAGAGCCCCAGGAGCTTTGGTCTGGGAGCCAGGCCAGTGTCTACCAAGTTAGTTGGACTACTGTGGATACACAAAGATCCAATATTTCTCTGATTTAAAGCTTTCAGGTTTTTCTCAGAGACTTTTGTTTTATTTATAGCTAGCATGTGTGGAGAGAAATCAAACAGTCATTTAAATTACCATGCCACTATAGGCCTATTTCTTCCAGTTTCATATTTCAGTATCTTATTTTGAAGCACAGAGAATTGGAAATCTGGTTATTTCTATGTAAACATCCATTTGTGAATTCAGAAATTCAGTAAGGGAATGCCTCTCCATTAAGAAAGGAAAAGGGCAGATAGAGTTTTGTCACAAAAGCTGGAAACGTGACACTATTTGTACAGATGGTCACTGTCTCTGTTGCAGCCATGTAAGAGTTAAGTGTTTTTCCTTCTCCCTCTCCTTATGGCACAGATTCTTGTCCTTCTGTTGCAGAAAGCTCTGAAGTGTCAATGGAGATGCCCCAGGTATTCTGATCCTTCAAGTTTTAAGGTTTTCTTCTGCTTGGAGGGATGCTCTCCATCTCTCCCCACAGAAAATCAAAAGAATTCTGATCATTAAATTGCTAGAAGAGAAAAAATTAAAAATACAAGGCTGCTGTCTAACAAAAATCAAACAGAATTAGTGAAAACCAAGAGTTCCTCTTCAGGGAATATTTTACGTGTCTGTGCAGACAGAAATATTGAACAGAAGTGTGCACAACTTTATTTAGTGGGGACATGCAGGATGCTCGGCCATCTGTTGAATGGAAGGCTGCCAGCTATCACAGAGTCACACCTTGAGCCTGGAAGCTGAGCCTACACGGCAAATCCGTGCATTTCTTGTGCTGTCTGCGTGCCATCAGCCTTTCCTGTACCTACTCCTCAGCTTTTACAAGGGCAGATCCCAATTCTGCAAAAGAGCACTGGCTGCTGCAGAGCTGCTGGCGGGACACCTGGCTGCATGCTTGAAGGATTGCAGGACTGGGGAACACAACACAAGCAGAGTTTGGAAGATCAGGGCCCCCACTCAAAGCCACTGGAACCAGGAAAAGGCAGAATCAGGAAAAATTCTTCCACCTTTCATTCAGAAAAAGTAATCACAACGAAAATCCTCAAAGGCTGAACTTTTACAGGCCACCAACTTATACCATGAAAAAGACTTGAAACTTCCATGAATATCTGACTTAATCAAAACTCTGGCATACTTTTAATTCTGATAAACCTGTTTCTTGTGTCTAAGTAGTTGAGAGTATGGGATGAGAGTTTCCCTAACTTGAAGAGTGGTGAATCAGGTCAGGACCAAGGCAACAAGAGTAAAACCAAATTTCTGGCAATTTCATTGGAAATCTTGCACAGATTCCTCTCCTTGCCTCTGTCTATAGCAGAGAATTTTATGATGATATTGGCTAAACAGGGCAAAAGTTGTTGAGCCCAAAAGGAAATAATTTCCAGCACCTACTGGCAATTGGCAAGATAACTGATACAGACTGCGTTTTTTAAAGCTCAGAAACCCATCCAACATTAATGCTGGTTTTCGTAAAGTTTCCTCAAATACAAAAATGATCCTTAACACTCTTCTATAATTTCAGTTGTTTTTTTAAATGCAGATTCCTGCTGGCATACCCATGTTTGGGAGAAGTCCTTGGGAAAGCATCTGTTGTCAGTACCACGCCATTCATCAGCTCAAAAGCCAAATGGATTTCTCAGAACTCCTGCTTGTTTAGCCATCTTTCTCTGTAGTCCTCCCAGCGGGATAGAATGAAATTAAATTTAAACTAGGCTTTAAATTATTTAGTTGGAGATAATTGAGTTTGGAAAGTCGTACTGGAGGATGATCACCCCGGGACAAAGCTGAACATGATTTGAGGTGGGGGAGCAGGAGAAGTGACCTGGCATGCCTGGCTCAGTGCAAGGTGTCCCTGCCCATGGCAGGGGCGTTAGAACACTGTGATCTGTAATGTCCCTTCCCACCCATACCATTCTATAATTCCATGTCACATTAGGTGCAGAAAAACCACAATTTCTCATAGTAAAAGGCGCAAGCTGCTCTTTCATTCTGGTTGCGCAGAAAATTTCCTGCACGCCTAAGAACGGCATCCTTTTTTTTTTTTCTCAGAAACAATCAGACCCTAAGGGGAATGGAAAGCCTAATGAGCAGATTACCTGATTTTTAGGGGGCCTACATTTTCCAAATAAAAGAAGAACAAGAAGCTAGGTTTACGTTATTAACTTATTGTGATTCCATGTTATTGTGATTTCATGTTATTGTGATTCCATGAAACTTTCTGTAAGGGACAAAGCCATCTCGGTCAGAATGGCTGTGTTGGTCTCACCACAGCTTTCACCTTCCGAGTAGCACACACAGACTTCCTTGAGGAAAAGGCATTTTCTGGCTCAGTTACACCTGCATCTCTCGCAAAACGAGCCATTCATTTCCACTTCAAGTGGCAACACAGAACGCCCACCCTCCTTTCACTCCCCCCTCTCTCTGTGGCAGCGATCGAGGACCATCAGCCCCCGGATTTATCCAGATGGAAGCAGCGCGGTTCTACAGCAGCTATCCTCGGGCCAGCATGCCGGTTACCTTCTCAGAAAACCCACACCTCGCAGAGTAGAAGGAAAAAATCCCCCTCTGAGTGATCCGAAAAGCGGCAAAGCGATGCCGGAGCTGAGGGGAGACTGAGGGCAGCAGCAATTCCGAGCAGCAGGACGTGGCGGCGGGCAGCCCTCAGGGGCCGGGCTCGCTGCCGAGCGGGCTCCGCTCGCCCACAACCGCGCCCCGGTGGGCTCGGGAACCGTCCCGAGGGCGGAGGATCCGCTGCCCCCGCTCCAAACCCGGCATCGTTCCGCCCCAAAAACCGGGATCGCTCCCGCTCCGCTCCCCCTTCTCCCGGCCGGNTGCCTGCCCGCCGCTCTCGCTGTCGGCATTGTCTCTGTTACCCTGCCTGCCCGCCGCTCTCGCTGTCGGCATTGTCTCTGTTACCCTGCCTGCCCGCCGCTCTCGCTGTCGGCATTGTCTCTGTTACCCTGCCTGCCCGCCGCTCTCGCTGTCGGCATTGTCTCTGTTACCCTGCCTGCCCGCCGCTCTCGCTGTCGGCATTGTCTCTGTTACCCTGCCTGCCCGCCGCTCTCGCTGTCGGCATTGTCTCTGTTACCCTGCCTGCCCGCCGCTCTCGCTGTCGGCATTGTCTCTGTTACCCTGCCTGCCCGCCGCTCTCGCTGTCGGCATTGTCTCTGTTACCCTGCCTGCCCGCCGCTCTCGCTGTCGGCATTGTCTCTGTTACCCTGCCTGCCCGCCGCTCTCGCTGTCGGCATTGTCTCTGTTACCCTGCCTGCCCGCCGCTCTCGCTGTCGGCATTGTCTCTGTTACCCTGCCTGCCCGCCGCTCTCGCTGTCGGCATTGTCTCTGTTACCCTGCCTGCCCGCCGCTCTCGCTGTCGCCTTTGCCTCTGTGACCCTGCCTGCCCGCCGCTCTCGCTGTCGCCTTTCCCTCTGTTACCCTGCTTGCCCGCTGCTCTCGCTGTCGCCTTTGCCTCTGTGACCCTGCCTGCCCGCTGCTCTCGCTGTCGCCTTTGCCTCTGTGACTCTCCGTGCCCCGGTGACCGATAACCGCGCCCGCCCTATGGCCGGCGGAACCCGCCCCCTTTTCAAAGCTCCGGCGCCAGAGTAGCAATGGAAATTCACACAGAGCGCCTACCCGGAAAGGCTGTGTTGATTTCAACCGATAAATCCATCCTGAGCTGATCAAATTAATCAAAAAGCCGTGCTTATTTCAAGACAGGAGTGCCTACTTGCTTTGCGTACTAACACCGCTAACACTTACTACTTCTTCATTTCATTTATCAACCATTTCACAAATAACTTCCATCTTTTTTCCTTCTGTTTCCTGTTCATAAAGTACTCCTATATGAATATCCAATCCACTGAAACCAGTTGCAAATGTACCATTGAATTATTGTACATCGGGATTTCAGAAATTAAGTTTTACACATGTATATCTTGGCGGGTTGCCATAGCAACTGGCCATTGCGATGCTGTCTGGCTTTTCCATTAATTTTAGCGATCCCAGAAAATAAGCATTAATTTAATTTGGGGGTAGAAAAATGAATTAGAATTGGCTTATATTGGTTAAACATTCATCCAAACACAGTTTTAGAACTTGCACTGAATTTATAAGTAGCAATGCCATGTCAAGGAAACCTTTAACATACCTAAATATTGCCATCACAACTGAAATTAGAACTCTTGGCTTCTCTGTTTTTAAGTAATATGGCCATGAACCATTACATTTTTATGCAATACATATGGGACAGAAATACATTGTAACTGGATGGTCATGGGTTTTTTTTGAAAGGTAAAGTGGTGTTCTGGAATTGTATCTTGATGACTTGAATGCAAACCAGCAGATCACAATGAGTGCTTTCTAAACTTGCTCAGGTAGGAACCAAGTGAAGGAGTGCCTGGAGACACAAACCAAAATGGATTTAATACCAGTTTACTAGAATATGTCAATAAAACTCCACTGATGAAAAATGAATTATCCCCTTTTAAATTTTTCTTTAAGTCTGACCTTGCAGGTCTATTATAAAATCGTAAAATAAAAATAGAATGTACTGCCTTCATGTTGGAGTTTGAGACTTGCCGTTCTCTGCAATCCATTGTGTGAGGGCATTTTGTCCTCTGCAGACTGGAAAGGATGAGCTTTAGTTTGACACATATTTGAAATTGTTATCTCTTAAGAATCAGATGAATTACTGGCTTCCATCCAAGGGTCTGTTTAAATAAAAGGTTGAAAATGAAGATGGGCCATGCAAGGCTGCTCTCTAGCAACTCTTTCCAGCTAAACCTCAGTCAGAGGTAGTGGACTAAGCTAAAAGCCAATAGGTAATCAACAATTGGACATTCAACTTGAATATATGACTAAGTGATAAAAATTCTCTGTCCCAGGAACCAAAAGGTGCCTTAGATTCCAGGAAATTATCTTACTCCAGATAGGGTAAGAAAATAAATAAAAATATTTTTCTTAACATTTAATTTGGCTGGGAAGTGTTATTGCCCTGCATGAAGCTAAGATGGAGCAGTATCCTTTTATCCTATTTACGGCAGGGAGGCATGGAACAAACCAGGAGTGATAAAACCTTCCTTCTCTCTGTGCAGATTGTGAAATCCTTTCCAGTTTGCCACTGCAGATGTCCCTCTATTTCAACGTTTATTTCTTCCCATTTTGGTGGCTCGTCACAGCTGTCATCCTCTACCTGAAGGTGAGCACAAAGGAATGTGCTGGTTTGTAAATGTGCATTACATCAGGGATACAGCTCCCTGGAGTTAGAGGTTATTACATTGATTTGGGAATTCCTGGAAGCTGGAAGTTCAGGAGTATTTGAATGCCACAGCTGTCAGCTGACAATAGCACAGGATATCTTCATTTAATCACAGACAGCACGGTGAAAACTTTTACTCTCTTCTTCCCCTCCAGTATCCAGACTTGTCGGATTACTACAAGTTCATCCTGGTCACCATCATGATCCTGGTCTCTCTGACAGAGCTCATTCGGCTCTACCTGGGATACGTGGGCAATCTCCTGGAGAAAGTACGTTCCCAGCTGTTCATAATTCTCGTAATTCCTGCAGGAATTTCTGCTTTGGGGAGTTGAGCATTAACTGGCAGGCGTTTTATGTAAGAGAGTTAAGCTGAGGAGATGGTTATTTCTCTTCAGTTGCACTCTGCATCTTCTATTCCCTTGGCATTGGCTTCCACTTAATTTTGTGAATTCCAAGTAGTTTTCCCTCGGAAAAGAGCCCTCTCACTCCCTAAAACTGTTTTGTTAAAAAATACAAGTATGCTTAAAAACACAGGGTATGAAAATATGAAGCCACCTCACTTTGCTTTTCCACATGGTGTGCTGTCTTTTGAAAAATTAAAAAGAAATTTCATTTATTCACAAGATTTTGGATTTTTTCATCCCTGCTGTCAGGTTTTTAACAGGTGATGTCTCCCTGTTACAGGTGCCTGAGCTGGCTGGGTTTTGGCTCCTGACTCTCCTCCCGCAGCTGCCTGTCATTCTCTTCCTGCTGTTTAACGAGGGTCTGAAAATCCACTCCCTGGAGCGCGCCGTGCACATCATCTTCGCCGCCTTCCTCGCCTTCCAGGTGGTCGCGGCGTTTTTCACGCTGAAGAGGATGGTGAACACGCTGGCCGCTCGCTTCCGCCTCACCGAGTTCCACCGCCTGGAGGAGCAGCGCCCCGTGCCCGGCGTTTCCAGCCTGGCCCCCGGGAGCAGCTCCCGGGGCTGGTAGGGACCCGGTGCCGGCTGGAGATCACCCCCGAGGGCTTCGGGAGGGAACACAGCCCGGCCCAGCGTTGCCACAGTTCTGTTTCCATTTTCTTGGGTCATCCTTTGCCTTCTTGCCTCAGAGGTATTAAAAAAACATTAAGCCTCAGAGGCTGGAGCTTCACTCTGCAAGAAAAATCAAAGCCAATTACAGAACTGACTTGAGTGCACTGTTTGCAGACTGTTACTGAGTAGGTTTGGAGAATTTTATGTGTTATAAAGTTGTGACATTTTTTTAAAAAACCAGAAGCCTTTTTCCTCACCGTTTGCACAGAATTCTTTTGTTTACAATAAATCTTTTCTACGCTTTTTTTTTGTTGTGTTGGTACCAATTTTGCCTGTCTTCTAGATCTGTTGCACGTGTTTAATGTCTGATACCTCAGCTGAGAAAAAATAAACCCAACCCAAAATCAAACCCGAAACAAAAATCCCAAGAGATCTTGAGGCTCAAAAAGAACAATGATAAGATCGTGAACAAAGACTTCGCTTTCAAAGACGGTCTTCTAGATAATTCCAGCACTTTGAAAGTCCTTACTACTATATTGGGATGTAATTTCAAAGATACTCATTCCACAAAACTCTTATGCTCATCTCCTTTGGCTTAGTTACAGTTTTAAATATCAAGTCAAGAGTGGAGCAATTTTCCCAGGCAGAACAGTAACAAAATTACAGCCATTAAAAAAAAAAGGTTTCTGTCCCTGAAAGGCAGAACCTGGTTTTCCCAAGCCAAGGCATTTACCAAGGTTCTCTCGCTCCTGTTACATGTATTAAATTCTAGGCTATCTTCTGCAGTTTTGGTAACGGCTAAAAATTCACTTTCTCTGTCAAGGAGTGATGGAGATCAAACATTAAAACAAATTTTTCATCTGACTCCTTTGAGTCCTTTGAGCAGGGCAAGGGCTGTCAGTTTTGAGAGCTGGCACAAGCGTCCAAATTGCTCAAAGGATTGGAAGGAAGATGAGTCTAACTTGAAAAAGGCACATTATGCTTAAAGCTGTTGAATATTTACAGCTTACAGAACCCCAAGTTAAAACCCCAAGTCTGTTTTTACTAAAATGGTTGATTTTCCTTTCAATCCACGAGTGAACGGGACAATTAATTACACTGAATTTTCTTCTTTATTTCATTATTATAAGGCATGTATTATCAGAGCACTTACCCCTTTTTTTTAAGCAAACTCCCACCTTGGATTGCCTCTTGCACAGAAGGAGAGGATTTCTCTAGGAGTGTCTGTTAACAGTTAATATAAACTTTTAGAGCCCTGTAATCAGAGCCTGAGAGGGAGACAGTGAGGTTTAAGCAGGAGTTGCATCATTTCAAAAATACTTTTCCAGCGTTAGAAAATCCTTGTCAAAACATTCTTAGCTGACGCAAGGGGAACATTGCACATATTTTTAATGCCAGCCGCGGTTACACTATTGGAGAGTGCTAAAAAACGGGGCTGAAGGAAGGTTTTAAACTCTAAGTACAGGAAATACAACATGAAGCTGAAAAAGTCAACCATGCACCGGTGCTGGCAGCAAGGAGCTGGCCTCCAGGCTGAGGCCATGAGATAGAACTCCAAATCCTTGCTCTTGGTGATAAGGAAATGATGCATTTGGAAGATCAAATTGCCGTGCAAGACAGCTGTCTGGAGCCAAGGACACAAGGACACGCAGCTCTTTGGGAATGGGGAGGAGGAGGGGGAAATAGAATTAAGAAAAACCCTGTTAGAAGCAGAGTTGCCTGGAAATGCTAAAGGTAGGAACCAGCCTGTGAGGTAAATCTTCAGCAATATATTTGATAAACACAAGATCTCCGCATTCTCTCTGCTCAGGCTTCCTAACAGATTGCTTAGTCTATTTTTAATTTCGTCATTACCAGTTTTAATTTCACCATTACTACCATTACTTCCAGTGGAGAAAGCCTGCAAGCACCTAAAACTCACGGTGCCTGCATCTGCAGTTTTCCCACGAGCTTCCTGCTCCTCATGCACCCAGGGACAAGAGAATAAAATCGCAGTAGCGCTCAGGAGAACGACAATAGATGGAGAATTACCCCAAAACTTTCCTTTAGTTCCCAAATCGCACAAGGACTGGGGAGACATCAAGCAAGCAGGAAAAGAAAATACACAAGCAGAACATGAGAATTTAAGGTTCAGCAGAGCAAGTACTTGGGCAGCGAGGGGAGTTGATGGTTTTCCTCACCTCTACAGAATAAATGGAAGCCAAAGTGAAAGGAAGGAGCCCAAACCCGCTGGAAACGCGTGGGAGTTCACTGGGCAGCATCCAGACAGCTCTGAACACAAAGCTGTACACCAGTGCCTTTCTGCCACGCTGCAGTTTGTGCTGAGAACACCCCAAAATGTATTTTTTTGATGCTCTAGATAGGCACCAGCAGCTCTCCCTTCACGATCAAGATCTTTGAGTGGCTAAAGCCTAGGAACAGAAATCAGTTATTTTATTTCGTGAAGTTTACTGTCAGGAAAGGCCAACAGCCAATTTTAAGGGAAATTTGTACCAATGTATTTCCCTTACCTGAATAAAAGAAATTAGGAGTGGGCACGTTATCTTAAAATGCTCTATTTTAGGTTACTGATCAATTTGAAGATGAGGAGTATTTTGTGATCAAGGGCAGAGTTGGCAAATGGTTAATACCTGAACTCAGCCTGTGTCCCTTGTCTAAAATAGACTTTGTAAAAGGATTTCTCTTTTTTTAATAGTTGCAGGACTCTCAAGAAGGAGAAATTAAATTTAGAAGAGGCTTCAAATGTGTACCTTACTTAAGCAGATCTGATAAAGCAGACATGAGATAAGACACAGATTTGATAGAAAACAGACAATTGATAAAAAAGAGGGTACAGCATTAACCTTTCCATATCACCAGCTCACTCTTTACAATTGCTGAAAGAATTGCACCCAGAGGAGTGAGATCATACATTTCTCTCTTGCCTTTGTCTCTTATAAACTGGACTGGACTTAGTGTGAATCCTTAAATAGTTCATGAAGCAGCTGGAATTGGCATCATTACATGGTCTGATAGGACAGCCAATAGCTGGGAAAGCCTGCAGAGATCATTTATTTCGAAAACAAATTTTGTTTCTCCAGGACAAAGGTCAGATAGCAACAATTAAAAAGAACTTTGTTCAGTGCTTCAAATAAAGATAATAAAGAGGTTTGCTACAGGAGGCAGGCAAAGCTGTATGTAAGGGTCAGCTGATAAGAGCAAGAAGAATTGAAACTATAACGGAATAAATAGGTTCAGGAAGTGTAACACTGAGAGAAAATGTGTATGTTGGTGATTGGTGCCTCCAAAGTTGCCCCTGGGTACATGAAGGAGAGAATTTATTAAAGGAAAATAAATGTGAAATTTTTCTAGCTTAAAATCTTCAGGGATTCAGCGGAAATGTTATTCCCCCAGCTAAGCAGCGGCCTACAGCACACAGCTCCACATTCATTAAATACATGCAACTTCTGCAGTTTCTTAGGGGGAAAAAAAGCACTTTTTCTTCTTCAGATGGTTCAAGGTTTGAAAGTAATGCGGGCCCTGGGAAGCGTTTACTGGCCAGGAGCACAAGAGAGAAGCTGTGGGCAGAAATGCTCCGATCTGGCAGGCAGCTGCAAGCACAGCCCTGCCGAGGCCTGTGGCTTCCCTGGTGGATTTGGGAAGCATTAATGACTTCCTTGAGAGCTGCCTTGACCAGAGGAGGAGTTCCTGCAGTCTGTGAAATAAGGCACTGTTGTTCTTCAAGGGACAGAAAAGACCTTTCTGTGTTCACACCGGTGCGCCCGTGCTGTTCCCAAGGCAAATAATCGAGAAGAAATGCCTGAGCACTCTTGAGCTACCACACTCTCCATTTATTGAAAACACACCATCATGGGTTCATGAGGGTGAGGAGAATATCAGACAAACCTGTTCCTCATCCCTTGTACTGCTGGGGCTTTGAGCAGAGCCTCTCATCCCCTGTAGGCACTGCCTGCGTCAGCCCAGAGTGATTCAATCGGAGCTCCTGTCTGAATTACAGAACGGGTTTTAGCATGGACATCTCTCCTCTCTTTGCTTTCCTTTGACCCTGCAGCCTTTTGCACAGGAAATATAACATTTATCACAAGATTAAGACCTGCAAGAGTAGGATACTTGGGTGTCTTGTGCAGGGCATTAATGTAAAAGTCAACAAAATATATAGCTAAAGCACTCTGTATTTGATTTTTTGCTGTTTGCTTTTAAAACACCTCAGTTTGAAGCAAATTCTTACCACAACCAGAAATTCAACAAATCTTCCTTTTATAAAGCAGCTGGGAATTGGTGAACAGCAAGTCTTTGAACAACACCTTCATTTTGAAAATTCTGGAGAAACCTAAATCTCACTCCTTTTTTCTTCTTCTTTTTTTTTTTTTTTTAATTTGTTTCCAAATGATTCATCATGGTTTTAAAAAGTACATATAAAAACATGGGGTGGGAAAATATTTTGAGGCTGCTTCTTTTTTCTAAGTAAAACTGCAATAAAAAAATAATTTGAAATTCTCAAACCCCGCCAGGCACTCAGGAGTGGGTGTCAAGGTGATGGTAAAAGGACATTGTCTTTTTTTAGGGAAATACTGATAAGACAGCAGCAAAAGGATTAGCCAGGCTGGCTGCAGTCAGGGACAGTGAAATGTGACACAATAAAAACTCAGTTATTGGGTTAAGGACAGCCCTTTGGACACAAAAGACTGAAATGAAGAAAAGCTCTGGGTTGCTTTGTTCTTGAATACGATTTTTTTTTTTCCTGGAAGCATGAAATATTACAGTGATAACGGAGTTTGGATAATAAGAATAAAAACCCAACCAAGGAAAATTCTCTGAGGGTTTATTCAGGATGCACTGAAAGAGTAAATTGTTTCTAAACATCACCTGCAACAAAGCAGCCCAAGACGTGTGAGGAGGATGGGACACTTTTGCCAGTGTTTGCATTTCCCAGCACAGCTTTCAGTTACGGAGTCAGAGAATCCCTGAGACTGGAAAAGACCTCTGAGATCATCGAGTCCAGCACTGCCAGGCCACCATTAACCCGTGTCCCTAACACCACATCTGCACAGATTTTGTCATTCCCAGGGACAGTGACTCCACTGCTGTCCCGGGCAGCCTGGTCCACTGCCTGACCATCCTTCCAGCAAACGGGTTTTCCCTAATATCCAATCTGAGCCTCCCGTGGCACAGCTTGAGGCTGTTTGCTCCTGTTCCAGCACTTGGGAAAAGGAACTGACCCCCACCTCCCTCAGGCAAGCTCTGCTGAACAAACCATTTGGGCTTGTGAAAGTAAAATAAAGATTTCTTACTCTCCTTCAGCCTGAGGGAGTCAGGATGTTCAGAGAAGTTGTGCTCTAACCCATTTTCCTGCTTTGTTTTCAGTCCTGCTGGAATCAGCCAGATGTTGTCCTGGGCCTGAAGGCTGAGGGACCCTTCTCCCCCAGAGCTGAAGGGCTTTAGCCAGTCCTGCTTGCTCCACATGGTGCTGCCCATTCTGTGCCACCAGATCACCATCCTGTAGGAAGGATGGATACCCAGAATTCGGATCTTCCCATTTTATGGGAATCAGGCACTTCTCCAGGCACGGGGAACTCAGCCCTGCGGAACCCCCGGTGCTGTTTGTATGCAGAGCAGGCGCCCGCAGCTGGCTCAGCGCTTCAGCAGCCTTGCAGTGACAGCCCTGTTATTTACCACCCATTTACTGTTCATCATTAACACTCTGCAGGCTCCCTGACACGCAGCTTGCTCCTTCTGTGTGCCTTTGATGGGTTGGACACGTAAATGAGGCTCTTTGGGGCTGTGTTCAGGGAGCGCTCACGGCTTGGTTTGTCTGCTGCTGCAGCAGCAGGAGCTGGAAGCTGAGAAAAATGGAGGCACCAGCTTTGCTGACAGCAGCATGCACATGGATGCTGCTGCCTGGATCCTTTTAGGGGAAGAAAAAAATTGGAAATAGCTTCTGTGGTGTTTTCAGCCAGCAGAGGGGCAGGGCAGCAGTTCCTCTTGCTAGCAATGTGAAAAATCCCCATTGTGATATCCTTCCTGATAGCTTCCTGCTATCCCACTTTTGTTGGCATAATTAAGCATGTCTTTGCTGCAATATATCTTTCACATGTGCAGCCCACCCCTAAGAGACCCATTTGGGCTGATTAAGTTCAAACTGTTGCACTTACTCAGCCACGTGCGGATATTTTTCTCAATCCCTATTTCCCTTTCCACCTCCAAGCAAGCCCAGACCGCTGCATTTCCCAAAAAGCAGCTGCAAACACCCAAATCCACAATTATAGACCCCAGAGCCAACTGGCACAAGTCACACCAACAAGAACTAGGGGGGGAAATTAAAGTTCAAATGCCCTAAACAGATCAAGGCACAGCTGAGTTGAATGATTTCAAGGGCAGGTCTAAAATGCACATCCCAGCACAAATATTGTGATGATCTCAGTGAAGAGACTCCACCTCTCTCCCTCTTCAGGGCCACAAACAAAGTTAGGTCACTGCAAAAACATTTTGGACTGAAGTGCTCCAGCAGGAGAATGCATCTTTCCTTGGGGTTTTAACTGTGAAAGCCTTATAAAGCAAAAACACTTAAAACAAAACTGGGAGGTAATCAGTGTGTGCAGTAGGATTTTTTTAATATTCTCTTTTAAAGCAAACTGTGAGAGCTTAATGTTACCCTCAGGGTGTTTTTAAGCCTGAGACTGAGACACAGGTGATGCGCAAATGAGGACAGGTTTTTTTTTACCTCCTGTACGTTGAATTCTGACATTCACTGGAAAACTGAAAGCAGGCTTGGAAGTGGGGACAAAGTGGCAGCTGGTGCATGGTGACACTGCCTGAGCATCGCCCTGGTCCAAGTGCCCTTTCCATGGCTGATGGACACACGGGAATCTGAGGGTGGGGCAGAGCTATAATTACATTTCTGTGACAGTAATTACATGTATTTCACACAGTTTAGCGGATGTCATGTGGTACAATAGGTGCTGTGCAGAATACTCATTTATTATTAAGTAATTCATTGCATAATAATTAACAGCTAATCACTTGTGAGTTAAGATGTTCTGGGAGCAGACCCAATTCACAGTCTGTGCTGCCTCCCCGCAGGAAATACGACTGTTTAGACAGTGCTCCTCACCCCCCAGAGCCTCCATCCCTGCAGAGCCCCTGCTTGCACACACACACATCTGCAGCGGATCACTGGGTGCGTGGCAGCAGCTCCAGCAGAGAAATCACTCAGGTGATATCCACAGGGCAGGCAGGGAGCTGCAGCTGCATCCTCGGGGATGGAGAACAGGCGTTTAGACCAGGCTGGAAGGAAAATGCCGTCTCCAGGTCTGATTCCTCTGCTCTGCCTTGTTAGTTTGAAGCTGTTGCAGATACATCTCCACTTCATCCATCCACCACACCTCCCACTGCAGCGTGACGGTGCCTGAGTGGGAACTGCCTCAGCCTCCCCGGGCTGTCGCTGTCTGTCCTCAAACCTGCAGCACAGGATGGCTGAATTTGAAGCTTTCAGCCCTAAAGCTGAGCCAGAGCCTTCCCAAGCCTGCCCTCCCCGTGCTTGCCCCTTCCCTGCTTCCACCTCCTCCAGCAGCCCAGCTCTGGCTGCAGTTCAGGGATTTGGGATCACACAGGGGCTCTGCACACCGGGAATGGCCATCCCACCATCTGAATAACAGCATCTGGGTTTTCAAACCCCTGTGGCCGGATCTCGAAGTGTTACCCCCAGGGAAAGTTCCATGGGACATCACTGCTCAGAAGCAGCCTGAGCTTTCCAGATGGGGCTTTCCACATCATTCCCACATCATTTCTGAGCCATATTTACTGCGTTTTTCTGTATCACAGTAGGAGTATCACCCAGTCAGTCAACAAAACACCACGAAAATTTTCTGCACTTGAACTGATACGGCAAAAGCCACTTTCTCCAGGGGTGATTGTCCCTGGTTTGTGGCGATGTTACAGCCCAGGGCCATTCAAACCATAGCATGAAGCCACGCTCCCACATATTCACTCTCGAAGCCTGTGCCAGCACTCAGTTGGGGTGTCCTCCTAAATCCACCACTTCACACCAGGACATCTGAGCTCTGGAGGTCTCCCTGAGCATGACAATAACCTCAGCAAGATAATTCATGAGCAGCATGTGGTGTCCCAGAGGGCTGTGAGCACCCACATCCCTTTCCCAACTCTTTCCTCGTTGTGGGAAAGAAAACCGAACTCATGTCCAGCGTCTCCCTTCACAGCGATTCTCCCCACACGTTATTTGTTGCTTGCGCTACTCAGGTTAAGGTACCAGCCACAGCCACCACGTGGTGAATGAAATATCTCCCATTTTTCATGGCTTTTCCGATGAAGTAGGTGCAAATAGGACGAGGGGGCTCCCACAAGGAACTGCCTCCACATCTTCTACCCCAACATGATGGTTCATGTCCAGGTGCTCTGGACAGTGCTCTGTGGCTTGCCCTGCCTGCTTCAAAACCCAGGAAAAAAAACCCAGTCGGATGAACTTGAAGTATTTGGGGAGAATGTGTTCAACCAGGCTCAGTAAATGTATTTTTTAAAAATCAGCTGATGTTCAAATACTGTTCCTCCCCTGCAGCTCCCAGGGCATGTCCCAGTCTCCACGTAAATCCTGGACCCTCTGAAACCTCTGCACGCACCCCAGTCACACAGCAGTAATGCAAGAGAGAACAGCTCCTACTGAAAAGAAAAGAATCATTTGTGGTGGCCCATAAATCAACAGAGTGTGTCACTTCATATGGCCAAGGGCTGTGAGCAAGCAGAGCGCTGCACAGCGAGGTGACAAATTCATTTTGGATGTCAGAAGCAGCAGAGCTCCCACTCAATCTCTGGGTTGACCAAATTCAGATTTACAGATTCAGCAGATTTGTCTTGTTTTATTGTCTATTAATTCATTCCACTGCAGATGAGAGAGAAGAGCAGATGCCAATACCCTGACCTGCAGCAGAGGGAAGGAAGTTTGGGATCGAGTGCCTGCGCAGCAAGCTCACTGCTGACACAAAGCTGGGAGCAGTGCTGATACCCCAGAGTGCTGTGAGCCCTTCAGAAGGACCTGGACAGGCTGGAGAGATGGGCAGGGAAGAACCTCCTCAAGTTCAGCAGGGGCGAGTGCAGGGTCCTGCCCCTGGGGAGGAACAACCCCCGGCACCAGCACAGGCTGGGGGGACCTGCTGGGGAGAAGGAGCGGGGGGTGCTGGGGGACACCGAGCTGTGCATGGGCCAGCAGTGCCCTTGTGGCACATTCCCGATGGGATCCTGGGCTGCAGCAGGAACTGCACTGCCAGCAGGTGGAGGGAGGGGATCCTGCCCCTCTGCTCAGCCCTGGTGAGGCACATCTGGAGCGCTGTGTCCAGCTGTGGGATCCTCGGGCAAGAGAGACATGGAGCTCCTGGAGCAGCAGGTCCAGCAGAGGGTGACAAACGATGGAGGGCCTGGAGCAGCTCCCTCTGAGGAAAGGCTGAGGGAGCTGGGGCTGCTCAGCCTGGAGAAGAGACCCTGAGAGGGAACCTCATCCATGTCCGGCAGTGTCCGCAGGGAGGGGTCGGAGCAGGGACCGGGCTCCAATGGGACAGGGGCCAACGGGCAGGAACTGAGGCACAGGAACTTCCACCTGAACATGAGGAAGAACTTTGCTGTGCAGTGCCCGAGCCCTGGGACAGATTGCCCAGAGAGGCTGTGGAGTCTCCCTTATTGGAAATATTCCAGAAGCATCTGGACACACCCCTGTGCCATGTGCTCTGCGATGACCCTGCCAGAGCAGGGAGGTTGGACCACTGTGGTCCCTTCCAACCTGACCCATCCTGTGTTCTGGGAAGTCAGCCCCTCTCAGTTCAACTGGGAGAGCAGGAAAGGAGGGATGGGCTGTTCCTAAAGCCAGCCTGGAGTTCACAAGGCAAAACAGGGCCGCATGCAGCTCCTGTGGACATAGTGAAAAATAAAAAGCAACAATTTTTGAGACTGAAATGGTGGATTTTCCTAACGGGGAAAACCCTAACCCCTACTGCTTGTGCTGGGCTCAGTGTCTGCCTCTGTCCCGCTGTTTCACACCCAGGTCACACACGCACCTGAGACGCTTCCAACAAAAGCCTGCCATCTCTCCAGGCACAGCCGTGAGGGGCAGGTGCTGTCACTTCACACCAGATAAGGAGGGAGGCAGCAGGCCATCTCCACCTCCTGCAGCCACCCAGAGCCCAGATGGGCCTGCTGCTGTCGTGGTTTGGCTGCAGAAAGCCCTGCAGCTCCAGGCTTTCCTCTGTCCCCTGTGCCAGAGCAGGAGCATCAGCGGGACATTGTCTGGATGAAAAGCTGCAGGTAAGGATGATCCAGTGGGAGCCTCATGCCTGGGTTACAGAGCAGGCTACAGCTGTATTGCAGGAGCTGCCTTCCAACAGAGGAGCACGGCGTGAGGCTCACCTTGCTCCTGGAAAAGCTGGGAAGAAAGCAGGAGCATCCATCTGCTCAGGAGTTGCTTGGCCTTGGGATCCAAACCTTACCTGGCTGGGAGAGAGCAGAGTGAGCAACCTGAAGAGCCCCCAAGCCCCTTCGTGGAGGCAAGGAGGGAAAAGGGGAGATGGTGGCTGACCAAATCCAGGGCCAAGACAATGACAGTATTATTTTAGCCCCTGCTGCTTTTCTTTGATCTCGGTGAGGAAACAAGCACGCTCTGTTGCAAACGCATTAATGGTTTCCTTCTCTTTACAATGGAAAATTACACCCACTTATCTGCCTCCCAGGGAGATGTTTGCATTTAATTCTCTGCTATTTACAAAATACTTTGGAAACCATGCATAGAAAATGGTTGGTAAGAGCTGATTGCTCCATGTACGTCAAAGGAAGCAACGATGAGGGTGTCTTGGAGAGATCCATTTTTCTCTGTTTCGGTGCCCAAAGCTGGATGGCACTAAACAGCAGCGGGGGGAGAGTGTGCAGAGAGGTGTCAGCTCTGCCTCAGGTATCTCCGCAGGCAGGAGAGCCCCATCAGCCTCAGCTAATTAGGATGAACCTGTTATTGGAGAGCCACCCCTTGCCAGAGGGGCACGGCCGCTGCCAGCCAAGCACGGAGGATGTTTGGTTTTTATCACCTCAGTGCAAACAACAGCTCACCTGGTTCTCACAACCTCGGCATTTATAGTGCCCCGATCTGTGCTGCAGCTCCGGCAAATCCCCCTCCACATTACCAAAGTTGCTTCTTCACCAATTCAACAGCTAAAAAAGAGATAAAGGAACTGCCTCTTTTTCTTTGGGTGTAGGAGGAGGATGGAAAAGATTTATCATAAGGAAAGACCCCTTTTGACTTCTTCACCAGTATCCTCACCTGCAGAGAAACAGCAGCGCCTTTTCCAGCTGATCCTGGAGAGCAAACCCCGAGCTGGGCACATCCCTGTGCAATCTGCTCCGTTCAGCCCACACCCGCCCTGCACAGCTTGCCCAGAGCTGCTGAACGAGCGCCGGGAGAGCTCCCCGAGATGCCCGAGCTGGTCCCGCCCCACCCAGGGACCCCCAGCCCCGGCCGTGCCCCAGCTCCCGGAGCATCTCCCTGGCAGCTGCAGCCAGCGCCCTTCCCGGGCTTTTGGTGGCAGACAGCTCCCTCCAGTGGGGCCTCTGCCGCCACACCGTTCCCACTTCTTCCCGAGGAATTCCGACTGAAATCCCCCTCAAACAAACAGAGAAGTTACCGGGCTCCAGCTGCGGGGAGGCAGCTGTGCTCTACATCCAGCCAGGGCCATGGGGTGGTGGTGGCACTTTTTGCAGCATCCATGCAAGCACCAAAAATGCTGTCCCCACATCATTCCCCTGCCATAACCTGAACAGGATTCTCACCAAAACTTCAAGTTCTGGAGGTGTTTCTCATCTAGGCTGGAAGAAACACCCCACAGATCCTCAGGTCTTGCCAGGGCTTCACGTAGAGCTCTGCCTTAGGGGCAGGAGAAAGCAGGAAGCACTGAGCAGGATGCAGAATAATTTTTAATTTCTTAATATTAAACACCAAAACATCTTATTTGCTTTTTTTCTTAAAAAAGAAAAAAAAGTGTTTAATTTTCCTGTGCTGACAGTTCTGTGCAGATTTCAAGCAGGGTAAATCAGCAGATGTACAGCGGTGCGGAGCAAACATTTTGTTCCCCAAGCTGAGCAAGCATTAAAAAAATTAAATTACAACATGAGGAACATTGTTGTGGGTTATTCATGGTCCATAAAACACAGTAGAAGGAAACACAGAAACACTGAGAAGTTCAGGAGTGGCTGCACAGGTCACTGAGGCCACACAGCCTGGGGGGACGCCCTCAGAGGGGGGAAGGCTGCTCTGGGAAGACCCTTCCTGCCTGGCCAGGGTGGGCACGGATGCTCCAGAGCCACTCGGGGGGCCTGGCCCGCAGCTTCAGCTGGAAGGGGTCGAGGCGCAGGCACTCCCCCAGGTCGTGCAGCTCCATGGCCGGCTCCTCCGCGGCCGTCACCGGCGGCTCCTCAGGCCTCGGGCTCCTCCGGGGGAACCGTCCACACACGGCTGTGACACAGAGGGCACTGAAGGCCACCAGCATCACCAGGCCGGCCACGAGGGCTGCCCCCACCAGCATGTCAGCGTGGCGGAGGAAGGTGCTGATCCCTGCAAGAGAAAGGCCACGGCCTCATCCCACTGCCCCAGGGACACCATTGCACTCACAAAGTACCCCACAGCTCCTCCAGGAAGTTCAACATCGCCCCTGCCACCCTCCAGAAACCCTCACGGCTGCCTCCAGGCTGGAGCATCCCTCCCGAGCCTCCATCCCAGAGAAAGAGACCAAGAGCCATCCTGCAGGAGCAGCACTGGGATGGTGCTACCCCAGAAGAACCCCAACAGAGCAAAGCCATCCCCAAACTGTTGTCTTGAGTTTTGCAGTTTCTCAGTGTTTCTCTTTGCTGTAATACTTTCTCACACATTCTTCTGTAAACATGGCCATGGTTTCTTGACAACTATCTATGTTTTGCTAACTGTCTCTGTTGTTATCATTCCAGTATCCTGGGTGGAGAAATATGATAGAGTGATGCCTTGACCAATGGAATTGAGAGGTGGTCATTTCTACCGCCACTCCACGGTGATTTGTAAAAACATATAAATACAGGCAGAGGGTTCTGCCCTCTCTCTCTCTTTGCCCTCTCCGTCTGCTGTTTCTGTGTGGTCTTTTATTTGGCTCTCCTTTGGGCTCCTTGGCCTAGCCGGCCTGCTGACCAGTGCTACACCAAACCCATGTGCAGCTACACAGACTAAAAGATCTGCTGCCACTCCCATCCAGGCCTGGAGGGACCCTCTCCATTGCCCAATGGATAAAGATGGATTTATAAAATTATCTGTATCAGAACATAACTATAACCAGCTGATCTGTATAGGCTCAGACTGCACAAGTGGGTAATTAATTTGGAGTTGGTAGGATGGGTGAGAAATTATGTTTGGCCATGTGTTGTAGTTTTAGTAGTAAAAAGAAAAGCCATAAAAATGACTCCTGTAAAAAACCTCTAAAATTCTTCACCATTTTGAACAAAACCAATCTTGAATAACTCTAAAAATAATAAACATGCCACTAGCCATGTTTAAAGCAATTTAAAAAGTTAGTTACGCCTCTGTGATGACCTATTTAAGGAAAAATCAAAACAAAATGTACATGCAGCTACCTTTAGTTAAAAAAAAAAGTAAAAACATGTAAAAACAACCAACATAAAGACACCAAAATAAGAAAAAAAAAAAAAGGCTCTAAACTCTAAAACTACAATTCCTCTCCAAACCATAGTAAACCCATAGTAAAGCAAAGTGTCCCCCCCGCAATCCATAAAACAAAAACTAAAATAAAAGTCCCACAATTTGTATAAAAATTAACCACGCTAAAACGAGTAAATATCAAAAAAAAACCTGCAGTCCATCATGAATTCCCATTAAGGTTTAAGCCACTGCAGGGATGTTGAAGCGGTTTTGGTAAAGCAGCAGCAGCATTTGGAGCAGATATTGCAGAATATTGCTGCTGTCCAGCCTGTGAGGCCCCATTCCTCCGCAAGATGGGATTAGCCACCTCTGATTACAGCCAAGCACCACGTGCCATCCGCTCGGCCTCGTGTCAGATACATCGGGGAGCTCTGGGGCAAACCCCAGGAACATCAGCGTCCTTCTCAGCCAGACCCACACAGTGGGACAGGAGAACACGGGGCACTCCCAGGAGCCACCAGGTTTGCTGATCACATCAGTCACAGCAGAGAGAGCTCGTAAGTCACCCTTGACCACACTTTGATTATAACTGCAAGGCACCGCATGTGCCAAGCTGTAACCCTGGTGCAGGGAAAGCAGCAGACTGGGGGAAGGGAGGCTAAAACCCATGGAGAGGTTAAATTCCCAGGAATATAATTCCAGGAAGTCCTGGGAACTGCCTTGCAAAGACATTACAGAGGCAGGGACACCTGAAGCCACCACTCCAGTCACACCACACAGCAGCAGAGGGGCAGGAGCCCAGGCTGGGAGGGAGCCCCTCGTCCCGGTGTGCTCTCTCCAGGGCGCGCTGGCACCAGCAGTGCTGCACAAAGGACTCGCCCACACACGCCAGAACACCGGCCTGCGAGAGGGAGCGGAGCTGCAGTTCCATCCTCTACCTGATCGGGGAGCGCGGATGCAGAGGGTGCCGGATTTGGTGGGAGAGTGATCCTCGTAGTCCTTCTTGCAGCGGCACAGGTAGGTGCCCTCGCCATTGAAGCACTCTGCCTCCTCCCCGCAGAGACCGACGCCAGCCTGGCACTCATTCACATCTGCAACGGGGAATAAATGCCCTAAATCAAGTCAGGCTTGGCATAAAACGCCTTATCCCAGAAAAAAAAAAAAATAAAGATAAACACCCACCTTCAACGAGCAGCGAAACAAGCTGCAGCTCCTCCGCGCCCACCGAGGAGCCAAGCAGCTGCTGCAGCTGGGAGCGCAGGAGCAGAGACACGTCCCTCTCCTCGGGCTCCAGGTGCAGCCAGAAGGTGAGCAGCAGGCTGGCATCACTCGTCCTGCAGGCGGGAGAGAGCCCGGGGTGAGGCAGGAGGAAAACATCGCTGTAGCTCTGACAGCCCCCTCAGACCTTCTGCCCTTCCCGTGGTGCTGCAGAGTTTGTCCGTGACAAGAGGCAGCCTTGCACTTGGACCACGGGAGAAAGGAAAGCCCAGGAATGGCTCCTCATCTGGAGCTGGGCTGAAGTGACCAGATATTTGTGTAGAGAGAATTGCAGTGGCAGCCTGCAGTCCCAGATCAGCCTCTGCCAGGCGTAGCAGGGACCTTGCTGACAGCTCCCAGCTTTCTCCAGCAGGCACTGTGGCAGGTGAGAGTATCCTTATTTTCATCCAAAATTTAAATCTATCTTAGACCTGTATAGGCCCCAGGTAATACTAAGCATCAATTTTCACCATCTTTCCTCTAGAAAACAATTTCTTTTTCCTACTCTCAGGACAAGTTACAGACCAAGGAAGAGGGGCAAGCACATGTCTCTGCCCAGGGAAGGAGAATGAAAAGCCAAGACACTGCTAATCCACGAAGGTTATCACCGTCACCTGCCAAGCCAGCAGCACAGCATTAACCCTACCTTTTGACATCCTTCAGCTTTATTTCACTGACTCTATTGGCAGAAAGCTTCAGATTCTTCTGGATCTGCAAAGGAACAGAGTGACCAGCGCTGATTTGACGTTTGACACGCAGGAGTATGACAGCAAACAGCTTCTTTTCTCACTCCACTTCCCCATCTTGCTGTCCCCCTTCACAAACCACCTGGGATGCAGAGGATGTCCCACAGCCCACTGCTCTGAGCCTTTTCTGTACAAGAATACGAGTTGTTCCCATCTGCTTAGCTCCAGGGCAGTTCCCCCAAACACACACAGGCACAGCATGGTCTCTTCCACGTGAAGATTTGGGACATCCCATCCATTTTTCTCCACCTCCCCATGCCCAGACTTACACGGCTCTTCAGAGATTCAAGGAAACCCTTCTGGAACTCGCTTCCACCGGGAGGAATCCAGTCCTTGGGTTTGATTTCAACAGTGACTTCAAACAGCACATCTACCAGAAGAAACAAGATCCTGGCGTGTTCAAATGCACATCATACAAACAGGCCCCTAAAATGAGTCAGTCCCTAAACACCAACACCAGAACAGCTCCACGAGGACCAGGCCAGTGCCACGTGGGTATTTCCAGAGTTTACGCATCAGGCAGAACGAGTGGTTGAGGAACAGGTGAAAACAAACCTCAGTTAATGCTTGTTGGTGGATACTAGAATTGATCTTGCAGTGAAAAACTGACACAAAGCAACATATCCAACACAAATCCAATCACATTTACACACCTTTAGCCATTCTGTTTCCCAAAGGGATTGTCATAGTTAGTGACAGAGTCTGAGCCCATTTCCCTTGGAATCCAGGCTGGCACAGATTTGCCAGTCTGCTGCTCAAAACCTCTTTGTTCATCAATATTTCCCCTGTTCAGAGCTCAGGCTCCTTCTGTTTGACTCCTTCATGCAAGCTGTTTCTGTGGCTTGCTGGGCTATACAAGCCCCGCATTTATATTGTTTAGTTCCTCATGCTCACACATAAGAGGGTTTTGCTTCTCTCCCTGGTCTGAGGAACAGGATTTCTGCACGTTTCTGACCCTGGCAGTCACGGGACATCCACTGGAACATGCAGGAGGAATGGAGTTTCATTCACCCTCATTCATCTTAGAAAAACCTTACTTAAGTAGCCACCAAGTAATGCTTGGGCTCAAATATGCCAATTATGTCCCCAAATATTTAATGTCAGGGTTAGCACCTGAACTCAGGTTTGTCCAGGGGAGATACCAAGTGGCCAAAGCACAACTGTGGGATTGCAGTGATTTCTTAAAAAAATAACATCTTCAAAGTGGTTACTACTCAGAAAGAACTCCTGCTGCTTTCTAAATGTAATGAGCAGGTGATGTCCGGCACAGCCTCAGGCAGCTCACTGAGCTCAGGGCAATGCTTTAAGGTGTGCTTAACTGTGCATGGCTCACCTCCAGGGTGGTGCTGGGATTGCAGTCCTGTGTCGTTCTCCACAGCTGAGATTAGATCTGCCAAAGCAAGGGAAAGCATCAGGCTGCTGTCACTGATGGGCCAGTAATGGGGGAGGGAAGTATGTTAAGTCTGTGTCACTTTGCAAGGAGAATGCCATGTGCCAGCTCCTTCCTCTATTCTTCTACTGAAATTAAATCCCAGGCTCTGAATACAGTGGTAAGTGCTCTTTAGAAAGAAATCACCCCAATAAACCTCATTTCCATTTCTGGAAGCTAAGGGTAATCCCTGTGAAGCTCCCAAAACTGCCTTGGATACCAGTGGAGCAGAACAGCTTGTGCATTACATGCCAGCAAACGCAAAAAATCTGAATAAAATCTACAATGGAGGGGCAAGAATTGAAAACAATTGAAAACATCTTCTGCTTTCAGGTAGAAATTAAAACATATCAGTAGCTAAATATTGCTGTGCAGGTAGCGTACCATCAACTCCTAAACTTTCTTAAGAGAAAAAGGAGTTTTTTAACCCTTCTCCAGATTCTGGAGCTCAAACTCAGTGATCACGTCTGGGAGCACTGTGATGGGCTGTTTAAAACCAAGATGAGCATTCCCAGTCTGCTCTGGGGGTGCGGTCACAGCTGAGAGGCTGGCTCCTGCATGGATAACTCTGAACACTTGGATTGGAAACCAGCCTGCCCCTATTAAGGGCAGCATAATCCCATCGATGCCCATGCTGCAATAATCCTGTGTCTTCTCAAGCGCCTCCCTCCTCAGGTACAGGAGTCAGGGGTGGTACCACATAGCTCAGCTGGAGGTAACAGCCGTATTTACAAATAAAACCTCTTCAGAGAGTGCTGCGTCATGGGAGGGGATGCTGCACATTGTCAGGCATCAGTTCAGCCACCAATAACCCAAAAAAAACCACCTTACCTAAGAGGTGTTCAGTCCTTCCTCCCAGAGACAGCGCATCAGCAGCGGTCACACCAGCAGAGGGGTGCAGAGGCGGTTCTGTGCTGGTGTTCAGGGGTGGCTCTGCCAGCACTGGTGTCTCTGTGTGATGTGCAGCTTCTGAGGGGCTGTCACTGGCCTGGCCCAGGGCAGGTGATGTGTCAGAGACACCCGCACTGCTGCTGGGCACCTCTGAGCGAGGGGAAACAGCTGGGGGACATGGGACCGTGGTGACCAGAGCAGTCCCTGGCTCGGTGTCCCCCCTGGTCAGCTCCAGGCCAGGTGGCTCAGCTTTACACCCAGTGTCCTGCGCAGCTGGAGCTGGCTCCACCAGTGCGACATCTTCAGTTTCCCTGCCCTTGCTGCCACCGTCCTCAAGGGTCCTTTCCAGCTCGGTTTCATCCTGACCACGCTCACTCAGGTCAGCACCAGACTGAGCATCTTCCATGAGATCAGGAGAATGCTGGGCCTCTTCACCTGGGCTCGCCGTGTCAGGCTGGGTCCTGCCACCAGCAGGTGCAGCTGGTGGGCCTGGAGAGGTTCTCGGTGAGGACAATAAACCTTTGGTCACCCCTGCCCTCCAGCTCTCCTTTTCAGGCCTCTGCTGGACAGGCTCCTGAGGAGCTGCCATGGTATCCCATGAAGAGCCTGCAGTTTCAGGGTCTCTGAACACGTAATACTGGCCTTTAAAATGTCTGTATTCATGGCTTCTGGAGCCACTCCCTGACAGGAACAACACCTGGACCTCCGAGGCTTGTGCAGCAAAGATCAGGGTGCCTCGGTTGTGGCAGGCAAACGCCACTTTGGTTTCCACGCTTGATGATGTCCCCTGGAAGATGATCCTGTCCTGGTTGCTGCCACAGTCATCGCTGCCCTGGAACCCTTGGACATAGATGACAACGTGCTGCTGGGGGCCTGCCCAGATGGTCCAGTTGCACCAGATGTTGGGTTTAATGTCAGCAAGCTGCGGGAGGTAAAACATCCCAGATCCATTCCGGAAGATGAGGTGGCAGCTCCTGATGGGAAAGTACTCCATTACCCAGGGAGGGCCCAGCTCTGACACATCAAGAATGCAGAAAAGAAACACGTAATCAAAGGTTAGTATATACACATATCATACATTACATTTTATAATATATTGTGCATCAGCCTTTTAAGAGCACTGCAAATTGCCACGGGAGAGGCGGCATTTCAGACCCTCTCCTGCCACAAGACTTCTGTAGTTTCAGCCCCTGGAGCCACATATCCTCACCATAACTGGAGCTGAGCCTCTGTGAGGGGCTGCATGGAGCAGAGCCAGTGCCAGCCAGCTCCAGCATGAACCCAGCACTGGCCAGACCAGTGAGGAGCCCTCCCCTGAGGAGGGAGGAGTGGCAGAGACAAGGTGTGATGCACTGACTGCAGCTCCCATTCCTCATCCCCCTGCACCTCCAGAGGCAGGGGAGGAGGTAGAGAAACCAAGAGTGAAGTTGAGCCTGGGAAGAAATGAGGGGTGGGGGGAAGCTGTTTTTAAGATTTGGGTTGATTTCTCATTATCCTACCCTGATTTGATTGGTAACAAATTAAACTGATTTCCCCGAGATGGCAGACAGTCAGTGATCTCACCCTGTCCTTATCTCACCTCACAAGCCTTTAATCACATTTTCTCTCTCCTGTTCTGCTGAGTAGGGGAGTGAGAGCAGCTTTGGGGGCACCTGGTGTCCAGTCAGGGTCACCCCACCACAGTTCTCCCCAGAGAGCTGCGATTGCCAAGTGGAGACTGCAGGTGAAAGGCACGGCCTCGTCCTTGTCCCCACCGAGCACTTCTGGCTTCTAAAGGTGATTTATGCCGAGACACAGAGTGCTGGGACACCTACCAGCATGGTTCCCTCGCTGTCCCTCTGGAGTCTGTGTGTTCCTGGGCACATCAGAAGGCTCCCAAGGCTTTTGGTCTCTTGGCAGTGTTTCCAGAGCAGGGGGTGCAGGAGTGGTGCTGAAGGAGGCAGCTGTCCTCTGCCCTGCACCCACTGGCACAGCTTCTGTGGCTCTCTGCATTTTAAATCCCCCGAGATGGGGGACAGAAGCCAGTTTGTTGCTGTCCTGATGCTGCACAGGCACCACGTGCTCCTCTCTGGTGTCAGGCAGGGAAGCTGGTGTCACCCCAGAGCCACTTCGGACTCTGCCCTCAGGCTGAGCAAGCCCCACACGAGGCCCTGGGACAGTGACAAAGGCTGGGGAGGGGCTCCTGGCCATCAAGCCCACAGAGGCTGTGGTTTCTCCTCCCTGGCCACCTGCCTCCTCCAGCACCAGCTTTTGCATCCCAGGGCCAAGGCTTCTGGAGGACCCATCTGTGACCAGTTCAGAGGCTAGTGATGGATGGGAAGGTGGTGAAGGGGAGAGCATCTCCTGTCCTCCTGGGCTAGCTGGGCGGATGTCCCTCTGCCTGAGACTGTCAGGGTCCTGATCCAGAGCAGCAGGTGGAGAGGCCACCATGGACACAGACCCCACTTGTGGAGGAAGAGGTGCTTCAGGGGTTAAATCCAGAGAGCCAAAGTCTGCAGGGACAGGTGCTGTGGAGGAGGCCACCAGCACAGGGACGGTTTCTGTCCCTAGGGCAGGCACAGGGGTGAGAGGAGGCTCCAGCCCAGCTGGCAAAGCGTGTCCAGGCAGCCCTGGTGCTGTGGGATGCAGCCCTGTTCTCCTCCTGACAGCTCCCCTCAAACTTCCCAGGGGCAAAATATCCATGAGCTTCGTGTGCTGGAGGCCAGGTGTGCCTAGCTCAGGTTCAGGCAGGGACAAATGCCCCACAGTGCTCTGGCTCCTCTCAGGCAGCAGATGCAAGTGGTCCCTGGTGACCAGGCCATAAGGGCTCCTCAGGCTGGGCATCAGGCCACCAGCTGGGACACTCAGCTGGGCACGGCTCCCATCCCTCCCCAGGCTGGCTGTGCTGAGCTGGCTGTGCGTGGTGGAGCCTGAGCCCTCCTGGCTTTGTCCTGTGCCAGGGGACAGAGACTCGGAGTGCGCAGCCAGGTCCAGGTGACCCGTGCCTGTTGGTTTAATGGTGAACTGCAGGTGGCCTGGAGCTTCTGGCCTCGGGGTAGGGTTCAGGACAGGCTGGCTGCTCTCCAGACTCACACCTGCTGGCTGCCAGAAAGGCTCTGCTCCCTGGAAGGCACCAAGCAAGGGAGTTTCCCAAAGCACACTGTGCATAGGACCAAAGCTCACGGTGATGTCCTCGCTCACAGAGGGATTGTGCCCCCAGGGATGATGTGCTGCAGTGGGGATTATTCCCTCAGGTGTTCCTGTGCCTTGAGCTTCCTGAGCCCCCAGCAGCTCAGACCCCAGCCCACAGGGAGCTTTTGTTTCTAGAGCCTGTGTCCTTGCACGTTCACGTGGGATAAGCTCCGTAGGACTTCCCACAGCCGGAGTGTCCAGAGCGACTCCTCTTCCCTGCATCAGCTCACTGCTTAGCACTGGGGTGCTGCCAAGGCTCGTGGTGTTTCCTGTGGTTGAATCTGTAAGGTTTTCAGCCCAGCCAGAATGAAAAATACCCCCTTGCTTTGGCAGTTCTGAAGAAGGAGTTCCAGAAATCACATCATCTTTGGAGGAAGATTCACCTTCCTGGGCTTGGAAGATGTAGAACTTCCCTTTAAACTGTGCATCCCTCCGGTTTGGCAAATGCCTCTTCAGCAGCACGACACGGACGGCCTGAGCAAAGGTGGCAAAAACATGCACCTCCTTTTTCCAGCAGGCATAAACAACACTGTTTTCCGCCAGGGAGGAGACTCCTTCAAACAGGATTTTGTCCTCATTCTTGTGGCAGGCCTCCTCAGAGATAAAGCCCTGGATGTAAATGATGATGTGCTTCCTGGAGCCTGCCCAGATCGTCCAGTTGCACCAAAAGCTTACAGGGAAATCAGCACGGAATGCTGGAGGAGAAAACTCCCCATATCTGTCCTTCAGCACTCTGTGGCAGCTTCTTATAGGCACATAGGCCGATATCCAAGGAGACTCCGGCTCTGGAAGACAAGAAGCAACAACCAAGTTTTCCCCCCATTTCCACTTCCAAAGAAACAGTTACCGTCTTTATTTCCAGAAATTATTTTCAAGGTCCCTCTTCTGCCCATTTTGGCACCTCCTTCTCCTGTTTGCCAACCAACATAGAAACCCATCCATGGGAAAACCTGAGACTAACCTCTGGGAAAGCTGGAGGAGCCTTGGCCACCATCACATCCACAGAGAGCCAGGCTGTGCCCCCACTGCTGCAGCCCAGACCAGGGCACATTTGTGCTTTAAGCCCCACACAGCCATGCAGGAGTGCCCAGGACGGCCTCACAGTGGGTGTCACTTGTCCCAGAGAGGCATTTTCTCCTCTGCAGGGTCAGGCTGTTTAGGGATCAAGGCTGAAGGTCGGGAAATTGCCACACCTGGGTGAGTTACAAAAGCAAAGAGAGCACTGCTGCATTTGGTTCGCTCCTGTGGGTGATGTTTGTTGTTTATACAGAGCTGGGAGACAAAGCTCTCCTGAAGGCATTTTCAATCTCTTTGGTTTAAAGGGCTCAGCCAAGCCAGAAGCTGTTAGAGCCCCAACATTTGTATCTGCCCATAACCCTCAACGTGGGAAGCAGCCTCCCTTAAGCAGGGAAAAGCAGCGTTTTCCAAAACCACTTTCTCAAAGCAAGCAGAGCAGCACGTTCACAATAGGTTTACCCTACAGGAGCACAATTAAAGCTTGGGCTGAACTTTTGCCACTTGTTTTAATTGCTGCAGTGCTTTGCTGCTGCCTGCAGGACCTGCAAATCCTGTGGCAGGGATTTGGCAGCCACAGGACAGTGGCACAGGTTATCTCCCACTCCAGCACGGATTTTTCCCTACCCCAACACTCAGCACTGAGCAACCACAGTCCCTTCCCTCTCCACACCACCCCAGGGTGAGGCTGCTGCTCCTCATTTTCCACACCACTTATTGGTGGCTTGAAGTACCCAACAAATTCTGGGTAAAAAAATAGAAGAAAAAAAAAAAAAAAGGAGGCTGATCTGAGAACTAACTCTTACCTGCTTTAACCTTCCAATATTTCTGAGAGGATCCCCTTGCCTACAAAGAAAAGAGAGTCCAATTTCAGGCCGAAGTACCAATTCCAAATATTGGTATTCCAAATACCAACACCAGCCCAGTGGGAAGGGGGCACCAAATCCAGCCTGGGGGATTGGGGTTTTGCCTGCACCAAGCCCCAAGGTCACAGCATTTATTCCAGGTGATTATAAATCTTCTCCCCTCCCTGCATCCAAAACCACTGCCTGATTTATGCTGTTGGACCACAACCAATACAAAACACCCCCGAAACCAGCGGGGGTTTAGTCCCTCGGGGCCATGCAGAAGAGAGAAGGATTTGTGAGCAGGCAGGACACTGCACCCGAGAAGGGAGTTTCCTGCAGGGAACTGAGTCCCACTGCCCATCACTCACCCCCGGAGCAGCACGAGCAGCATCACAGCAGGGCCTCGGCGTCACCCCAGGACTCTGCCCGCCAGGAGCTGGCCCTGGCACCCAAGGCACCAGGAGCAGGGCCAGAAGCAACGGGGAGTGCAAAGGCTTCATGGCAGAGGTTTACCAGAGGCACAACATGAAAAGGAGACCACAAAAAAAGAAAGGAAAGAAAAAAACTTTCTCTCTCTCCCCAGAATAATCCCCCAGGCACAGCAAATATGGGATCACCAGCTTTCCCAGCCCCTCTCCAAAACACATCCCCGCAGTAAAAGGGCTGGCCTGGCAGCCCACTCACTCATATAGGGCCCTGCTTCACCAGTGACAGCAATTAGCTAATCAATGAAACGAGGCCAGCTGTAGCTTGTTGGGGACAGACTTGCCCTTTCAGTTTGCTGCCCGAGTGTTGTTTCTGTGCTGGGTGTGTGGGTGAGGAGACATTTCTCCATTTGTAACACATAACGTTATAACCTGGAATTAAAGTGATGCTGATGCCCCAAAGTGACACAGGAGCAGAGCCCAAGTTGCTTGCTGTCTTACAAAACAAAAAAAATATTCAATTACTGGAGATGGGGAAAAAGTCCTAGTGTAAAAGTGAGTGTTTTCATCAGAACATTTTAACCAGCTTCTGCTGATTTCCCCCAGGGCTGCACCATCCTGACACAGGACTGAGTGAAACAGGTGAAATTGCCTCGAAGCACAAGCAGCTCCTCTCCTCATCTACACTCCCTGAAGTGTGGAAAGCAAACAGCCCGGGTGATGATGGATAAATTATTAGATGCTTAAAATTCTTCCAGCTGTAATAGTCTAACTTGTCATTAGGAGCCACACAGATTAGGCAATTAGGCTGTTTGACATGCAGCTTTGACAATATTGCTTTTAGAATGCCAATCATCGTTTAGCAAAATAAAATTAAAAAAACCTTTCTTTTTTTCCTTCCACCTCATCGCAGCCTGACAGGATGATGGATGTTCAGGGACAAACACACCCAAGGGTTTTTGGGGGTCAAATCAAGCGCTGCATCGGACTGTCCCAGTTGCCCAGGTTTTCGGCAGCATTGGAGCATCCCAGCTCCCAATTTTTAAGCTTTTCCATCCACCGCAGTGTGGTCCCAATGACCAAAAGGTCGGTGAGAGCCTGTAATTCTTGCAGCAGGACAAACCTCTACCCCCTACAGCCATCTGTCTGTAACTACTCATGTTCAAAGTGACCCCAAACCCCCTCCTGCTGTCCAGGTGTGGACAGACCTGCACAGCCCCTTTCCCACTCACCACAGAAACAGAGAATTTGGGAAAAGCACTCCAAGAGCATGGAGTCCAACCACTAACCACACACCGCCAGGCCCACCACTAAACCACGTCCCTGAGCATCACATCTGGGTGACTTAAATCCCTCCAGATGTGGAGTCTTGGTCCTTATGGAGGATTCAGCTTGCCAGATGTTAACTGGGGACACCTCACAGCTGGCACAAACAGGTTCAGAAGGTTCCTAAAACACCTGGATGATGATTTCGTGGCACAGGTTCTAAGAGAGATGACTGGGCAAGATGCCCTCCTTGGTTTATTGCTCGCTCACAGAGAGAGTCTCCCGAGTGAAAGGGTCATTGGTGGCCATCTTGGCCACAGTGATCACGAATCCATTGAGTTTAAAAATCTCTGTTGACAGCAGGAAAAATGCCGGCAAAACTTCAACCCTGGGCATGACTTCAGGCTGCTCAGGGAAGTAGTGGGTAAGCTCCCCTGGGAAAACAGTTTTGCCGGTACTGTTGTCCACCAGTGCTGGGCACTTTTTTAAGCAACACCTCCTAAGGGCACAGGGCCAGGCAATTCCCAGAAGTCAGAAGTCAGGCAGACAAGGTAGGAGGCTGGCTTGGCTGAGCAGGGATCTTCTGGAACTATGGAAAAACAGAAGGTTGTGCCCAGTGGAAGTGAGGTCAGGTGACATGGGAGGAATGCAGAGATGCTGTTCACGTTTGTAGGGAGAAAACTCATGTGGCCAAAGCTCAGCTGGAGCTGAAGCTGCCCAGAACTGTGGGAGACCATAAAAACTGGGGGTTTTAATACATTAATAGCAAAAATCAGTGCAGCAATAGCGTCAGCCTGTTACTGGATGAGGATCGTCACCTCACTAACAGGACCATGAAGCAAAGATGTTCAATG
>VYZT01006121.1:245331-262871 GCA_013400735.1 Pomatostomus ruficeps | reverse complement strand
ACCTGTCTTTGAAACTAAAACACAAGTATAAAAGGTCATTCTAGTTGATTCATAAATAATAATAGCTGAGCTAATGAAATGTCTGCTTTCTCCTCTTTGGTATTTCCCACGTACTGTAAAGGTCTCCCAATTCTTCCGTGTTAATCTTTTCTATATGACCTGCTGTGTTTTGTCAAAAATGTTTCCATGTATTATTTGGAAGGAGGAGGAAAAGGAGCAAGAGTAAAGAAGAAAAGGAAATAATGTCTTAAAATTATGTCAGAATTCAAAAGTGATCTTAAATCTTTTATGACATCTTAGTTTGCATGTGTTTATGTAGCTGCTCTATTTGAGGGTCTTGACATTACCAGAAGTTCTGAGCTGGCAGCATTTTTCCAAACCATCTGCAAGCTGTGTTATGGGAAGCTAACATACCTAACTGTTCATTTCAAGGTTAAAAAAATAAAATAGAAATATAAATATGGTTTTTTCAGTGTGCACAGACACAGAGTGGTCATTCTGACAGTCCCTGAAAGTATAAAAAAAGGGTAAAAACATAAGCAGCTTGGGTATCTCTTAGTCCTGTTGAAATTCTGAGAAGTAGTACTGTAACTCATCATTGAACAAAAATTACTTTAGGAATATAACATTGTGATATTCTTGGCCTTCTCTCAATCATTGCTGAAGCATTTACAAACAGAAGCCTTGTGGGAATCATGTTCTAATCCCATGCTTATGAAGAGAATACCAAAACACTGGTTTTTGCTTCTTTCAACACATATCACCTATATATAAATTTATTTACACAGCTATTTCTGTTTCATGTTACTTTTATTGAATAAATTAGCACTGGTACTAATAAATATTTTGAAGCCAGATGAGATGGCAAGAAGTGAAACACAGAATAGAGAAGGATAGCTCCTCTTGGATTAAGCTTGAACAACTGTCTAGGTAAAAAGTGGAAGCTTCTCTGGTTTATTTTTTCCACTATTATTATTTATTTTTCCAGCCACAGTGAGCACTTCCCTATTCACTGTGCTTTACCCTCTTCATTCTGTAGCTTCCTAAATTCAAAGATTTCAGCTTCTCCAACCTAAGTTTATTTCAAAGGCTGACAGTGGAAGAAGTGCTGTTTGGAAGTATTTCCTGAAATGTTAACATACATTTTCCTTGTCTTAACCTGAACACTGGTTTTAGTTGATGCTTGTTTGTCCAACATGAATTATTTTTCCCACTCTCCAAAATACATGGGTGGTTGCGACATTTTCCTTACATCCACTTTAGCTGTAGTTTCCTGAACTAGATAAATACAACAATTTTTTAAATTGTACAAATCCATTTCTCAGCTTCTTAATCACTTATGTTTTTTCTTTGAACTCCCTCTGGCTGACTAATAAAGGCAAAGCTGAATATAATACTCCATGTCTTTCTGCCTTACAGAACTATGGAAAAGGTTTATTGTAATTTTTTGCTTCAAGTCCATATGCAGTCTAAAATGCTGCCATCTTATTCTGCAGGCTCATCTCAGTTTGTCCTTCATGCTATAATTTGCAGGCTGGTTTGGCACGCTCCTTCACGTATCTCACACTTTCCTTCTCTTTTGCCATCAATATAATATATATCCTAATAAGCCCCTGCTGAAATTCATCCTTTCACAGAGGATGCTAATAGCTGATTAGATGATGCTGGACAAGTTTTGGCCAAATTAGTTCATGAGCAGTAATCCATACACAAAGTCAAAAAGAGGTGGTCAAGGGGAGAAATGTGATGTTGGCCTTCAGTCTGACGTAGCTGGATCTGACAGGAAGCTTCTGTCTTACAGGAAAGATCCTAATTTGAAATAGGGGACTTTTAGTGCCCTGTTGACAGCCTGGATAGTAACTTTTTTTCCTGAGATGATGGCGTCTCTTGCAGCAGGCATTGGCTCTGCCCAGACTGACTATGCTTCCAGTTGCATTGATTATATGGTCAATTTTTCTGATGTGTCTGTGTATCCTGATGCAATGGAATGATCTGAGGTGATGGTGGGCTGAATCCATACACCTGGAAAACACTGCAGTTCTGGTAGACAGAAACTGGGTCTTAAGAGTTTGATTTGAAATGTCACCTTTTCTCCTGGCATGAAATCATGTTTTTTGGAGCTTTGTTTCCAGAGTTTTAAAAGAGACTTTAAGTCTCCATGAACAGTACAGCTGATACCTAGGTAGAGTTTTGTTGCCACATTTTGCTTTCTTAGGCTTCTTTCAGTAGCTTTATATTCACAAATGGACTTACTTCCTTGGATAGTTAGTGACAATGGAAGCATAAAGGAAGACAGCAAAGAACCATCAGTAAATTGCCGTCTAGTGCATGCTACTTCTTGTGCATACTACTGATAGATCAGTCCAAAAGATTTCTTTTATACCTGTACTGTGGCTTGAAAAGGAGATATTATTTCTCTTGACAATAATCATCTCAGTCAAGTTTTCTGTAGTGTAATAAACTGCTTGGTTAGTCAAGGTTTTCTCAGACAAATCCATCCCACTGAGTGTTACAGTTGTTCCCTGGAGAAGAAAATCATAATATCAATGGCTGCTACTTCGATGACCTATGTTGGTCTTCAGTATTGCATAAACCACTCAATATAGCACTGGATGTTTTGAGAGAACATCTAGTAAAATCTTTAAATATCAAACTCAGTGGACATGAATAAATAACTGATTCTTGAAAGTTCTCAGTGGGAGGACAGGCTCTCCAAGTCTTGAAGGACTCAAAACATTGATCTTAGCATTGAGTTCGTGGTAATTCTTAATTAGTGAATCACTTTCTCCTTTAGGTAGTGCTATGTTGAAGTTTTTTCTCAAAGCAACTTTCATAGCATCTGGACTTTGTGGGACTGTTTGAGTTTGGCAGTTCATGTTTAGACCTACAAAGATTGCTTCTGTTGTTCTGGGTAAAAATTTCCTCCTGGCAACTATAAACCATTGGAAGTCCCGGTTGATCTGTCTCTTTTTTTCTGTCACTGACCATAAAGCTCATCTCTGGTCTCAAGCAGTTCTGGATGATAATATGATTCCTTGATAACAGCCTTATCCAGTAGCTGCTTGTTAACTCCTAGGGGCTCTTGTGTGGGTCCACTGTGTTAACTCCATTGCCCAGTGAATATGTAAGATTATTAAGGGTATTGTGATGACAAACCATTCTATTGTATTTTCAGCAGTCTGATGATACACAGGTTCAGGTCTTCATCTCTTTCTTGTCCAGCACAAGCAGTTAAAAGACTGACCTGACAGCTAATGAAAATCTTCCAGTTAGGCATTATAATTTTGGAATGACTGGTGGTAAAGACAGACTGATTAAAAGAGCTGAAATACAGGCAAGAAGCTGTGCACTCCCCTAAGCTGGTGGATATACAGTAAAATCAGTAGCAGACAAATGAAACTTTGGCACAAAGGGTTTGCTATTGCCATCCCTCGCCTCGCCTCTTGTGAAGTAAACTGATCAACATGCTCCATTTATTTTTAAATGATAGCAACTCTGGAACTACTATTAAGGTGACTGACAACATGTTAAGTGAGGCACTATGAAAACAGTGTATGACACTGTATATTGAGTCTGCATGGGCAGGTTTTGGTAATGGAGAGGATACAGGGTGGCTTCTGTGAGAAACTGCCAGAAGCTTCCTCCATGTCCAGCAGAGTCAATGCCAGGTGGCTCCAAGACAGATGTGCTGCTGACCAAGGCTGAGCCAATCAGGAATTATAATGTATTTAAGAAGAAAAAGAAGTTGTTGAGCAGATGTAATTGCAGCCAGAGAAGTGTGGGGTGAAAATGTGTGACAGGAACAGCTCTGCAGGACACCAAGTGGAGAAGAGGGAGCAAGTGTTCCAGGTGCCAGAGCCAAGATTCCCCTGTAGCCGGTGATGAAGACCATTGTGAGGCAGCTGTTGCCCTGCCGCCCATAGAGGACCGCAGAGGTACAGAGATCCACCTGCATGCCAGAACAAGTGGATGCCTGAGAGGAGGCTGCGAACCCGTGGGAGGCCTGTGCTGGAACAGGCTCCTGGCAGGGACCTGCAGACCCATGGAGAGAGGACCCCACGCTGGAGCAGGTTTCTGGGTAGGATTGTGACCCTGTAGACACCCATGCTGTAGCAGGCTGTGCCTAAAGGACTATACCCCATGAAAGAGTGAACCATGTTGCAGCAGTTCGTGGAGAACTGTTGCCCATGAGATGTGCTCAGGTTGGAGAAGTTTGTGGAGGATTATCTCCCATGAGAGGAACCCCACACTGGAGCAGGGGAGGGACTCGTCTCCCTGACTGGCAGCAGAAACAACAGGTGATGAACTGACCATAACCCCTATCTCCCTGCACTGCTCTGGGGGAGAGGAGGTAGATCTCAGGAAGGAGGGGAGAGAAGGGGTAGGGAGGAGGTGTTTATAAGATTTATTTTACTTCTTATTATTCTGCTCTGATTTTGTTAGTAATAAATTCAATTAATATCCCCAATTTGAATCTTTTTTACCTGAGACAGTATTTGGTGAGTGATCTCTCCCAGTCTTTAGCTCAACCCATGAAGCCTTCCTTAGTTGTATTTTCTCTCCCCTGTCCAGATGCAGAAGGGAGTAATAGAGAGGCTTTGGTGGGTGCCTGGTGTCCAGCCAGGGTTAACCCACTACACACTGGTACTTGGGAACTTAAAACTTTTATATGTAAACATCTGGGGAGACTAGAAAAATCTGGCTCCAGAAACCTTAAGAGACATGGGACTGGCATGCTGGAGCTCTGATATCACTTGCCAGTCAGATTCAGTAGGACAACAAATGCTGAAAGCTCTTTGGTGTAATGAAGACAAGGCTGCTGCCAGGATGGCTCCGTAAGAGGATCGAAGGACTCTTTGGTCCAAGTTTGCTGACATTTGGTGTAATCTCCAAGGATGTTTTATTCCCCTGGCTTTCTGGAAAAGAGCTGGAAAAGCAAAAAACCCACATGTGGACATGTCATTATTAGAGACCATCTTGCTGTTCGTTAAGTTGTCTGATGTATTTCCATAGATTTAAATATCTAGCAGAATACAGAGATTCCACATAGATTTAAATTTTCTTCTCCCTTTATTTGTATTGGACAAGTAGGTCATTGCTTTACTCCAACTATGATAGTTCTGACTAGTCTTTAAATAACACAAAGAGAACTATATAGACTCTGCTGTTGCCGCTTATGATTTCTATCCATGCATCTCCTTCTTGTAACATAATTTGCTGTTCAAGAGAGAAAAGCCCTTTTGGCTCTGTTGGGGTTTTGAGGTTTTTTGAGCAGAAAGTGATTAGCAATGAGTTTTCTTAACTTTCTTTGTGTCCATTCAGTCAACAAGCACTGAAGTTAACTAGAATTCTGTTGTCATACCTCATTCTGCCTAATGGCTCTCATCATCCCTACGCACATTAAATCACTCCTACTCTCACTGGGGCCACTTTCTCTGGTTGCTCTCGACCTCAACTTTTCTTTCAGTCCAGGACTGCTTGTCCTCCTCCAGCTATATCCTTACAGTTAATGAGTCTTCTCATTCATTCAGTCTGTCTCCTTGCAAGTATTTTTAGACTGTGATCATCTCCCTTGAGTTGGCTATTTCTTAAGATAAATGCTACTTCATGTCATCTTTTCTCCTATGTTCCCTGTGCTTTATTACGTGAGACTTTTACATTTTAACTCTCTATCCTCTGAGAATATCTTATGAAGACCTTTTAGCATGCAGGCCTTCAGGGCTGCCCAGTAGTGCAGTAGGAAGAGGAACACCATCTACTACTTACTTTGTATGAGATTCTTACTATATATAAGAACAGACTTCTGGTTCGCTTCAGAGTTGCATCCTCTAATTTCCTCTATACTGCCATTGTAAAGAGTTCTGAGACCTTAGAGGTGACAACATTTTTTCAGATAGTCACACTTAAAATAGATAAGCCACTAAGCAAAATTCTGTGGTTTCTGTACAAGGTCTTTAGCAATAGGGAGCTTTTACTTCAGCCACTAGCATTATCAGAGAAGAAATCTGGTGGTCATCTGATTTTCCAAAGCCAGAGAAGCCTAAGTGCTTTATTTTTAAAACCTTTGCAAGTATTTAGACATTGTCACAAGAAATCATGTTCCAAAATATATTTGCTATTGCAGCTGCTGTGTAATGAAATGCAAATAGTAAGTAATGACTCTTTAAGCACAGAAGATGAGAAGCTTTTATTATTTATCCTTAGAAAACTTTAGAGCCATTGAACAGATTTAGAATTTGCGACATTGCCATTGAGCTCAGCCTTCATTTACTAAATCATAGCTAAGAGCAAAGGTTCTATTCACAGATGTTGTACCCTGTTACATTTTCTTGCCAAGGATTTCAGTAAGTATAGAAAGGTATGGCAAGGAAGGGATGTCAGGGCAGCTGACTCATTAAAAAAATACTCTTAACTGTTCCTGCGGAACCACTATCCCAAACAGGGCAGTCTGCACACTTCGGAATGAGCAGAGAAAAAAGCCAATATACAGGGTCAATTGAATGTTACATTTTTATAGCTCTTTCCATCCCAGAGGATTGTAACTATAAAGGCTGTATCCATCTGAAAGTCCCACCACAACTGCTGAAATCCAGTGGTTTCCTGCAAATAAACCATTTAGCTGCATAAAATGGTGATGCAGCAATTTCCAGCCAGGAACACAGGTGTCTGACAGGAAGAATAGTTATGCATGACTGTGCTGCAGTGAGTCAAACTGGAATCTGTCTGTGCTTCTGCAAGGACTGAAATTTTGTGGTGAGGGCAGACAACTGTAAACCTGACACAGGGGCCGAGCATGATCCAGCCCTGATGTGAAGAGGCAACAGGCTTCATGTGCAACTAATGTTGTACTGGATGGATTCTGTCCTTGCAGAGTGGCCCACTGAAACTCTCAGCTGTGTTGCCCTTCTCAGTGTGCAGCCCTAAGGAGCTTTACAGCCTGAGGCACTGTGGCAGCAGATGCCAAGTGTCATGAGCTGCCCAAGATGGTAGTGTCCCTCAAAAGCCAAAAGCAGAGGGAAAAGATGTCAAACCATAATTTCTGATGGTGAGAGGTAGCTTCTGGCTGAAATGTTGAAACCCTGTTGTCTTTAAGTCTACAGAAGTCGAGAAGTTGGATCAGCAAGTATGTGGAATAAGGATAATCCTTCCAAGGCAAAGTGTATAGCATGAAATTCTGGCTCTGGTTCCAGTGTCTAGGTGACTGTCTGCTCACCTTGACACCGTTTGCCAGGAAGGAATGATTTATGTCAAGATGCTGTTTGCGGGTGATGACAATAGCTTAATTTTCCCATAGCTTTGAGTTGACAAGCTATGAGTTTGGTAGAGTAATTTATAAATAGAAATTAGAATGGGTCTGCAAATTGGTTATTAGATGCAATTTTAGATTGATCATTACATTAAAGTAGGGAGGATGAAGGGACTTGTCAAAAATCACGTGATGAATTATTGGCAAAGCTGATAAACAAATCCTAATTTATTTGACGTATCCGTGTGTATGCTGCAACAAATGTACAGAGACAGCTAATGACAGCAAACTGTCAAAAAGCACAATACAGCTCATGTAAAAAATCAGAACACCTTTTATTGTTCACTGTAAGAGAAAATACAGCATATTACACATGGAAACAATGGTGTGTTCATGCGAACACATACAGTGTGGAAGGATGTATATCCTCCATGTTTTAGTTATCCAGCTAAGGGTTTTTCCAGTATATTTTCAAGGTTGCTCTGCTCATCACAATAGACTTTGTTTGTTATTAATTCAAACGTGTATTCAAGTGTAAAGTGGTCAAAGATGGTTACAAAGCCTGTAGGAACAAGTGTCTCCATTCTGGCTTGTAAGAAACACAAGGATGAAAGCCAGGTGCTACCGGGAATGCACCAAGAGCATTTCTGAGGAAGAAATAACATTTTTCACAGCTTCTCAGCATACTCCCCAGCCTATTAAAGAGAAGCAATGGTTTCCTATCCAGCCCACATAAGCTGATGCAGTTTGTCAAAACAGAGGCTTCTCATTGCAGCTGCTGGGGAATCCAATGCTATGATCCTGATAGTGATGTCATGGTATCCTTTCTTAAGGCATCTATAAGCATAGGATCTCAGCACAAATCTAATGGGCTATTGCTGCAACTAAAAAACAACTGACACATGAAGTTGATTAATCCCTGTAGTAATGCTATTAACATCCTTAATGGAGATATAACATGGATGAATTTACCCCTATGCAGCAATGCAAGAGGGAATTGCCCTGGAGAGCCTGTAACTAAAGTGTGGCAGGGATGTCTGAGAAAAACATTTTTCTGTTTGTTGTATTGCAAAATGAAGTGTCCTGATGGGCTGGAAAACTTCCCTGTTCTGGGATTTTGAACTCTTCACAGCACTAATGGTGCAGGGTGTCCCCTGTGAGAGGGTGATGCATCAGGGCTCTGACGCAGCAGCAATGCTCTTGGCACCCTCCCAGCTGCCTGCTGCATGGCCACATTTCCTTCTGTCTCTCTCACAGGTATGCATAGCCTGCCTCATCACACAGCTTCTCAAACACAGCATTTTCATTCACCTTTGTGGTTTCCTCCCCTTGTCCCTCCATCTGATCATGATTTATATGCCTGCTGCTCCCTGCCAGAAGGGCAGCTTTGCCTGGACTCTGCCACTGGACAAAGGACTGCTAAAAATAAGTAGCAGAGCTACAGTCTTGACCTATCATTGTGTAGGGAACAGATCAAGAACAGAAATGAGAAATTCTTAATTTCTTTTTGTTTTCCTCCTGATTTTCTAGCCTGTGGAGAGAAGCTTTACCTGATGCATTAACCATATTCCTAAGACAGCTTGATTGCCTTGCAGTTCTGTCATTAAGGGCTTCTCAGTATTGTGAATCAAGAATCATATCTTGAGATGGAAGGGACCCACAAGGATCATTGAAATTCAACTCTTTGCCCAGCACAGGACAATCCCAAGAAATTACATCATGTACCCAAGATAATTGTCCAAACACTTCTGGAATGATGCTCTTACGTGAAGTTACCTCAAGTATGTAAGAGACAAAAAGGCAACCCATAAAACCCTCCCAAGGGTTTTTACAGTCTTCTACAACAGCCCAGGCTTCTGCTGCAGTTTGTTAAGACTATATAGGGTGACTAATGGGGCTGGGGACTGGAGGATTCAGACAGGAAGCCACAGGAGTGTCTGACTAGTTTTTCTGCTAATTCAAAGACTGTTGCCACATATGCAGGTGCAGTGATGTGACTACTAAGCTGCAGTATCTCATCTACATGGTTTGTGATTTCCATATTAATATGCTAAATTTATTCTGTTTGATAGCCCATCCTTTCCTCCTACAGTGGCTGCAATCACAAGAGATGGAGTAGCCCAGCCATGTAGTGATCCAGGAGACAGTGGGAGAGAACAGGGAAAGTGGTGTGTGCGTGGGATGAACACGCACAAGGGGATTTTATTTCTCCTTCTGCCTACGGAAGTTACTCTCCACATTCAGCATAGGGATGAGAAGTCCTAGCAGCCACTTCTTGCCAAAAACTTCTTGCAGGTTCTCCCTCCAGGGCCGGGCTCTTACCACTGTTCCTTTCCGCACCTGGTACCGTGTCTGCCCACGCAGAATCAGCAGCATCTGGTGGCAGCAGAAGCCGGCACAGGCCAGTCCAATCCCAAGCCAGAGGTAGAGCATGAGGATGACAAACATCTCAGAGCTAAGGAGAGCTCCTGCAAACCAAGAGTTGGGGGGAGGGAGGACAATAAAAGAAAGAGCTTAGACACACCTCACATGCAGTGTAACACAGCCCCAGGAACCATCAAGCCACCTGTTTTCTCTGGCCACAAGTGGGGAGGTAGGAACAAGACAGGCTGGTTGCTCTAACTATATTAAATCATTTCCTTCATAATGTCTGATGCAATGGACCTGCTGGGGAAATATTAAAATGGTAATGGTCTCTGTACACTTCTCCTTTTGCTGTTAATGTGAGGATCTAGATTACAGGGACAAATTCAGCCAGAAGTAAAGCATATCTGTAAGACTCCAGCACTACTTTGAACAATGATTAATTTATTTAAGGATTTACCTGCTCACCACAGTGAATCCAAGATTTCTAGGATTTTAAAAGACAAGTGTATCCTACAGCATGTAGATCCTTCTAGAAGCCTTACTGTTTGTATTAACACAAGGCAGAAATATTTGAGATTTCTCTCTCTTTTGTTCCATTTCTACTATATGAATGTGTGTGTGTATACACACACACACACACATATATATAAATGTTTTAAAAGAAAAATAAATAAATAATGACTTTCCTACCTTTGGGGCAAAGCACTTTTAATGTGAATGCAAGAAAGAAACCTTTCTAAAATACAATCCAAATTCTTTTTATTAGCTCCTGCTAGAATACTCAAAATACTTTGAATGTCTGAAGCTCCTAATTCAACTGGGGTGGTTTTAGTATATATTTATGATTAACATATTTGAATAAAAATATTCTGTAGGTCCTTTCCTCTACAATGATTTTAGAACTTCTTCTGGAAAATATTAGTATAACAGCAGGTGTCACTGAGTGACCTTTCAGTGTGTAAGCAGATCTAAACCCATTAATGTAATATTATCTGTGTGCCCATATGATGTTTATGCACGTAATTTGTGTATATTGGTATATTAGTAAACACCCATATTTACACATAGGCATATTTATACAAAGAAAATGAAATGTGTGTCCATACTGGTATAAAAAGCTGATATCTTTTCATGAGTTCCTGTAAGGTTTAGAAATAAAAAAGCTCTCACATGCTTCTATTCCTCTGGAAGACTAGGGGCCCTACCAGAGCAACTGTGATGGAGCAGGGCTTGCATGGACAATAGAGGTGTGCAACCTAAAAGAGGTACATGGGTGCTTCAGGTTTTAAGTTCAATAGAAGGGTCACTGGATATGCATCTCTTGCTTTCCTTATGCAAAAGGCTGGATTAGGTGATATCATCTGGTTTTGCAATCTGTGAATCCAATTTTTTCCACCTGGCAGTGTTTTAAGTGAGAGATTGGGGCAGGCTCCTCTGAGGATAATTTGTAAGGACACTGACAACAGCCTCAAGCTTTCAGAGATTGTCCTCACTTGAAGAAGGCATAGGAACCATTCAGTTTTCTTTCTAAATGCAATGTCATCTTTCCCTTCTTATTAGATCCCATTCAGCTCAGTGGGCTCCGTATGCAACACAGCAAGAGAAGAACAAGCCCCTTAGGATAATGACAAATCCTCATACCAATTCTGTCAGAATAACTTAATCTACCAGGTAGGAAGCCCAGAGCCAAATACTGGATTCTCTGTCCCTCTTTTACTGGACCAGAGTGTGACAGACATTTGTTCTTTCCTGCAGCTGATACTGAAGTGGGATATGGAGAGAGGCATTTTCTTTAGACCTTTGCAAGGCAGCTATAAGCCTTATTTATATGACTTGCTGAAATTCAACATCTGGGAAGTAATTACCCTTGTTTCCCCTTGAAAATATTAAGCCTCTCTAAGCCATCCTTTCCAGATACATGATTTTTTTAACCTCTTCTTCAGGTTACTGACATAGAGCATTTTCTATAATTTCTTTTACCAGTCCAATCTGATGTGTTTACAATAGTGCTCTCCATTTGTCCTTCATCCCCACAGTCTTTCTTTGTCTTGGATTCTTTTTTGCTCTAAGTGACCCAGTGTGATCTCAAGCTTCTATTGTCATATATTATCCATACCAGAAAAGCTGTATTGTAGGCTGCAGTTACAGACTTCGGGTCAGATTCTGAAATCCATGCCTGAGTACAGTCTGGACAGAATGAGCCAGCTGAAAACTTCCCCAGCATGAAAGCAGGGAACACTTAGTTGATATAAGACCAGCAGATTTACCCTTCATCCTCCTTTATTACCTCTGCAGTACAGTGGGCATGATGGAGAAGAAGAAAGATAAAGTTTTTTGCCTGCTATCGCAGTTCTCTGTTTGGATCACACAACAACCCTTAAATAATAGTTACATTAGCTGAAAAATACTGTGTGAGCAACCCTTCCAGGTAACTGTTCAAGACTTTGTTTTTCTTTCTGGAAATGGAGGTCAAGTGTGCTGGTAGAAACCCAGTAGGCCCTTCCTCCCAAGCAATCCAGACACCACATGCCTATATCTTGCTGTGTGAGGCAGCAGTTCTCTTCTCAGCAGAACTAGAGGTTTGGTGGGAGCTGCTGGAAGCTGTTGCCTCTCAAGGGTGTTCTGGCTTTTAGCCCTGCACCCAGCCCCATTGTGTCCCACTCAAACACTGCCCACATGCTGTCTTGGCACCACAGTTGCTGACACCAGAGCTGGGGCACTTCAGTGTCTCTGCAAATATATACCAGGACCTACCTCTGTGCAGATGAGCCCTAAGAGTCAGAGAGAACTAATTCCTTCATAATCTCCTCCCACATCTCTGCTCCCCCTCCCAGACTGCTGTGCTGAGCAGAGCTTAGGCACAGGGGAAAATCATTCCCAGTGTTTTTAATGCTAGTAAAGCTCATGCAACATTATTTATAAAAATTCTTCTAGTTGGAAAAATGATTCCATAAAAATGTCATGGCAGGATTTCATGTTTATTGTCTCTCAGTGATTACCATGACAAATCTGCTAATTTACCAAGTAGAGAGATGTTTGTTTGTTTTCAGATGGCAACCCTGCAAACCCAGCCTGGAATCTGAAAAGCAAGCTGGGGTCTCTCTGGCTGCTGTATCCTCAGCAGTGGAGTCTCCACACTCAGTTCTTAATCAACACTTCTGGTGACAGTGCACAAGCCAAAACAGACTCCCTTCTTACTGAGCTCAGCTGAACCTGCAAAGCTAAAATATATGGGATACCTATTTTAGTCTAGTAAAAGCTGATGTAAGTGTGTGAGGCAGGAGCTGCACAAGGGGAAATGGCAATTTTCTGCAGTCGAGTAGAGAGATGTTTAACAGTCTGGGCAGAGTAACAGTCTATGCTGTCTGCATAATCTCTGAGGCCAGGATCTGCTAACTCTTGGGTTTGGACAGAAAAAGGGTTGAGGTTGGAGAGTTTGAGGTTGTATTGAAAGGTGAAGTGGCAAGGCTTCTTGCTCTGCAAGAGCGGAGGATGAGATGGGAGCTACATCAGGAGAGGGAAGGAGAAGGGTTATGGAGATTTACAGAAAGGCAGGGAGAGAGGGGAAAGGGGAAGAAGTAGAAAGAAGGGCAAGGAATGGTGGCAAGGAGAAGGAGGTATTTGCTTTTCATGTGGAGCTTTTGCAAAGAGCAGCAGAATTTCCCCTGGTTCTCTGTGGACTTGTGTCCCAGACTGGGGTCACAAGGCAGGTAGCTAATCATGTCACATTAACTCCCCTCTTGGTTTCTGTTGCCTGAACCCCAATTCTCCTGTGCTGGAAGGATGAAAAGATCTCAGTAAGTTTGCACTACCAGGAGACAGGAGGTGAATGACAGTACAGGGAGTGAGTGGACCTGGATGAAGAGAAAAAGATATACCTGCTGGGATATGGGGAACCTGCAGATCTGTAGGGTACAAAAACCTAAAGGACCCCTTACCTCTACCTGTAGGACAGGCAAATGGTCCCCCATACCTGCAGTGAAATCCATCTTCTCTGTCTAATTAAAACACATGTCCTACACAACAGATAGCCCTATTCTATCATCACCAAGTTGGTTATGGGGCATTTTCCACAGCCTAAAGCATTAGGAATATGATTATGGCTGTAACCTGGAGTGGGTCCCAGCTTCTATTTCAGGTGAAGCAAAGTCTTTTGAAAAGGCTGGCTGTAGCCTCCAAAGAAGGCCAATTGCCCCTCTTGTCCATTTCCATTCCATACCTCCACACAGATGGCTATCCAAGGATAATCAGATCTCCCCATCCCAGGAGCCCTGGAGGAGGAATATGCTCCTTATCTCTGAGCAAGGAGTCCTTACCTGAGAAGAACTGGCTGATGGAGTGAGGCAGAAGAGTGAGGAAAGCCAGTGGGTCCGCAAAGGACATGGAAAGTGTAGCAGAAATGTAAGCCATGCCTGCCACCAGGGAGTCAAGGCAAGCCAGGGAGGTGTAGAGGCAGAACATGATGAAGTTTCGCATGTTCCTGCTCCCGATGCAGTTCCCTGTGAAGAAACAGTGGTGGTCATGCCTCTGGGTGACTCTGGCACACAGTCTACAGAAGTGAGTGCTGGGCAAGGCTGAGCCAGGGGAGCTGCTTCCATCCAGCCAGTCTGCCACTTCGGCTCCTTTGCCCAAGTTTAAGTCCTTGCCCAAGTCCTCGGGGGAGCTCTGGATCACAAGGATGTAGTTGCCCAGGGCATTAGCTGAGAGGAAGAGGAAGAGGGCCCCATGCAGCAGAGCAGGCGAGAAAAGTGGGGTGGTGGAAGGGTCTCTGAACATGCTGGGGATGAAGACAAAGATCTGGAGGACGAAGGTCACTAGGGAGATGCACAAGAAGTAGGCTGGAGCGACAACATTGAGCAACCTGAGAACTAGCATTGCGGATCACGTTCCTGCAGGGGAAAGCAAGGAGAGAAGGAACATCACCGCTCCGGCTGCACACTTCATGCTTCCATTTCCTGCCGGGTCCCGGCCCCGCTGCCTTCGGAAAATGCCCTCCGGGGGTCGCTCTCCCTCGCCGCCGCCCCACGGCCCCGGCCGGGCCGGGGCAAAGGGACAGCGTGTGGGCAGCGACCGCTCCCCGGTTCCCGGAGGAGACACCCCGGCGACAATCTCTGGGGAACTTGCAGCAGCGGTGCCCCGGAGGGGCTGCGGCGGCTGGAAGGGGAGAGGCGGCTCCCGCGGTGTGCTGGAGATGAGAACACTGCTCTGTTCGCCTAGCAGAGTCTCTGCCAGGCAGGGTCAGTTTTGGTATTGCATGAGAGGAAAAAAGGTGGTGCTGGAGGAGGGGGGAGTGAATTGGAAAGGAGGGGTGGGAGGAGGAGAAGGGGAGGGGGGAGAGGTTGCTCTAATCCACTGCAATACGGATCAAATCCAATGCTCTAATTTATCCCTTAAAGCCACGGATCTACAGATTACCTCTATGACCGCTGCCCTGTTCTGCACGAAATTAGAAAATATACAAAACAGCTGGTCAAGTGCTGTCCGGATGCAACCTGCGGCGCTCGGCTACCGAGCCGGAGTAGCCCCGCAGCTGCAGTCGCAGCTCTGGCCAGACACGACGCATCCCCGCCGGACGGGCGGGCACCCCCGGCCCCGGGGCTCAGCCTGCATCGCCAGGGCATAGGATAGCCCGAGGGGCCACTCGCGGCGGGCAGCGAGCAGGGTGGCGGTGTGGGTGCCCCGGCACGCCGAGCACACTCACGCCGACAGCCCCAAGGACTCCCCAGAGCCGGTGTCTGCACAGCGCCGGCGGCTCCGGACCGCCTCGGCCCCGCGGCGCTGCGGGCTGCACGCTGCCACCTTGCAGTCCCCTTGTCGCCAGGCGCGGCGGGTGCCGCCCGGTACCGGCGTGTCTGGCGCCGGTGAAGCCGCTGCTACAGCCAGCCATGCCGAGATCCCCACGGCAGCCGAGCCGGAAAGCAAACCGGAATCTGCCCTGTTCTTCCTCTCCCTCTTCCTCTCCCTTCCTGCTCTTTTCCTGTCCCTCTTCTCTTTGCCCCTGCCCCATGTCTGTCTCTCTGTCCTTGTCCTTGTCCCCGTGCTTTTCAGCCCCGGATTTCTCCTTCTTCCTCCCTCGTCCTGTTCTTGTCCGGTCTTCTCCCTTCCCGACCCTCCCCGTGTTCCTGCCCCCGCCCCGGCCCGTCCCCACCGTAGCTGTCCCTTCAGCACCACCTGCACCTGCTGCAGGTCCTTCCACCTCCCACCGAGCAACCCGGGCCAAGGGAGGAGAAAGGTGTTCTTGGGCCTCCGACGAGTCCCACGGGGAGAGCAGAAGGGTGAAAAGAGACATTCTGCTGCTCCAGCCCGCAGAACACTATTCCTTCCCACAGTGTGGGTGAGGGAGGCAAGGTGAGGTTTCTGTGTCCCTGTACTGCCCCAAAGCTGCCCCTGTTGGAACCAGTATTGGAGGCAAGGGGAAATGTGGAGCGGAGTCTCTGCAGGTTCAAAGTCCCCCTTAACACAAAAGCAGGAAAGGCTTTGATCTGGACAGGTGGTGCCTGAGCAGTAGAAGTAGCCTGGTGCTGGTAGAAGTTTTGCAGACATGTGTTTGCTCTCTGACAGCTACACACCCTTGTTGCCCTGACTTTGCAGTGTTCAGTGTTTTTCCTTTTGTGATATTCTTAGAACTTTTTCTGTACCATGGCCATGGCTTTTTTCTTAGCAATTATCTATGTTTTCTTAAACTGTATCTATGTTATGAATTCCAGTATACTAGGTGGAAAAATATGATTGACAAGTACTTTGACCAGTGAATTATGAGGGGTAGTAATTTCTACCTCCAATCCACGGTGATGTATGAAAACATATAAATAAAAGTCAGAGGGTTCTGCCATCTCTCTTCCTGCTCTCTCTCCTGCTGCATCTGTGTAGTTCCTTGTGTGGCTCTCCTTCAGGCCCTCGGCCTAGCAGGCCTGCCTGGAGAGTGCCATACACCTTCACCCCCCTCTGCCCACCCACGCTATCCTTGTACTGTCTACACAGGCTCTGTGCACAGCCTCTCCTTCTCCTACACACCTACGTGCTGCACCCTCCCAGCTCTGATGAATAGCATCCCTGTCTCCCTCCACAGATGAGCCACACATGACAGGAGAAGAGGAGAGAAGTGGGCTATTGGGCTGCAGCTGGGTCCCTGGAGGCAGTCAAACTCTGCACTGGTGAAAAGTCAAAGAAAAATGCATTTTACCTAATCTTAGGTCCTAGGCTTACTGGCCAGCCCCTCAGCACAGACTCTGCTATGCCACAAGAGACTCTCCCTTTGCCTGAAGGTTCAGAGGAAAATGAAAATGTGTTTCATGTCTCAGTTTCTAGGGAGAGAGGACTGGAGGAGAGAGTTGCTGTGCTTGCCTCCTGCACGTACACTAGCATGGAAGGTAATGACAGCAACCGAGTGTTCAAGGGTCCTTTATTAGAAATAACTTTTCTCCCAGATAACTTTCATGGTTCAACATTTCTGAGAAGAACAGTGGCAATAACACAAGCAAGTGCAAACCAAGCCTGTAGGCACTGGATCTGCAGTGACAAACAGCTAAGAGACACCTCTGGCTGAACTGAAGGAGAAACTGCGCAGAACCAATCTAGTTTTCACTCCCACCTCCCTCATTCTCCTGTCACGACTATTGAGACTAAAAATCCTCCAATATTCCCTCAACTCATCAATTTAAAGTAGACTGAGCTTTGCAATAGAGATACATGACCCAGTCTAGGTTTTATCTTTAAATAATCAGACAGTGTTTTCTCCATATTTTAACAGCTTACATCAAAATAATAATAAAAAAAAATTACAGAGAAATCTTTTCATGTCATGAAAGACTCCCAGCTGAAGGGACTGCATCTCATGAAAGACATTAAGCCTGCCTGTGTAGGGAACATCAAAAGCTGTAGCCAAAGTGGGGGAGGGAAGGGAAGGGAAGGGAAGGGAAGGGAAGGG
>VYZT01006121.1:229187-245294 GCA_013400735.1 Pomatostomus ruficeps | reverse complement strand
GAAGGGAAGGGAAGAACTGGTTTCCACTGGAACAGAAGATTGGTGAGGTAGATTATTCCCCACATTCTCATTAAAATGGTCCTGCACATTGATGCTTATGATTTGTCACTGTCAAAATAGTGGATTCATATTTTACAGTATAGCAAAAAAAATCCTCTTTCAGTGTTGCTGTGTTGATATTATGAGCTGTTTGTGGGATGGGGGAGAAGCTGACTGGGGATGAATTTGCCTGTGTATATGCATGTGTATATAAGAGAGAAATGGGTAAATAAGGAGATTAGCACAGGAAGTAAGCAAAAAATGGGAACTATAGTTAACTTGGAGCAAGCATTAAAAAGTAGCAACATTTACTGCATGAATTGGGTTTTCTCCTGCTGTAAAATCATCACGAGACAACCTGGGTGTGTGACACTCAGAAATATTATCTCCCTTTTTCTTCTCTGAGTCTGGTTGTGACCCAAGAGATGGAGTATTACCCCATTCTGCTTCTCAACCATATGTAAAATCACTTCACCCATGTGTCAAGTATTTCTTGACTTTTGTGTAGGACAAGGATTATGCCATCTGCCTTTGTTTGGAAGAACTTGGCAGCTGGGCATAAGAAACACGTGTAAGAGCAATTTATTGTTCTCAGTACCTACTGTGCAGATGTTCTCCAGAAATTAGCATAGCATAGTACAGCCAGTCCCTCTCTCACCAAAGCCTTGATGATTCTGAGTGTCACCACTCCACTCTCCCCTGCTGGCCAGTTGTGTGCAGGGACTTTTCCTTAGTATGGACTCTTTCCCAGTACGTCCCTTTAGCAAGTAGGGTAGGAAGCCACTGATATAATCTATACAGTTGTCAGCCATCTGGTGATTCCATCCTCTCATTCAATCATCTGGGCTACATTTGATAATGACTGGCAGATGACAGTTTTCATAGCTTTGTCCCCAGATCTCCTAATTCTTTGTGCTCAGAGATTTCAAACAAAATAAAATAGTGTTTCAGTTAATGCCATGCTCTGATACAGCCTGCCCAACATCTTTGAAGGTTTTACTTTAAATTGCATCCCAAATTATGTATAATTTCTTCCATCTCAAAATGTGCATTGCTTTAGCCCATACCATTAGTTTATTGTTCAAGATACAGTCTGATGGTGATTTTTCTCTGAAATGAGTCATTTAACCTCTGCTATTTGCTGTGACATTTTTAAAGAAATGTGTGCTCTCTGTGGTAAACCAGGTGCTGCTTGATTTAAATTATCACTTAACTACGAGTTTTATGAAGTGGTTTTTGGTTTAGTTTGGTTTGGTTTTTCTTTTTCTGAGGAGTTAGTCTTCAAAATTTGAACACCTACAGTGTCTGGAGAGGTTTCCTGTCTGATTAAGTAAAGCTGAATGGCCACGAAAAGTAACAGGGGAAGCCTGATGTCTTCAGTTTAGCAACAAAACAAATATAGCATGGCTGAGCTGCATGCCTTTATGCTGACCAGCTTCAAATCTGCCTAGGTGGAGGCATGAATACTGAGAGCAAAAGGGTGCTCAGCCCTTTCCTCATTCGGTTCTGGGTTATACTACATACGTGGTCAGAATGGATCTGATCTTCCTTAAACACAAATCTAATGCTAAGCTTCTACTTATAGTGAGAAATGGCCTTCAGAGGCCAACTCAATCATCTTTCCCAGTTTTCCACATCCTTGCTCCAAGTTTACTTGTCCTTGTCAGACAAAAGTCTGATCAAGTCCTGAAGATCCCAGGTGATAGAGATTCTCCAGCACCTGCAGGCATTCCATTCATGCATAATGTGGCACTCTCTTGCAGCAGTCTAAGGTCTTCGTCCTTATCCCAGTGGATTCAGAGTAAAAGAAATCCTTTCCTCACTGCAGTCCTTTACATACTTGAAAGCCATCCAAGTCCTTTAATATTACCTCTTGGATTGTGCTCGAAAACCTCTGAAAGAAAGAGCGAGGGTCCTGGGGTATTGTTCCTGTTGTACAAGCACCAGAGAGGGACATCCAGCACTGAGGTCAGGCAGACTGACAGTATTATTTTAGACAGCTGGGTTTTAGTTGATGTAGGTTGCCCCTTATGCTGCTTCGGTTGTGCTGAGGGATTTGATGAGGAGGAAGTTTATTAACAAAGGAAGAGATGGTAACTAAACAGGTGACCTGTGGTCATGACTTCAGCATGCTGTCAAGCACATGCTGTATCTGAATTTATGACTTAGGCTACTGAACTTCTTTTTCAGCTCCCTTCTGGCCAATCTCCCATCTGCCCTCCCTCTTCCCTTCCCTCAAGGACAATGTTGAGAAAGAGAGGGGTTTTATGCAGCCAAACCTCCTCCCTCAGTGTGCTGAGCATTCCCCGGGCTGATGCAACTGCAGTTTTCTCATTACAAATCTCCCAGATTATCATTCAGTGTAAAACTAAGTTAGGAAGTAATGCTTGGTGTACAAGACATTTATGCAGGGACACATAATGACTCAAGATAGTGGCATTCATTGAAAACTAATCCAGAAATTTCCAAAGTAAATGAGTAAATCTGCCACCTAACAGCATATCCATGACTTGCTGTATCTTTGTATTTGAAAGACATTTTTAGGTCAATAAGCATGTGAATGAAGAAGAGAAATGGAACTAGGGGGAGGGGGGAAATACACCTAGAACCCAAAGCACTTGTTCTCCATCTTTCCCTGTGAAAATGTTCTTTAGAGAATGGCAGCACTTCAGAAGACAGAGTGAAATGTTTATTGGCAAAAGGTCAATTGCATCCAAATAAAGAATGAGTTGTTGAGTAGGCAGTAAAAGATGTTTTATGCCTATCAAACAAAACCCACCTTCTGAATAGCAATGTCTCCCCACAGACTAGGCTGCTGTCATTTCTGCCAGAAAGTCCAAGACTCATGTGTCCCCAGTAGTGTGAGCACCAGGGGTATATATAGACAAGGAAAAAACTAAATAGTTTTTAAGATGCGTCTTAGTGGTCTTCTAATTCATAGTATTTCTTTTTAAATAGGACTTGATTCCTAAGGTATAAGCAAGGCCATCATTCAAAAATTAGCTGACTTTGCTTTGCTATGCTCTGTCTCGGTGCTAGCTGCATGGCATGCTTCTCCTCATGCCAGCATGCAGCTGCCACAGTGGCTACATTCCTCTGATGCTGGTGGTGACTAACAGGGGGAGTCCCATGACTATGAGATACCAGCTGTTTACAGGTGTTCAACAGGAATACAGAGCTCTGGCCACAGAAAATCAGAGCAGCCACTAACATTGCCTCTTCTTGTGTGAAAGTCCTGACATGTCTCATTGTCCTTCCCAACCTCACTCACTCATTCTTGGAGTCATATAAACATCTAAACATTTTTTTGGGAGAAGAGGAGAAAGACCAAATGGCCAACACATTCCGAGGAGCTGGGATATCACATTGTTCATGATGCTCTTGTCCATTCTAGCCGGCCCATGCAATGGAGCAATAGGCCTGTGTGAAACAAGGGCTCTAGGTCACAATTTACGGTGTGCCCCGACATGCCAGGAAAGCTGTGGCAAAAATCAACATTTCACTTATTTGCTGCTTGGTGGTGGTGTCAGGAAACAAACTTTTGCAGTCAAGTAAAGTTCAGTACGTCAAAGCGTAACAGCAGGAAGAGAAAATGTTGATGATAGGTGGGAAGGGAGTGTTGTAGAAAGGAAGGCACTTTTGGGCCCAGACCAGGGTTCTTGTCTCTGGCTGTGGTCCACTCTCTTCTCCATCCCTCTGGCCCTATAAGTGCCCCTGAGCTCTGTCCCCATAATGGTGTTGGAATTCTTCCCCTAAGAGACTCAAGATTCTTTTCTTCAAGTGCCTTGAGCTGCTCCCTTCATCAAACCCTGCCCACCCATAATACTGTCTCAACATCAGAGGACAGCTGAATGCTATGGCAAAACCCCCTATGGAAAAGCTCAGTAGTGAAAAGAAAAAGAAGGACAAGAGAAGGGGAAAGTACTACAGGAATTTTATTCCTGCAAAGCTCTGAGCATCCTCTGCAGGTGTCTGGGTGCTCTCAAATTCCCATCAGCCCCAGCAGGCCTCAGTATCAGACATTATATCCTGACAACAAGGTTTCATGCTGGGACTTGATGGGACTCTTCTCCTTGCTTTCAAGATACTTTGACTATAAGGTAAAGTACACAATAAAACATCTCTAAAAACATTTGTCTCAGCTGACTGATTAGAAGCTCCTGAGCCATAAAGCTCAAGCCAATTGACCAGTCCCATCACTCCCAGGTGACTATCATGGAAAGTTATTGGAGCAAGGTTCCTGACATTCTGCCTCATTTCCAGGCAGGACATTGCGGGAACAGAGCTCTTACAGAGTAGAAAATTAAAATAATAAATGTAAATGGTGTTTATGACAAGGGAGGATTAAACCCCAAACTAACAGGCATGAATATGTGAGGATGGTCATTCGGAGCAATCTTCTGCCAGCAGAAGCAGCTACTGCTCCAGAAATTGTGCACTGCCCTTTTTTACAGGTCTGACATCTTCCTTCTCACCCCCAGCTGGCTGCCCAACCCTCATCTGCCATCGTTGGATGCTTTGAGCATTGTGTCAAATGTATATTGGGCACATCAAGATGCAGGAGCCCTGGTCTTCCTTTCTGCTTGTGAAGTGTCAAGCACACCTGGGGAATCCTATAAATAATAAATAACAATAACACATGCATACACTCATAACCAAGTCATTGTTTACCTAGTGAATATTCAGCACACAGCAGATGGTTCTTCTTTCACTGCATCCAAAATGGAAATGACCAGTTACTAAAGATAAAATATTCCTTCCCTCTGCTGCTTCCCTAGGGCTCCTACTTGTTGTTCTCTTGTAGAACTGCTGGTCCCTAGAGAAGAAAGCCTTTCAGCCTTGGAAACATTGAAATCAGATCTGAAATATGAAATGTTTCAGCAGAAGCTGCAGTGTTAAATCAATTCCAGAAAATAGACTTGGATTAATCCTCCTACCTGCTGCAGCAGTGCTCTGGGAGAAGCAATCTCTCTCCCCACTGTCACATGGCTGCTGCCTCTGCTATCAAGATGTCCCTCCACTGGGTCTGTAAGAGCAGTTCCTAAATTACTTCTGCTCTTCAAAAATGCTAGCTAGCAGCCAGCGCACTGCATACACTGCACACAACTACCACCCAGCCACAGTGCAGGTAGCAATGATTTTAACTGACTACTGTGTGTTGCCACATGGAGGGCCAGACTCTGCCTGCTTCATTTCCATCCATCCCAGTGGCTGCCGTTTTCATTTATGATCTCTTACATTAGATGTACTAATAGCACTAGGAGCAGACACCAGGCTCTCAGCTGCTCAATGCCAAGTCAAACCATCTTGCTTCTTGCCTTTCTTTGTCCCCATGTGCAATACATAAGCTTGTCCAGCTCCATTGAAGGAGATGGTCCCATCCCATCCCGTCCCGTCCCGTCCCCTCCCATCCCATCAAGTAGTTTGGTGTGTAAGACACTGGGCTCAAACTGTGGCAGATTTAGGAGGATCTTGAGTCCGGGCACTCTGCTTTCCAAGCGCATGTTTAAGCCCCAGATTTGGTGCAGAAGAAGGGCCATTCTCTCTGCCAGTCAGGTGCCCACATGAAGGGGGTTTCCACAGTGATCCCTGAGTCAAGGTGCATTCTGTGCAGCTCTGATCTAGACACCTGTTCAGCTCCACCAGCCAGGACATCCTCTGGACAGCTCTCTGTCCCTATTGGTGAGGAATTTGATCTTCCTGGAGCAAATCTCACTTGCTTTGACAGAAGAACTTCAAAGCATTGTTCAGGAAGAAGAGGCAGAACCATGTCCTCTTCTCACAAGGCTGGAGGTAGCCCCATACTCACTTTTTCCTAGGCCCCATGTGACCTGGACTTTCAGGGGAGGCAACTCTTTCTTTGTGCCAGGAAGATGGGGGTGGGGTGGGGCTTGGCAAACTGTCCCTACAAATGTTGGGAGCAAACCCCAGGCCCCTGAGGTCAATAGCACCTCTGGGCTAGGCAGACCTGAAGGGTAAACCTCGTTCTAGGAGTATAATCTCTGTGGATGAGCCAAGGAAACACAATTGAAGTGTTACTTTCTTTTCTCAGCTGAAGGAAAAGAAAGCCATGATTTGATCACTGGTAGCTGTTTGCCAGTTTCCAAGATCCACCTGATGTATTTGGTATCAAACAAATGAAGACCTTGGCATTGCTTTGAGTAAGACTAAGGTTAAGCTGATGGTGCTGCATCACGGTCAACCACAAATGAGTCTGCCAGAAGAAAGAGCATGCATCGGTCCGATGGTAATTGCCCTTATCTCCAAGTTTCTGGGCACCTCCAAGGGCCAATGGTAGTCCAGGAACTACAGAGCCACTGTGGTGTCTGCTCTGGGGCCATCTGCAGTCATATTCTCCCTCCTTGCAGGGGTAGTGACTGAGTGAGATAAATGAGAAGACTGCACTGGAGAAGCAGTGGTTCACCTCAGGGGAGGACTGTAGGGGATGACTACTGAGGACCACAGTGTAAACAGCAAGAAGAAGGGTGAATTATACCCATCTGAAGACCCACTGAGGAGCTAGGGGAGGAAACAGAAACATGAGGAATAAATATAAGGGAGAAGTTCCATAGCAGTGAGACTTGGACTTTCTCCAGACTTGTCTTCACTTTGCTTCTCTCAGATTCCTGTCTGGTGGATTTGGGGTAAGCATAGCCAGTAGCTAGGTTTCCAAAATGCCTGCCAGAAGCAGAAGCCAGAATCCGCTTCACTGACAGCTTGGGAAAGGGAGCTGTCCCATAGAACTAGAGGGGCTAGCAGGCACCTTCTGCTCTGGGAGCAGAGGGAGCAGTGGCTGCACAGTGGACAGCAAGGACAAGGTCACTTTTGGGGGTTCAAGGGGACCAGGGACAAGGAGAACCCTGGGGAGAGCTCAGGCAGAAGGAATCCTGGCACGATGTGGAGGACAGGATGTAAAAGAGCTGGGAAACAAGAGTAGAAGAGATGAAGATGCAGGGATGGAGGGGATTTTGGTGTGATGTGAAAGCTGTAAAGGACAAGGGTGGTCGGGGTCAGAAAGAGCCAGCAGAGAGGCTGGGGTGATCGCCTGGATGAGAGGGTCAGGGGGCTCTGGCTTCCCAGGCACCCTTCTGGCGCCGACCCTCCTGGATCGAACCCCCTCGGGCACCCGCCCCCTGCCCGGTTTTCCAGCTGCTGCTGGCCCCTCTCCGACACGTCTGCAGCCAAGGAAGATCTGCAGGTCCACGCGTGACAGATGAATCTGTCACCTCCTGAGGAACGACCGGCGTGATGCTGGGGATGGGCTGGCACATGGAGGGACACGGCCCGGCCCGGCCCGGGGCGCGGCAGGGATGCCGGGCCGGGCCGGCAGGTGGCGCTGGGAACCCGCCGGGAGCCGCGGGAGGCTGGGGCGGAGGAAGGAGGGAGCGGAGGAAGAAGGTGCGCGGAGGGGAGGGGAGCAGTACGTGGCCTGCCCGCGGTCTCACAGGGACAGGACAGTTGTGGACGTGGGATGGGAACCAGCCATCACCACCCAGGAGAGATCTCTGCCCTGTCTCCCTCTCCAGCTCCGCCGGGGAGCCCCCAGCCCTGCAGCTGTGATCTCACTTGGGAGGGCAGCGCTTTCTTCCCGAGCAGGACCCACCTGCAAAGCAGCATCCCCCACTCACAGCTCCCCAAACTGCCACTGATGAGGACTGAAGTCCTCAGTACAGGAGGATAAGAAATATAAGAGATGTAAATCCTACCCGCTGCAGTAGGATGTTCTTTTGCAATATGGCTAAATATGCTCCAGGAGTCCTCCAAGCTTCTGCTTGGGAGGTGCAGTGCTTTCTCCTTGTTTGTTATGCCACATATTGCATTGGTCACCAAAAGGGAACAAAAGGCCTGCTGCATCTGCCTTGTCTCAGTATGGTGGAGCCCCACCTGCGGCTCTGGGACGTCTGCTGAAACAGTGGCTGAGGTACCCAGGAAGGTGGATGAGGGACCACATGTAGGGCTGTGATCAGTAGCGACCACCAGTGTTTTAGGACTCTGCTTGTCATGGGATGGTGTCCTGGTTTCAAAGACAGGTATCTGCTGAAGAAGGCAGAAGCCTCCCTTAGAATAGGAAATGTAATCCCCTTCCCTCTGAATTAGTATAATTTTGAAATTAAGGGGCTTTCAGGCAATGATATAAGAAAAGGAATAACAGTTCTTTACTAATATATATATTTATATATATAATGAGACAGACAAACAATAACAACGGTAACCACAACAAAACAAGAATAGAAAAAAACCAAATAAATGAACAGTTTAGCAGTTCCCCTTTGATGCAGTCACGGTCACAGCCAGCCAGGCAGCAAGCTGGGAAGGCAGGGATGAGCAAAGTCCCAGAGTGTCAGAAGCTCAGCAGCTGAATTGGAAACTGCGGGATGTCCTGGCAGGCAGGGGGTGAGAGGGCTACAGTGTAGCAAAAACCCAAAACTGTAGGCAGAGGTGGGGCAGGGTTGGCTCCCAAACCACAGCCCGGAGAGGCTGGCTCCCTGGGAGGAGGGAAGGGGTCTCAGGGATCCCGAGTTTTCTTCCCCCGAGACACTGGAGCAGATGGTGGAGTGTTGCACTGGGTCAGGCCGGCTAACTAGGCCGAGGAGCCCTAAGGAGAGCTAAATAATGAACCACACTGAGACGACAGCTGAAGAGGGCAGAAAGAGAGAGAGGGCGGAACCCTCTGCCTTTATTTATATGTTTTTACAAATCACCGTGGATTGGAGGTAGAAATCAACACCTCATAAATCCACTGGTCAAGGTACCTGTCTATCATATTTCTCTACCCAGTATACTGGAATTATAAACATAGGAAGAGCATAGATAATTGCTAAGAAACCATGGCCATGTTTACAGAAAAGAGTCTGAAAAAAATGTTACAGAAAGAAAAACACTGCAAAACTCAAAACTCAGAGCAACAGGTGGAGGGTCCTTCGTTTGGTGAAGCAGGGTGTTAGGTCCCAGTACAATGGCTGCTCTCATGAGTGGAGCTCTACTCACAATAGAAGCAAGCAGCTGGAGACAGAAGCCTGCGGTGGTGGCAGATTCTTCCTGGAGCTCCAGCACTCTCTCTCTATCTCCTCTGGATGTCCAGAAGTGAAGGATGTCTCCAGCTGTGCTTGACTCTTTTTAACTAGTCCCATTCCCCCAGTATCTCCGCCCCCCTCTGAGGGGGAATCTCAGATAACAGACTAGTCAGCTGCACCCATCTCTGAGCCAATTCTTTGTCTTTCTTAATCACTCACCCATTACTGTTCCTTAGCAACAAATGTGGGGGAAAATTCCTAAGAGAAAGAAACAAACGGAGAAGAATCCCAAACCCCAACAGGTGGCATTATTAGCCATAAATTGTTTGTCATTCACTCACATTTCCCTTCTAGTTTCAGTTCAGTTGAGCACTTCCAGCTTCTCCCAGGTGTAACTCCAGCCTGACAAACTCCATATTATCTCCACCTGAGTGGTGCCTTCATTTCAGTGCATATGGAAAGGAAGGGAGGGATAAAAGAGGTGCAAAGAATAGAACCATAGAATCATAGAGTGGTTTGGGTTGGAAGGAACCTTCTAGATCATCTAGTTCCAATGTTCTGCCATTAGCAGGGACACCTTCCTCTAAAACAGGTTGGTTAAAGCCCCATCCCGCCTTGGCCTTAAACATTTTCAGAGATGGGGCAGGCACAATTGCTCTGAGCAACTTGGTCCAGTGCCTCATCACTCTCACAGTAAAGAATTTCTACCTAATATCTAATCTAAACCTACCCTCTTTCAGTTTGAAGCCACTGCCCCTTGTCTTATCACTACATGCCCCTGTAAGAGTCCCTTTCCAGCTCTCTTGTAGGCTGCCTTTAGGTACTGGAAGGCTGCTGTAAGCTCTTCCTGGAGCCTTCACTTCTCCATTCTGAACAAGCCTGACTCTCTCAGCCCATCTTCATAGAAGATGAATGAAGTTGAAGATGATAAATTATACACACAGTAAAACCATAGGTAAAGCCAGCAGCATGAGCAGGGAAATTAAAAAATAATTATTTGTTGTTGACTAGACTCAAATGTTGACCACATGTTCCAGACAGAGAAATGGGTGAAAGTAGCTTGTCAGTGGGTCAGAAGAGACACAAGGAGACATTGTCTCCTTCATACAATGTGTGGCTTCCCCAGGGAACATCTTGCTGCAAAGTGCTATGGATGTCCACACTTTATACACTTCTGAATCTTTTTCAAGAACAATGTGTTTGCTGCTGAATGGGACAGGACATTAAAGAAGCATCATCCACCTGCTCTGTTCTCATGCTCTTCTCAAGGTGTTTGCTGCCAGCAGCTTCCAGAAACAGAATGATAGCCTACACAAACCTGTTTTCTGACCTAAAACAACCCTTCCTGGTTTTTTCCTTTTTGTATTTTTTTTTCATTCTGGTGCTATTCTCTACATAGAAGAAGGGCCAATGAACTACTTAAAAAATAAATTTTTGTCGAATATTTTGTTTATGAGACAGCCTATTTAAAGTTAATGGCTTTCACAAAGGACTGTGCCACTGTGCATTAGCTAGCTGCACTGCTGGCAACTGTTTTAGCCAGGGAGAACATCAGTGCATTGAGTGTGTGCTCCCAGGAAGGCTGGCATGTGGGCAGAGACACAGCCTGCACGCAGAGCCCCGCATTTGGCCAGAACAGTATGGTTCATTACATGATGTGCATCTTCTTCATTGCCTCTCCCAGCTCAGCCTGTTAGCTTACATCTTTCCCCTATAATCCATGGACATTCTCATTAAAAATACCATCGCTTTTCTGTAGTCTATCTGCAATCAGTCTTTCATTGCTCTAGACATCATCAAAAATACCATTTCCTGCTTCAGAAGGTCAAGTGCTCAGCCTGGATCTTTTTCTCCTATGTCAAGAATTACCAGTTGCACCTCTTGAAGCAGGGGGGTCATTTCCCCGAGACTTCCAGAAAATATTTCACTCTGATCCATGACCTCAATTTCAAGCTCCATATAACCATGTATTTATTTTGTTTCTCTCTCACACAGATTTGTCTAAGAGAGGGAGGTGTATTTCACACAGAGTAAATGAACCCACATTCCTTTCTGCATCCATCTCCATAAGGAAGTGACATGATACATCCCAGGCTTTGAGAGCAGACATGGGAGGCCAGGTCAGAATGTCTGGTATTGACAGGGTAGGTGAGCAGTGGGCCTGACCTCTGCAGAAGTGTAGACTACCTATTTGCAAAATAATGCAAGGATATTTGATGCACAAAAGCTGGATTGGTGCTATCAAGTGCAAGCCTGAATGTCTAGTTCTCCACTGGGTCCTTCTTCAAGGAGATGAGTGAAGTGTTCCATGTTGCTAAGGCAGTATTGGGGTAGGGAAAAGTGGAGGAACATTTGATTAGTGACAGGATGTTGGGGTGAAGAGAGGAAAGCCCCAAGCAAGAAGTTGCACCATCTGCATGTGGTGATACAGCAGCAGGTGGGAGCATCCACAGAGACACTGCTGCAGACAGTGGTGGCTGACAGGTAGGAGGGCTGGGGATGGTATTTGTGAAGATGAGCATGTTGGGTTTAGGCTGTATTGGGGACTTGGACGACTTAAGCTGCCTGTGCTGAGGGGCCAGCTATGGTGTCCTTTGGAGCTGGGCTGGTGGTGTCTGGGCAGCACCATGGGAATATCTTGCTTACCCCAGCCAGCCAAAGAACAGCGATACAGAGTCACAGAGAAATCCTGTGCCTGCAAGTACTGAGCCACACTGTCCCACCTGACAGGCAATTGGGAAGAGACAATTAGCATATTTTAATGCAACTGATTAGTGCGTGGTCACGCAGCCTAGGTGGTGGGTGGTTTTTGAAGCAGACTTGAAATTATAAGCGTGCAGACACCAAACCACGAGGGAGCTGGCATGGGGGAGAGACGATTTCCCAGTATAGCAGCTGCGGCCCCAGCTTCTCAGCTATTCCCAATGACAAGCTGCCTTCAAAGAGCCCTGAGAAGGTCCAGGGTGAGCACTTGAAAATTAAGAAATTAACTATTTTAATTAACGGAACTGAGGTGGCTGGTGTAATGATGGCTCAGCCTCTGCTTCAGCTCTTCCAAACTCTCCTTTTGCACAGCATAAATCCCATGGTCTCCTGTGAGAAGGGAGAAGCACTTTGCCTGGGGCCGGGGATCCCTGCCAGGCAGCCCCCAGTGGAGGGCACAGAGCCCTTCCCGGTGCAGGCGGCTGCGGTTCTGCTGCAGCCGCCTCTGCTGGATGTCAGAGGGTGTGTGCGGGAGGTGCTTCCCCGCATTCGGGCTCTGGGAGCGGGCTGTGGGGCAGTCCGGAGTTCCCTGGCCGGGCTGGGGCTGGGGCTGGGGCTGGAGCTGGCGCTGCCTCAGCCCAGGGTGGTGCACGCAGCTCCCCCGCGCTCCGATGTGCGCACTGCAAGGAGCTGCTGCCGACAGGAGCTCCGTTTCCTTAGTTACAGCAGGCAGGAGATATTTCGGGAAGGAGGCAGGCAGCGCTAGGAAAGGCCGGCAGGTCTGCGGAGAGAAAGCCTGAGCGGGGCCCGGGCTTCACCATCCCCTCATACCGTGTCTGAACTGCCTGGGCTCCGTTTCCCGGGTGTCCGCCCGGTGCCCCGGAGAGCAGATCGACGGAATGCCGGGCGCCCGCGGCCGGGACTGGAGTCGGCACAGACGGGCTGCAGTGCCCTGCCAGGGGGAATCTGCCCAGTGCCGGGGGGTGAGCGCAGCTCCCACCTCCGCAGGTGTGAGCCTCCATGTCTTCCCAGGGGGTAATCCCCCACTTGTCCAGGGACGAGAAGAAATTAATTCCTGCTTTTGCAGCATGAAAATAATGTAATGATTCTATCAGCCCTCCAAGGAAACAAGTAATTCTGTCCTAGAAGCAGTTTGCAGGTAAGAAAGTCTGGAACCACATCCAGGGCTGTGGTATGCCATTTTGTGCTTTTGCCCATTTCAAGCCGCACATCCCACGTTCTGCATCCAGGCCTGCCCACACTGCAGAGCCCCATGGAGCCCTGCTTTGGCTCCCACCCGTGCACTAGGGAGGTCAGGGCTCTCTTCGTTGGCTGCCTACAGGCAACCATTTGCCAAGGGCTCGTATGCTATGCTCACTGCACTCCAGCTGGCCTACTCATCCTGGTGGGGAGCAGCCAGCATGGGGATATCCCAGCAGTGCCGTGCCATGCCAAGCTGGGCTGTCAGCCAGGGACACAAACACCGTATAGCTGGCTCCAGGTGCAGGGATCAGGAACTAAAGGGTGTTTTCATTCCCTGACCCTTCAATTCTGTCCCTGGTCTGGGCTAATTGCAGTTTTCTAGTTTCACAAGCATCAGCTCCATAGGGGTATTCAAAGGCACAACTCCAGCTAAAGGCCACACCTTTGCCAGTATTTGGCTCTGAAGCTCAGAGACACTGGTGCTGCCCAAAGGTAAACCAACAGCCTTTTAAAAAAACATAGACACAATAGCCTTTTTCTACAGATGTCGTTCTCAGGAACAGATGCACCATCTTGCTTGAAACTTGTCTAGACAAATTCAGCCTGAGTCCCTCAGTCTGCCTGGAGAAATTCAGTGTAAATATTAAAGCCATAAATGATGGGAAAGAGGAATTACAGTTGGGAGATTCACAGAGACAGCAGAATGCAGTGATACAGTCCCAGCTGCCAAGCAGTTCCCTGTGCCTCATCCTCCTGCTGCCTCTGGCTGCAGCTCCACATCTCTCCCGCACTGCTGCAGGATCATAAGCGATGCAGGAAAGAGGTATAGTGCTCCTTCACACACAGAGCTGGAGCTGAGCCACACACCTCATGCTTCTCAGGCACATGGAGGACTTAAAAACCATGGGATGCCTGAGACTTTGTGAGACCACACCTGTAAGGCTCTTCTTGGGTCAAAATCATGGCCACTGAGGCCCAGTGCATAACAGAAAATGAAGGAATTTTTCCTCCCTTTTTGGGCTACTCTGTATTTCCTTTTTAGTTTATTATTCTATTCTATTCTATTCTATTCTATTCTATTCTATTCTATTCTATTCTATTCTATTCCAACTAGGCACAATCTGGGCCAGAGGCAGGAAGAAACAAGTATCTCCAGGGAATGACTTACACACAGGCTAGGTTTGTCCAGCTTTGCAAAATCCCTGATGTCTTGGTAGGCCAACGGAAGGGGAGAGGGTGTTCATTCCTTTGGGACTGGGGCAACTCACTAGCAGCCAGGTTGCCAGATCTGCTCAGAAGTCAAGATTTCCAGCAGTGTTTGCCAATTTGAGTGATCGAACATGTTGGCTTCCAGTTCATTAGGTCAGAGAAGCCATGGTTTATGAAGAATAGTCTTCACTTGCTGAGATGTAGGGGAACAAATATTGGGGACCCAGTGGCAGATCACAGACATGAGGCATTTTAGAAAATCCCCATGGATTTGTTTCTCCCACAAGCTCCCATTACTCAGTGCTTGCAGAGCACATGTTGTACAAAGCTGGCACAGTCGTCTCTGCTCTCTCCTGGGGCAGTGTCCCCTGATGCACAGCAGCAGTTGAGGTCTTCAAGCCTCAGTGGTGCTGTAGGACTGGCACTGTCTTGTCTGGAGTGAGATGGCAAGCTGTGTGGCTTCTGAACATCATACATATGGCTAAGGAAGATAGAGGTGAATGAGATTTGGAAATATTTTTTTTATTCAGCTGTTCCCTAAAGTTTTAGGCATGTGTTGTTTGGTAGCTCCTAGAAGTCACTGGTTGGAGATAAAGGTCTCATTTATATGAGACTCATCTACATGAAACTGAAGTTTTATCAAAAGACATCATGTTGTAGCCAGCCTGTTCTCTGCACCATGCTCCAGCAGACCAGAAGTCAGCTGAGTGCTACCTCAGCCTTGGGGAGCCTAAAAAAAGAAAGACACTCTGGGGGACACCTGGCTTTCACCTCTTGGTCCCTCATGGTCTGTGAGCTGTGCCAGCCATTTCCACTTGCAGTATGAATGAAGACTCTTCACTGGCAGCTGTTATATTACGTTTATTCCCTGATGCTTCTCCTAGTGATTTTCATGGCTGTGCTTGCGAGACTGGAAGGTCCTTTTCTTAAATGGCTGCACTTTAGCCACTGAACTGTGCTTCTTCAGCCCAAAGGAGATGAAAAGAGCCTAAACAAGCCTTCAGAGGATGCTGCAGAACAACAGTATTTACTCAGCATCTGGAGAAGCCATAGATGTGGGACACCAGGTCTCCCATATGAGGCTGGAGCAATGAAGGACTTGAAATGTCAGTGACACTTCTCTGCAGTCACATTCTGGTGTTCCCTGGTAGCCCATTTGCAGATGTGTCTCTGACCATCGCCTGGGCACAGTGCTGGCCTTGCGAGACACCCAGTACTGCAGCCCTGAGGGTGCTGCAGGCAGTTTCTCCAGCACAGAGTGCACTGCCTGCATCCTCACAGATTGGAGAAATGGGAAGCAGGCTGGGATGCTCATGGAAAACGAGGCTGTCTGTGCCCTTTGCACATGGTGGGTCAGGTCCCTGTCTCTCTTGCTGGTCATTCCTGATGAAGGTAGAGACCCTCTGCGGCAACAAGACCCCTAGGAAGTTTCTTAGCTACCAGCCCTGCTGCCACCCCTGCCAAGCAGCTGAGCACGGTTTCAGCAATGGGAGAGATTTTGCAAACGGTGTTGAGGTCTCAAATGTACCCACCCACCTGCCCCTACCACTGTGTTGGGAGCTGACTCCCCTGTGCCTCACCGCAGTGGCTGGTGACCCCGGAGGCCCGTTCCGCTCGCCCCCGGGGCACACGCCCCGCAGCCATCCCGAGGAGCCCGAGCGCCGCGGAAGCTGCTCGGAGCGGCGGATGCGGCGGGCACAGCTCACACCCAGAAACAGCCTGAGACGCGCAGACCCCGCACCCAGGCGTTCTGCCGGCAGCTCCCCGCCCGCTCCCCGCTCCGAGCAGCTCCGAGCGGCAGCCGCCGCCTCGCCCCCTCGTCCCCGGACGGATGCCACGGGGCGCACGGTAGGCAGAGCGGCGGGGGCTGCCCAACCCCCGAGGCGGCGGGGCCCGGAGCTCCGGCGGCGCAGGCCCCGGGGCCCAGCACCGGTGAGGC
>VYZT01006121.1:187580-229113 GCA_013400735.1 Pomatostomus ruficeps | reverse complement strand
CCAGCAGGTCAGTGCGGGGCGGGAGGCGGCGGCAAGACGGGAGCCGCGGTCCGCGCTGCGGGGCTCGGCCGGCGCGGCAGCGGGCTGGAGGCCCGGCGGGCAGCGGGGCTCCAGCCAGTGGGGACTGGGGCGCCCCTGGAGTGCAGGACGGACCCGGGAGCACGACCGGACGGTGCGGTGCTTGGGGTGGGGAGGAAGCGTGCGTGGGACTGACCCCGACCCGCCCACGCCGAGCTGCGCCTGCTGGGTGCGACTGCGACGGGGGATGCTCAGCGGGCGGGTAAGCCAGCATCTCCTCGGGCAGCCCTGGGACAGCCCGCCAGGGCCGTTCTGCGGGTCCGGCAGGCAGGGACGCGTTTGGGTCGGTGTTGTGGGAGATTTCTGGATACTTGGCTCTGTTTAGACAGTTTGCCCGCCTTCATTTTAGACCATGTACGAAAGTGTTTGTAACTAATTCTTGTGTCTGCCCGTGTGGTGGGTGGCTGAGGCCCAGCAAGGCAAAGGGGCTTCCCTGAGCTGCTGGAACAAGTTGGTGGCAGAAGCAGGGAGTGACCCCAGCCCCTCAGTGTCCTCTCCCAATGCACATGCACTGGCCTGCGCCACTGGCGTGTGATGTGAGATAAAATGTCACCCCACTGCTGTGTCATGGCATGGCTTGTGCTCGGTCCCCACGTCATCCTGGCCACAGAATCCTCCTTCTGGGAGCTACACCTCATGGTCTTAGATATGCTTTGTGCTGGCAGGGGAGAGGAGGGGCAACCTCTTCCCATTTCTCCCTCCAGTTTTGTTATACTGATGATTTTGAGAGAGCTGGTAGGTCAGGGTGATCTAATGCTCTGGCCAAGCTGCTCTCCCCCAGTTTATGACTTCATCCAGATTTGTCCATGGATGAAGGCCCTGCCTTCTCCCTTGCTTGCTTTCCCATCCTCACTAGCAGCAGCAGTGCTGCACAGTGGATTTGCTATTCAGAAACCACCTGAACAGAAGGAGTGTTATCCAGGAGAGAGAGAGACCTATGTTATTTCTACATGAACATCTTTTTTCTTTTAACTGTTTAGCCACCATCTCCAGGACTGATGTGCATGTCAGCCTTCTTCCCTTTCAGAGAGTTCAGTGGGGAGCAGGGTGTGAAGGGAAAACTGGGTGGGCAAGCATGGTATGAGAAAGCACTTTGCCCCATGTTGGACATTTACAATTCTGTATGACCAGTCAGGCTGCCTGTCTGAGCAAAAGAGGGACAACAAAATATACCATTTGGGAGAAAAGGTGCCATTGCAGTGATTTGCAGTGTTTGTTCAGAAGGGAGAGGGGAGAAAGTGGAAAAAATAGGAAGCAGAAAGACTGACTGATACCAGACCAAAACCTTGGCGTCGCTGCCTTCCCTGCTGCCCTGCAAAGTGGTAGTCAAGGCTGGGCAACAGATGGAGAGAGAAACAGAAGCACCTCCTTCAGGAAGGATTTGTCTAAAGTATCCTGGCAAACAGCCACTGGCAAACAAATAAGTAATAAATAAAAGCAGGGAAGCCACCAGCACCCCTGCAGCCTCTGACTCTATAGCACATATGGGCTTTTCCGGCTTCCCTGTGAGCTTAAACCTCTGCCTTCTTCCCATGGCTCCATCCTGGCTCTTTTTTTTGTTGTTGTTGTTGTTGTTGTAACATTTGAATCCCTCTGTAACTACTCTCCACTTCAAAGCTTTCCCTGAGGTTAACTACTTCTGGTTTGGTGGCTGCTGACAATGGTAAGCATAGGGTGGTCCTGTGAAGGATGGAAATAGTGGTGCTTCCTGGGGATGCTGATCAGGGGTGTGCATAGACCCTCACAGGTAAATACTGTCCTCCTTCCACACAGAGATTTCTGGCCCACAGGAACATAAGGCAGATTTCAGCACCGCTTCAGAGCCTGCATTGTTGTAAAAGGATGAGTGTCTCTGCTTTAAAATATTTCTCACAGGAAATACTCTCATCTTAGGAGACTTCGAGAGCTTTCCGAAAGCAGCAAGAGGGAGAAATGTTTCTAACACCCACAAGTGAATTCAATTGATATTAAACTAGTCAATCACCTAAACTCCTAGGCAAACATCACTGTGCTGTGCAAATGCTGACTCCTCCACGAGTCCTACAAACACCAAAGCCTTCTACTGTTGTCACTCCTGTGTTTCTTACTTTAGTTGCTGTAAATATGTTTTGTGTACTTAGCCCTAAGTTTGAAGAAACCATTGCATTGCTGATGCACTGTGCTCAGTGCGAAAGCTGGTTTGAGATTATACCAGGAAAAGCAGCTCCAGTCCTAATTTCCTTCAGCTATGGCTTGAACACATTCAGTCCCTAACTAGCTGTCATACTCAAACACTAGAGGACTTAGAGCTTTGAAAGATCCCACTTGGCATTTTACCTACACTTTAAGGTGTCTAAATATCCTTTCAAAGTTTGTTTGAAGTTACTGCTTCAAATGTGTCTGAGACTAGTAATTAGGCCGTGATCACATCTTGTTATAGGTGGGGACAATGTCAGCAGTTTGCTTACACTATTACAGCAACAAAGGGTCAGACAGAGAGCCGTGCACAGCCCTGCCCATCACCTGGGCCACTATTGTTGCTAGTTAATGGGTGAGAAGGGGCACGGCAGGTCCCACTGGGCCTCTCTGCAGAGTAGCTTGGAGGGAGCACGGGCTTACCTCTCCCAGCCTGCTGCCCTGGTCCCTGTGTCACCCTTATCTCCCTGGCAGTTCCGCTGTCGCTTGATCTCACACCTCCTCACCAGGTTTGCTTTTTATGACTCATCTTGATGGTTACATTAGCCCCAGTGCTGTCCTGCCTTACCTGTCCCGCCTGGTACAGCCCTCTCTTGGTCAATGGCTGTGTTGGCTTAAGAACTGTAGCCATGCTAAGGGCTGCAGAGAAAACCTCTTTGCCTGAGAAATTGGCTTCCTAACTGAAATTACCATAACGTTGTTCAGCCTCTGAGGAGCTTGAACACCATTGTATAGAAGCATTTCAACACTGGAATCAGTTGTGTAGTTCCAAGCAGAGTCCCCATGAGAAGCTGGGGGTACCATTTCACCAAGGAGGGGCTTCTTGCAGTCATAGTTTGATCTTAAACAAAGATGTGTTTAAAATGGAGTACCAGAGCAGAGAGATTCAGTGCTCCTGTCCAGTGGGAGCATGTGAAAACTTTGGGTGACCTGATTCCCCTCTCCCCAGCACCAGTCTTGTGTCTTGTTGTCCATGGATTTGTGGATGAACAGAGAGAAAGGCAGGATCTGAACAAGACAAGCTCCACTGCACCCCCAAGTGCTAAAAGGCAGCTTGTGAGAGGTGGAAAAATATGTCACCATGTAATTTTGAGTTCCTCTAACAGAGATAGGAAAGAGCTCTGGCCCTGCTTCACTGGAGAACACTTTGTTATTAGCTGGGAGTTGGTGGCAGGAGACAGCTGGGGCAGAAAGGGATAGAGATTGAGATAATGAGCCCCTTAATGTGCTGTGTTGGATGGGCAAGGGGAGACCAAACTTCAGAGAAGCTAGGGATGCAGGAGTTAGGGCAAACAACAGTTTTGGAAATGCAGCTGGGGAGTGGCTCCCAGCTGTTGCCCAAAGTGAGCCTGTGGTATCCTGAGGCAAGGTCTGTGGCGTCTGCATTGGCCAAGCCAAGGTGACCCTGCCAGAGGAATCCTCTTGCTGTGCTACCCATGCAGCAAGGTGACCCACACTAAGATGACACTCCAGGGAAGTGGCACGGTCTGAGGTGCGGAGATCATGTGAGGGCTGGCAAGCTTGGGGGTGACTCTTGAGGCTGGCAGGCTGGGGGGTGACTCTTGAGTCGTGGAAGTGGCTGTCCATGGACCACAGGCACCTGTGCAGCCAGGATCCCAGCCGGCACTGGGACAGCCTCTAGTAATGTGGGGCTTGGGACACACCTGGCTGGAGGATCTGGTTCCAGCAGCAGGTTGGGATGGTCTTTTTTGCATGGCTGTGATTTGGAGCAGAGTGTTCATCCTTTGCAATATTCAAAACCTTCATGGACATGGCCCTGAGGAACCTCTTCTAGCTGACCCTACTTTGAGGAGGGAGGCAGGACTACATGACCTCCCTTCAGCCTCAATGCTTCTGAGCTTACTTGTCCTGTCTTCTGACAAATTCAGTCACTGTGGGGTAATCCCCAAGTCAGCATTAGAGAAATGACCAGAAGCTGAAGTTTGCCTAGCTTTCCTTTGTCTGCAAGCAGCTTTCTGGAGGTCTCTACAAGACTAGGAGACTGCCAGGGCTTGCAGGCTCCAGACTGGGGATATGCATTTCATTGTGGGTTTGGGCTGCATTTCTCAGGGAGAGCAGAACTATGTGAAAGTATAATGGCAAAGAGGACAGAAAAATGAACCAAACTTTATAGACTTCAGGGTAAACTTGGTCTTTGCCTTGTTTGGCTCTTGACCTGCTGCTGAATAGGATGGATGGATTAAAGTCAGGACTTAATGGTCAGGAAGTCACAACCTAAGTACCTGTTTTTAATCTCACTGTGTTTGTACACTTCTGCTCTTTTCCTAAGGACGAGTTGATTCTCAGTGATGAGCATGATGTGGTGCTTAGGGCTGAGCAGGAGGCTGCACTGTGCTTAAGTGAGTGCATTTATAGCTAACATGGTTTTTTAGATAATCAGTGTCTATATTTCTTGCATTACAAAATGGTGAGTGATGCATTTCTTATTAGATATCACTTAATTATTTATTATAAATTTGGTCCAGCTGTATTTCAGTGGAAAATGAAGTCCAATTGAAAATGCAGAATGTGAGCATTTAAATGATGGTTTCTAGTTGGTTAAGTAAAACTGCTTAAAATGTATGAGTCCACTAAAGAAAAGAGAATAAGTTTATGAAGACATTATTTACATATGTAATGAATTTAACAATACTATATAGCTATACTATATTGTATTACTATAATACTATATCATAGGAACAGAATTTTATTATAGGAGATACAAAATATAGCCAGTGATATAACCTGATTATTTCTGACATTGAAGAATTCAGAACTAGTAGAGATTATCCTCTCATAGTTCATCTTCATTAGACTTTGAAAGGGAACCAGGCTTTCCTGCATTAACCTGCAGTAATTTTTCAGAACTTTTACTAAACTACTCAGTGTACTAAGTTAATGGAAACATTTATTCCCCTCTACTTTCAAAAAAGGTTGCTGCTGTCAGAGCCACTTTTGCAGTTTATCAGGCTTTGCCTCTAGGTGCTCAGCCACTGAACAGATCTGGCAGCAAGGACATACTGCATGAATTTCTAGTGACTTATTTTTCACTGATGAGAGGGATCTGAGGTCTTATTATGTAGGTTTTAAGACCTTCCAGTTTTAAATTGGCTGTCTTTTTAATTTAAAAAGTTTTTAGTTCAGAGAAAATCTGATTACTTTTCAGTCAGGTGTATGTTTCCAAGAGTCATAATTCTTTTATTTGTTCTGGTTCCAAGTCCTCTTTATTGCTTTTTCCTTTCATATTACTGCTGCTAGTCTGCTCATCAAGAAGTTTCATTTGATTTTTCAGTTGGGAGGTTTTCATGAAGCTTTATTTTCCTTTATCTAAGTTTTTAATTTCTTATGTTTTCTTTCATGAAATTTCATCAAATTCTTCCTTCTTTAAAAACAAAAAATAAACCAGACTAAGGGAATATTGATAAGAATTGTGGTAGTGGCTGTGTAACCTTCTGAATATTGTGCATTTTAAAGACTTTCATATTTTGTTGAGTCATTTCGGGAGTCAGAGGATGAATGTCTTTGCAAATACAGTCCACTGATATCCTACACTCTGGGCTGGAAAAAGCTAGCTGTGGAAAACTTTAGTAACTGAACTTAGAGAAACTATGACCATGCCCTCAGTCTTGTCTTGGATACATACACTATGGTGACTATAGCTTTGTGTGTGCTCCAGGTTTCAGGAATCCTTCACCCTGGCAGCTATGTCTGAAGGACCAGCTTTATTTGGACAGTCCCTGCACAGAGTTAAACTTCACGGGTTTCTTTCCCTCCTTAATGAGAAGGTGAATTTCCAGCCCACTTAAAAGGCATGTTGCAGTTTTTTTCAGCAGAGAAGGGATTTCACTCCACATTTCATTGGGCCTCCTTTTTGTTTGTTTTTTCTTTGTGGAAAATATCCTCAAGGCAGCATAAATTTCTGTACATGTGTAGCCTTAAAAGTCCAAGTTGGGAGCGATACTCAAGGAGTATCCATCCACCTCCCCAGCTGCCCACGGGAGCCCTCTGTGCTAGTGCTGTGTCCTCCCCATCCCGTGGAGCAGGAGAAGAACTGCACAGGCATTTGATGGGACCCTGCCAACCCTCGGCTCCAGTCTTGCTCTCAGTGCTGCAGGCGGGCTGTGTGCTTCCCTGAACATGCTGGGGAAAGCTCTCTGTTCCTCAGAGCTCGCCTTGTTTGAGAGGTAGAAAGCAGGGAGAGTGTTTGTGTCAGCAGGATGATATCTCTCCCCCTGAGTGAACAGAGCTAAGCTGGGTAGCTGGGCTTTGTGGCCATGCCCTGTGCCTGGCCAGCCTGGTGCTCTGCACAGCAGCCCCAGCACTACTGGAGCTCTTGGATTCAGTCTGGTCCTGCAGCTCATTTAGCACTGTGTCTTTCCGTGACATGGTGAGCATTAGGAGGAGCCTTTCCAGTGTCCTCCTGTGGCTCCTCACTCCTGGCTTTTGTTATTTCTTGGTCCCCTCCCTCCAGCATAACATGCATGTGCTCTGTGGCAGAGCTGTGCTGCCAGAAGAAGCATGGAAAGCAGCTGGGCAGGGTTTGGAGACCAGTGTGTCCTGAAGGATTTGGAGACCAGTGTGTCTTGCAGGTATCAGTGTATCCCCAGGGCAGAAGCAAACAGTGTGGGATTCAGCTTCACTTAAGCATTGATTCCCACCACTCTGGGCTGCCTGTTCAGAGCTCTGCTCACCCTCCCAGGGCTGTGGTTAGCGCAAGGATGTTGTGATGAGCTAGAGCCTCCATAGCATCTGTGATTGCACAGGTTTTGTCTCTAGTGAGTGCAGGTGTGCTGCTGGCAGTGGTGAAGCAGAGGGGTATTTCGCTGCAGGATGTGTCCATGCTTTACTGGAAGCACTGGTTGTCCCAGGGAGCCAGTCGGGGAGGTGGCAGCTGTGCTGAGCTCTCATGAACACCTTGCGTTTTCCCAAACTGGCTGGAGGTGTTTCCAGGTGGGGAGATGTTTCCCAGAGCAGGGACAACAGCTATGCAGCACAGTGAGCACCAAACTGCCCGTTACGTCAGTCACGTAGTGGATGAGGAGGTGGAGACCCTCACTCATTTAGTAAATGCCTTGCTAGTGCTGCAGAGGCCAAATGTGGGATCAGGTTCTCAGGGTGCTCAGTGCAGAGCTGCAGCCCATGGTGGCAAGTTGGGATGTGCTGGGTGGGAGTGCAGGCAGGGAGAGCAGCATATCCAAAGCCAGGCATAAAGCAGGAGCCTTGTCTGGGGCTGGGCCAGGATATCCCACCACTCTGCAACCACCTCCATATCAATGCCACATCCCCAAGCATCTCTTTCAAAATGGACATAGAGCCTGTCTGATTCCTGCTAGTTGTGGCAGGGCCTCAATAGCTGCTGGTCTGTGGAGAGGCTTGCAGTGGCTCCTGCTGGGACACTGATCCCTGCCAGGTGGGGGGATCAGAGAGAGATACCGTCCTGCTGACACTGGATCCCCAAATTTCTTCAGCCATCTGTAGTCCTAGTGCTGGCTCTACTGTGCCCAAACCGCCCTAGAAGGACAAGGAGGTATGAACCTGAGGAGGTTCCTTTTGCAGCCATCTTCTGCAGTGCCTCATGTTTAATTTCCCATTCTTTTCTGTTCCATGTGAGCAGTGTTTATGTGGAGGGCAGGGGGTGGCTGCCTGGGGACCCTGTGCTACTGGCAGAGCACCTTCCCTGAGCACCAGCCTAGCTGTGTGGCCCTGTGTGCAGGGAAGGTAGGCTTGTGAAGAGAAGCCAGTGACAATTCCTGTGCCTTCCCTTCCATTTTCCCCCTGATCCTGGACAGCCTTTTTCCAAGGCTGAATTGCCCATGAAGCATCTCTGATGCTGCCTTTTGGATGCAGCATGTTTGAAAGGATGTGACCCCCCAGCAAACCTGCCGGGTTGGGCTGGCAGCCCCTATGCAGTGTTGTGTTGTGTGCTCTTACAGCGGAAAAAGCTTGCAGGTCGCTCTGTGACCACCCCGCTGCCAAATCTGCCATCTGTCTCACATCCTCTGGGCGATGCTGTGCCTCCCAGTTCACGTCTTCTCCCAATGCCTTGTCCCTTTCCCAGCCTGACTGCTGTACATATCCAGATGTGACACTTCCTTCTCTGCCTGAAGGGAAAAAAAAACCATTTCTTGTGTTTTTCTCCATCACGTCTATCACTCCCAACACTCCTTGCACTGGTGTGGGCAGCTGCTGGCCAGTGGGTATAGCCAGAGCAGGGCAGGACAGCGGCACAGTGGGTGCAGGAGCACCAGCCTGCAGCACTGGAACAACAGAGTCTGTTTGCTGACTATCTGTGTCCCATTCATCCCCTGTGCTGGGCCACCTGCTTGTGATAGCTGTGTATTGGGGGTGGATCATGAACCCCAGTTCTTGTCCCAAAAGTCCTATGATCTCCTTCTGATCTCTGGTGCTCCAGGGCCATTTGACTCCCCAGATCCTTTCCACAGAGAAGATGAGAGCAGTCTGGTGGATGTGATGGGCACCTGCTCTGCTTTGCTCTGCTTGGCTCTGCTGTGCCCTGCAGCAGGTGCCTGACTGTAGCTGTGCTCAGGTGTTGTGAGCAAGGGGAATTCCTGGGGATGATGCAAGTGATGGGGACAAGTCTTGTCCCCATGACATGGGCATGTCCCCATACACGAGCACCTGTCACCCTAGAAGGAGGTCAAAACAGTCATGCTTTGCAGAGCCACATGTCTGCAGCTCCGCATGTGCCTGGGAGAGTTGCCTGCCTTCCTGGCTGCAGCAGCAGCTTTCCTCTCATCTCCCCCAAAAGCTGTGTGGGCTGCAGAAACAACTGGATGTGTGCCCCAGCAACCCAAGGAGAGTGACTGACTACCTGCTCCCTCCACTTCCCCAGCGAAAAGCAGCACCAGGATTGCACTGCATGGTGTACACCATCAAAAGCTTTCCCTTTCCTTTGATGTACTATTGACTCAAACCAGCATGCTGAGTGCTAATCCCTCTGGCACGGTTGGATGCAATTGGCACAGCGGCTACTGGGGCCATCCCCACTTGTGCAACCCTCTGGTGCCAGAGCCTTCACTGGGCTGCCAGCTCCCATGCTCCCAGGGCAGCGTGAGTCATCCCAGTCATACAGTGTTACCCAAATCCGCTAGAAAGCTGGGCAGAGGTGGGAGGAAAGCCTTGTCAAGGTCAAGATTGGTTCAGTTGTGTTCATGGGCTCCCGCTGCATCCCTAACCTCACTCTGCTCTTGGCACCGAGCACAGGCAATAGAAATGTTCTAGCTCTGTTCTAGATTTTAGATGCTCTAAAATAGTCTTGTGTGTGTGTGTGCGCGTGTGTATGTAGTGTATACGTCGTGTTGTAATCCATTGCTCTCAGGAAGAAACTTCTGTGCTTGCAGAGAGGGGAGCTGGGCAGGGTAGGAATGTTTCTTTGCTTCTGCAGCAGAGTCAGCTGTGGAGGATGTTGTGACTTCTTGAACATGGCGGAGAGGCCGGTGGCAGCCAGGCACCAAGGCATCCTCCAAGAGCAGTGTGGAGGAAGGTGCATGTCTGGACCCAGGAGAAGGGGATCAACAGGATAACCATAACACTGCCCATTGGCCCCTAGGAGGCTGTGGGATGAGGGTGCTCTCAGGTCCCTGTCAGGCAGCAGCAGGCAGGAATGGAGCACGGCTGTGCCCAGCAGCATGAGCTGGCCCCTGGTAGCCCACTATGTGTGCTCACTCCACACTGTGCAGCAGGCTGACGGGCATCAGCCATGAGGAGGGCTGAGAGCAGCTGCTCAAGGGCTTGAAATGTGCCTGCTTTCTCCACCAGCTCAGCAGTGAGGTCCCTGCCATCCCCAGGGACTCACCTGGGGGATGGCCAGGCAGGACACTGGGGTGCAAAGCCACCAGTATTGCCTGGCCCAGCTAGTGCAATATTGGGCTCCCCAGTCTACATCCCTTTCATGCACAACCCAGCTCCTCTCCTCGCCAGTCTCCTTCCCTCTGCTCTCGGGTGGAGTTTCCTCATGTGACAGCTCCAGCCGTGCTGGCTGCTCCCATGGCTAGCAGTCTCTGCAGCAGGTGGCTTTATAAAAGGCATAGATAAACCTCTCACTGTCCTTTCCACCTCCCACTGCTCCCTGCTCCCCAAACGGTGGAAGGGACTTGGGAAGGAAAGAGCTGCCTTTTCCCTATTTCCATTCTGTCTTGGACCCCATCTCCAGGAACCAGAGTGCGCCTGGCACCTTGTGGCGTTGTGAAAGATGCCTGTGACTTGCAGTGACAGCTTTGGTCTGGGCCCTGACCAAGGCACAGCTACTCCTGGCTTCTGTACAGGTTTCCACAAGGGGGTGTTTTTCCCAGTGAAAGTGGCACTTTCCTTCACAAAGACCTTAAAATCCTCCTCTTTGTGATCCCTGTAACCTGGGTGTCAGAAGAAGCAATCTGCCTGTGATTGCCTGATATCCCACCACTGCTGCAGCCTTGCTGAGAGGTGTCTTCCTTGGTCTTCAATGCCAAATGGGAGCTGCCTCTGCAAAGCAGGCTGTGCATGGGGGCACATGCTGTGGTCTTGGAGCTATAAGGCAGTAAGGAAATACCCTTTGCAGGGAAGTTCAAACCCTTCCCTAGGGCCAGCTGCTGCCATGTCCCTCAGTCACACAGGCAGCAGGGGCTGGGAGTTATTCTTATCTGCATGTATCATCATTAATTAATTGCAAGTGCAGGGGTTGCCCTGGGGACTGTGAATAGCATGCAGCAGCCCAGCTTGGAGCAGGGATCTGATGGTACCAGGGTGTCTCTTTACTGTTTTCCTGAAATACTGTTTTTCTGAATGGACATGTGTGTACATATGTATAGGTTAACTGAGAACCCCAGGATGATACCCTTCCCCTTTCCCACGTCTGAGCTACTTGGGTTTCCATTCCCTGAAGTCAACCCTGCCTTTGTCATAGTATCATAAAAAAGTTTGGGATGAAAAGGACCTTTAAATATCTTCTAGTCCAATGTCCCTGCAATGAGCATGGACATCTTCAACTCAACCAGATTGCCCACAGCCCTGTTCAACCTGACCTTGAATGTTTCCAGGGATGGGGCATCTGCCACCTGTGTGGGCAACTTCTGCCAGTGTTTCACTATCCTCAACTTAGAAAATTTCTTTCTTATACCTAGCCTGAATCTACCCTCTTTTAGTTTAAAACCATGTCTACTAGGTCTACTTAAGTCTACTACAAGGTCTATTTAAAAATCGGTTCCTGTCCTTATTATAAGTCCCCTTTCCCATTTCTCTCCTCCCAGCCATCACCTACCAGCAGCCCAGCAGCGCCCTGCTTTCTGCTTGGGCTGGGCCTGGTCCAGGTAATCCTTTGTGCTGAAGTGTGTTGATTTAAGTTTTACCAGAGTACAAGGGTGCGTGATACTCTGGGGAGCTTGCAGCCCCAATAGCTCATGTTTGCTTGGTGCATTGCACACACAAAGTGTGCTGTGAGGGGCTGTGTGCTCAGCGAGAGAGTGAAATGCAAACCGGATATGGGTTAGAGCCAACCTGCACTGGCAGCGTAGTCAAATGTGGCAAAAAATGGCTGGGGGTGGAAGAAATAAATTCCACTCCGATTCTTCCTTCCCAGTCTCAGTGAACTGGCTCCAGCAGCTACTGGCTTGCACGTGTGTGGAGGAGGCACTGGAGAAGAGCAGCTCTGTGCACAGCATCTCCCACGCACTGGCCCAAACAAATCTCCCCCGCTATAGATCTCACTGTAAGTACTGTTTGCTCTGGGTTGCCTGGGGTTTGGCTTTATTCTGCCAAGGAGCACTGCAGCAAGTCAGCGTTGGCCTGCTCAGCCTACGGCACCCCTGTAGGAGAAGGGACTTTTGCAGGTGGCTGTTTGGAAGGCCACAACCATTGTCCTGCAGAGAGTCCCAAGGGAGGCTGGAGACTGGGATGCCTTCTTGTTCAAAAACTTCATGGAACTCAGGCTGTCCAAGTGCCAAAAACCCACCCTGCATGGTGATGCCAGGGAAGAAGGGGAGGGCAGAGAGCTGTGGGTGATGTGGCAGCCACCACGGGGACACATAGCAGGGGAGGGGTTTGTATTGGTTTCAGGTGAGTCCCTGGGGCAGCATGACCCTGCACAGGGTTTCCTGAAGGTAGTGGCAACCTGCCGATCCTGAGTGCAGAAAAACTTGCTTAGCTCCTCAGAATGGGATCAGTCTCAGCCTCCTAGTAGGTTATATTATTTAGATGAACAGTGTTGGCAGGGCAGGTTGGGAGTGGTGAATCGTTAAGGGTAGGAGCAGCAGTGCTCACCACTAAGGGGAAGGACCTCGCTTTGGGGTTTGCATCCCCAGGGCGTGAGTAGGCTCATGGGTTGCTCTTTCCCCAGCCTTCCTGCCCTGGCTGGCAATGAGCCTGGCTTTGTACTCCTTAGTGAGAGAGCAGTGCCAGAGCTTACTGGTGGGGAAGACGAAGTTTATCTATACCATTTTTAAGCAGGTTTATCTTACGCAGTCATGCACTCACATTCATTTTCTCATTGAGTGGTGGGTATGGATATGAGACGGAGTAAGATCAAGGAAACATGAGTCCTTCTGACCTCTCAGAGTGATCATATCTTCATTGGCAATGACAAAACTAGTATTTGAGCAGGTGTTTTGTACCTGTTAGGAGTCATCCGTTGCTGCAGAGTGGTCCTTTGCCTCCAAACCTTACTAACCCCAGTCTCCATAGCCCACAAACTGTGTTGCTGCTTGTGGTATGGTCCTCCTTGTTTGAAAGATGCATCTGATTTGCAGCAGGCTAACAGAACAGGCCGGTCTATGTCCCCTGACCTGCTGGTGATAGGATGGGATCTTCTGCTGGTGGTTTGTCTGTCTCGTTCCCTGACAGGGTGTGGGCACAGCATTAACACCCGTGTCAATGAACCGTGCCCAGGGATGCTGCTGCCCCACAGGTGCTTTCCTCACAGACCATGAGCAGCCAGATCCTCTCTTTGCTTTTTGGACCTGGAGGCCATTAATCTTAAGAGGGAAGCTTGAAGGGAGAGCCAGGGAGGAATGCGTTGGACCTCTGTGGGGTTTTGGAGGGCTGTGTCTCTGGTCCCATCCCCTCTGTGCTTATACCCCTTGGGGACAGATGTGGCCCATGGTGTGCCTGTTCTCCCATGCACCAAGCTACAGGAATGGAGAGGTCACCATGCCCTGTGGTGCCAAAACTGCCAGGGTGTGTGCTGAGCTCAGCGCAGGCTGGTGATGAGCCTTTTCCCATCCTGAGGTACTTGGTTAGCCGTGCTGAGTAAGTGGCAGTGGCTCAGGTTTCCTGCCCGCCCTGTCACTGCAGTCCTGCAAGGTTGGTCACTGCAGTCCTGCAGGGTGGGATGCTGGAGGTTTGCCTGCCTGCCTGGTCCTGTGCACACCAGGGCATGAACCTGATCTCCCTGTTACAGCGGTCCTTGTTTTTCCCTTCCACAGCCTGGCCACGATTTACTTGTGATGGAAGAAGGATGCAGAGGCAGTCAGGTAGCATAGATGCTTGTTTTCTAGGTCCTCAGCCTGGCTTTTCTGTGTAGCCACAGACTGCTCCATCAGCAGCCCCATGCCCTGGCTGCCCTCTCGCCAGCTGAAGTCAGTAAACTCACCCCTGCCAGAGTGGGATGCCAAGGCTGGATGAACACAGGCGTGCTGGGAAACCCAGTTTAGTCACCTCAACGCTCCCAAGACTGTTTTGATGTTTTACTACTCCAGCTGTCCATGAATCCCCTAGCAAATGAGTTTGCTGACAGGGTGCTTCAAGGGAAAGACAAATTATGAAAAATTGCCTTCACATGAAAGACATGCCTTATTTTTAATTGGAAATCTGATTCTCTGGATTAGTGCCCACCCAACCGGAGAGAAGAAACATATGCTGATGTATCAACAAAACAAAGAAGGCACTGAATATTCAAGGCAAACCTTGCATGCACTGAAAATGCTTCATAGAAATTATCCAGCAAATCAGTTTCAATGACAAATCTCATGCATTCACTGTCCATTCACAGTCCACAAAGAGGAGAAAGAATTGTTCTACAAGTTTCCTGACTTTTTTCTGTTTTAGTATCTTTCCTCTAAGTAAGCCCTATAATGGATGGACCATATATTGAAATTTTGTTTTCCCACCTGCAATCCTGTCCACCCCTGTGTTTCTTGACTAGTCCATTGCTGTCACTTCTCCAGGACAGTGGCTGCGCTGAGGGACACCTGTCTGTGGTTGGCATCTAGAGGCCCTGCCTCATACATAGCTAATGGGAAGCTGTCCTGACACCTTGTGGAGGTGAAGGTACCCATCCAGCTCTGTTATTCACAACAGTGTTCCTTCGGCAGCAAAAGATTGGGAAAAGCACAATGGCAATGGCATAGCTGGGAACAGGAACTGGTTTAGTGATACTGTGGATTTTGTTGAACCTTTCAGATACTATCAAAGAGTGGCATCAACTGAGTATTGCAAAATGCTGGATTTTCTCATTTGTGTGATGTGATAATTTAGTTTAGGCATTTCAACAATGACTTTAAGTGTGACTTACAGTGTCGGTGTGATTTCTCATTCTGTATACCAAAAAACTTACCTCTCCAACCAGAGGGAGTTTGAACATATTCTACAGGTCTGAATTTAAGTTGTTCTTGGTGCATGTGAGCAGAAATCTCTCGCTTTTTCTGATGCATGCTGTTCCTAGAACATATACATGATTTACTTTTAGCTGGTTGCCTCCAACAGTTATTTTAATGGTAACACTGCAGCTATATAATTTGCATAAGCTTTTCTGAGAGCAGCACTATAAAAGGTGAGACTAGCTGGAACAAATGGTCTAGAAAAGTAGTGGTTTGGGTATTTGGAGGTGAGTTTCATTGCTATTTGGCAATGAAAGGACAGCAAAAAGGCAGGAGAGTGGCTTGAGATCAGGTTCAGAGGAGCTGTGATACACTGCAAAGGCTGTGTTTGCAGGCCTGAGCATGACATGACGGCTGCTTTGGACTCCCTTGGAGTTGGAGGTGCTTAAGAGAGAGGGGACAGAGCTGGACTGGGTCTTCAAGTATCTTCTGCTCCTGGAATTTCTCTGTGCAGTCTGGCATTGTACCAGCAGTGCTGTGTGGAGAGAAATGAGCTGGTTGGGCTGGAAGGGTAAAGGCTTGCATTTGGGAGGTTTCTGGGCAGGAGAGCTTGGAGCAGGAGATACTAGCACTATCTCCAGGTGGAACCCATTGCTTTCTGCCACCAGGAGCAAAACATCTGATATGGGAGAGAAGGGGATGGCAACAAGGACTTGATAGACAAACACAACTTGTACAGCTCCCTGTGAAAATCTCCTTCACCCTGCCATCCTCTGACAGGATGTGCCTCCTACAAGCGTGAAGCTGGTGCCTAGAAACAAGCTGCAGGATCTTTCTGCTGAGTAGTGGAGTGGTGGTGGCTGAGAAGGGACTTGGAGGTTGCTAAGAGTCTCCTTGTTTATTTGCTGATGGTCTAACAGCTCCCTCGGTCAGGGACATACTCTCCTTGTTAACAAAAAGGCAGTGAATTATTTAGCAGCTGAAAATGCCAGATGGCAATGGCTCTGGTGCTTACAGGAGGAGGGGGGAGAGGGAGACATGCACATGGTGGGGAACAGATTGGGAGCATTTCCATAGCAAAGAGCAGACCCTGGCTAGAGGTCCTAGTGGCCCAGGTGGTTGCCTGATGGCAAGCAGGAGGCAGACAAGCCAGGGCAAACAGCTGCTGCTTGCCAGAGTAGCCCCCTCACTTCATACAGATCTCTTCTGGAGCTCCCTTGTCAGGAGTCATTATCCTGATGGGACCATGCTGGGCCTTGAAGTACAGGACTCCCAATCATGTCTGGGAGGCAGGCTGTGACTGAGGGCACTACAGGGAGGCTTTGCCAGGCCATCCATCACTCCACACCTGGGTGCAAGTATCAACTCCAAGTCTACTGGGATGCCTTTTGGAGAAGTATCGGGATATCTCAAGTGACCTGGCAGTTCTTTTGAGAGTCACACCAATGTTCAGCTGTCCTAGCTTGGGCAGTGATGTCTCCAGACACCACAGACTGAACAGATGGCTGTGTATATGGATAGGGACCTCTGAGGAGAACTGAAGATGCAGCATGGGCAGGTGTGTAGCAGACTGAAGCCCACAGCTCAGGTGACATTGCACCGTATGCACAGGAAGAGGGACTGTCCTGTGTCTGCATGTCCTGGGGAACTTGGTGCCTGTAGCTCAGCAGCTTCTGACATCCCTTCAAGGCATCTATGCAGGTAGTCAGATGCCAGCCTAATACTACAGTGGGGTGACACTCAGGCTCTTCTGGGCTCATAGCCTTGATCCAATCATCCCAGGCACTGTCAGGCTTCCAGTGGAGATTTTTATTTGGAATGGAATTTATGCTTCAGAAATGAAGAAAATAGCAAGTCACCATCTTTTTTTTCTTCTTGTGTTTGAAACTGCAAGCACCAAGAGTAGTTCTTAAATTCTTCAACCCTCTGGAAAGCTTGAGTTGAGAATCCCATAGGAATCCTCAGTGTCCAGGCTGTCAGACCTTTTTCTTTCCCTGGATGAGGAGGTCAAAGAGAGTCAGTAACATATGTCAGCTACTGCACCAGCACTCTTGCCCTGCCCACTCTGCTCAGCTGTGGGATGGGGGTGTCTGGGCTTCTCATGAACCTTAGGACAGGACTCCTCAAGCAGCCAACTGCAAGGTCTAAGAGAGGCTGAGGTCACAGCCATGCATATAAAATCAGGTGCTACTGTAGTCCCCTATCTATCACACTGACACAGCACAAGTAAATGTTTCCTAACAGAAGCGAATCTGTGTAGAGTTTAGGAATATCCCCTTTCTAAGCCAAGTAATTTTCTGTGTGCTGTCACTGTGCTCCCCAAGCACCTCTCAATTAGGCTTCCTTTGGTGTTGAAGAAGAGTTGATCTTGGTGGCAAAAACTGCCATAAACACTTTGAGTCTCCACATCCCTGAAGGCTCCATCTGTCTTTGTTTGCATTCTCCTCCACTGCTTAATCAAACCATGGGTCCTGCTTCTCTTCCTCCATCCTGTTCATGTGGGCTTTGAGCATCCTCCAGCAGAGATTACCTGATGCTGGGTGACTGCAGGGGCTATAGCAGCGTCTCAGTTGTGGCTGGAATATAGATAAAAGGCAAGGAGAGGAATGAATGTCCAGTGGCTTAATGCAAAGCTCACAGGAGTGCATGTTATAAACCACTCTTGAGTTTTCACTTAGCCTTTGCACTGGTCACAATATACTGACCACAATATACTGTGCCCATCGTGTCTGCAGGACAAGGCACTTATATAGGTCCTTATAAACTTCAGGCAGGCCTGAAAATGTTCTTGTCAGGAGCACAAGTTCCTGAGAATAGGGATGTAGAGTAATTGTGTTTAGAGGGGCCCCCTTGGAGGTCATTTGGTAAAAGTCCTTGCTCAGGGCCAGGCCAGCTTCAAAATTATATTTGGCTGCTCAAGGCCTCCAAAGACTGGATGGTCTCACCACAGGCATAGCTGTTTTTCTCTGAAGGCCATGCAGCCCTCCAGGCACCAGAAGCAGCTGGCTAATGGTGTTGAGGGTGACTCCAAGGCACAGAGGCAGCACAGGCACATGAGGACAAGAGACTCTTGTCCCCACACCATGTTTGTTAGTGTTTGCTGTGCAGGTTCCCTCTCCTCTTCTTTGTATGGTGAGTGCAGCAGCCATTCAGCACTGTCCTGTGGCATCCCTATGAGTAACAGCCATGCTGGCTGCTGGAGAGTGCTCATTCCTAGGGGTTCCAGGCACTGCAGGTTTGGAGAGGATTCTCTCCTACCTAAGGCATGGTGGTAGGAAAGGTTTTGGAAACAAGCTGCAGTCTTGGCTCTTAATGGCCTTTGAGTGTCTCCTGCCAGTAAGAACTGTAACCTATGGCATCAGCTCCTGGGGAAGGTGGCGGGAAGCCTGGCATTTAGGATTTTGAGAAGCTAACTCTTCAGAAGAGATCAAGATATCTTGGAAGGAGCAATTCTGCACCTTCTGCTAGGTGGAAAGATGAAAGGAAGTCCTATAACTCCTGAGTCACACAGATCGTGATGCTGGAGGAGGTCAGCAGGCTTAGGGATGTTCCATAGGCAGTAGGTATTTGGCTGTGGGGAGAGAAGCAAGTGCAGCCTCAGCAGCCCAGCTGTCAATATCATCATTGCTGTTTTTTTCAGAAATTCAAACAAATGCTTCAGCTTCTCATTCCTGCCTGCTGACCACACCAGGGTGGCCATGACTCAACGCAGGTTCCAGGACTGAGGGGCAGAGGTGGTGAGAGACCTGTCTCAGGTATGACAGAGACAACAAAATAGCATGGGGTTTGATGGGGTGGGGAAAGGCCAGGAAGTAGCTGTGAGATTTCTTCAGCAACACCCTCTGCCTTGTGTCCAACAACCTCTCCCTAAGAGAGACTGGGACTGGGGGAGCTCTGAGGTCACCAGCCAGTTCTCTCCCCTCCCTACCCATAGTGAGCTCCTCAGAGCTTGATGGAAGAGACCTGGAAGAGCCATGGCCCCTTTTCAAGCAGAGGCTTCTCTATCCCCACTCCTGCCTCTGTGTTGCAGGGTGAGACCTCACAACGGCGCCGATGGAGAGCACGTACTCGATGGAGCCAGCGCCTGATGGTGCTGGCCTCACCTCGCTGGATGTGCTCATCTTCCTGGATGCCCCGGTGAACAGTACGGAGGAGCAGTGCTTCAGCGCCCGCTCCCGCAGCACTGTCCTGGAAGGGTTGCCGTTCGGTGGCGTGCCCACCGTGCTCGCCATCAACTTCATCCTCTGGCTGGTGAGCGGGCCAGGAGGGGGCCATTTCTATGGGCTCTACAGCCACATGTGCACTGACAGCCACACACAAGTGCAGCCTGTGCACCGGTGCACCTGGCTGACTGAGAAAGAGGGATGAGTGCAGGGGTTCAAGGGCTTTGCCCACATCATGGTGGGCAGCAAAGGACACTTGGGCAGCAGTGGTGAGATCACAGAGCAGGAACAGTTTGGGGCAAGAGTTTTGCATGAGCTTGGGCTCCTGAGTGAGAAAGCAGAAAGGAGGGATATGAGAAGATTCCATAGGGTGAGACCTTGCAGCAAAACACTTCTTCTTCCAGCTTCTCCTTCTGGTCTTCTCATGTCTTCGGAAAGCAGCATGGGACTACGGGCGCCTGGCACTGCTGATGGACAATGATAGGTGAGGTGGATGCAAAGCTGCTGCAGGTGATGGCTCCATTCTCTTCAAGAGGGCTGGAAGGAAGGCCAGCACTGTGGGGTGACACACAGAGAAGTTCAGCAGGTGTTCCTGTCCCTCCTTCCCACTGCCCCCCCTTCTTATGAAAACACAACCACCAGCTATGGCAAGGAGAGGGAAAGCCCAGACCAGCTTTCATTCTCTCTAGCATTTGGTGACAGTGCTCTTGGTGCCATTGAGGGCACAGTTCTGGGAAGGACAAAGGCCTGAGAGCTGCTTTTGAGTGGGGACTGCACCCCTGCCTCTTCTCCTGCCACTCTCTTGGGATGAGCAGGACTGGCTGGTGGAGTGGGCAGAGGGAGACACACAACAATAACACTGTTCCTCATGTCACCACTGCAACTTGCCTGGCCCATCATTTGGGCTAGGTGCAGAATTCCACAAAAATAAGCAGTGTTCTGGTAAAAGTAGAGCCCAGACCATATTTCTAGGTGGGCTGTGCTGCCCACAGCAGCCTGCCTTCCAAAGCACAGCTCACCTTGGGCAACAAAGCATCTTTCTTTGCACAGGCAGGTGCACACAGGAGGGGTCAGTGCAAGGCTGGGCAGCCCACAAGAGCAAGCTATGTTTAAGTCCCTCTCCTGCCTTCTCCCCTCTCCAGCTCCTCTTGGCCTCTGAATCTGGAGCTGAGTCTGGCAGTGAATATGTGGTGTTTCCCTTCACCAGTGACATCCAAGGGCAATCAAGACTTAAAATGCAAGCTCTGCTTACATTCCTTTTTACTGTAAAACCATTTGAGACATCTGCAAACAGTGGAATAGAAAATATCTGGTTCAGTAGTCCCTTGTAATGGAGCTAAGGCTACATCTCTATGCGCCCATCATGGGTCAGGGCCACCAAAAAGCTGGGGAGACTTGTTGATGTGGAGGCAGCAAGATGCAACCCCTTTGAAGCAGTAATCACTGTTCCAGCCCCAGTGTAGGATGCAGGGAGTGGGGGAGGCATTTTCTGGGCTGATCTCCTGGGTGAGACTTCTCCAAGGGTGCTTATCTTCTCCTGTCTGCTACTTCCCTTCTGCCTCACCCCTCCACACCTCCCCTCACTGCAAAGCCTGACGTCACTTTTCTATGGAGAGCAGAGTGAGAAGGAGAAGTCCCCGTCAGAGAGCAGCCCTCTGGATGCCGACAACAAGGATGTGGTGAGTGCCAGTGGCTGTGGCAGTGGGAACTTGGGCTAGGTTCATCCTGGCCCAGCCTGTCCTGTTCTTCCTTAGAAACCCAGGTCAGAAGTTAAATGGGAGAATTTAAATCTCCTGCTCAACACCCTTTAGCAGTGGGGAATTCCTGGAAGCTGGAGGGTTTTTTTTGCCCTGGATTCTTTGAGGCATATCTTTTGAATGACAGTTTGGAGGGAATGCTCCTGTCAGGGCAAGTGTCTCAGCTGCATAGCTGTCCTTGCAGCTGTGGGAATCTAGTTGGATGCATGGCCAGAGCCTTGCTGCATGCCTGCAGGGATCTTTTCACCCCTCAGGACAAAGTACCCCACACCACATTTCCTCCTCTGCCAGCATGGTGGGGCTTTAATCTTTTGTTTCTCTCTACCACACCAGGCTTTGCTGGAAACAAACATGGACTGACATATTTTGCTGCCTCTTTCTATTTCTTTTTTGGCAGCAAAATCTTAAAAATCAGTCACTGGTGTGACTATGAAAAAAATGTCATGACTTATATAAAAATCTAGGTAGGAAAGAAGCAAAAGAAGCAAAATCCTTGCAGGTGGCAGGAGGCCAGTTTAAAGATTCTGTACCAGATGCTCTAGGGAAATGTATATTTCTCATCAAAAAATAAGTGAGAAAGACTACAGGGAAAGCCAGCATGCTAAAGAACAGATTAAAGGAGATTATTAAGAGTAAGAAAACATCCTTTAAAAAGTCAAACTGTTCACAAATGAGGAAAATCTCACAGGCTACTGACTGGAGTGTACAACCTCTCTCCTGCATGTGGGAATCCATGAGAATGTGGAATCAGCTGATGAATGCTGTTTTTTCAAGAGGGTTTTTGGACAACCCAAGAAATTACAGCCCAGGGAGCTTGGGGTCTGCACAGACAACCTCCTAGACATGGTTGTCTGGAGCAGAGCCCTGGAGTAGGACTTAGGAAGGGACCCCACTGGGCTGTGCTAAGGGAGTGTCTGGCCCCCCTGGAGCTGTTGGGGATGTGGGTATGCCTGCACCTCCAAAGCCTTCTGCAGCTTTCAATCAGTTGAAGCTGAGCTGTAGGGTAGAGAGAAGGCCCAGGCATGGCTGAAGTCAAGGGATGGAGAGGAGAAAGAAAAGACCGGCTCTCACAGGGCAGAGTAAAGGAATCCCCCAGGAGGCTGCTTGGTGTCCCTCCTATCCAACGTCAGCATAAACAGAGCTGGTAAATGCCCTAGAGCACAAGCCTTATGAGGAGCAGCTGAGGGAGCTGGAGTTGTTTAGCCAGAGGGAAAGGAGGCTCAGGGAAGACCTTACTGTTCTCTACAACTACCTGAAAGGAGGTTATCGTGAGGTGGGGATCAGTCTATTCTCCCAAGTAACAAGACACAGGACTAAATGGCTTCAAGTTGTACCAGGGCATGTTCTTGGAATGTATTGAGTATTGGGAAAAAGTTCTTCACTGAAAGGTTGGTCAGGCATTAAAGCAAGCTGCACAGAGAAGTGATAGAGTCACCATTCCTAGAGGTATTTAAAGGGTATGTAGATATGGCACTTAGGGACATGGTTTAGTGGTGGACTCAGCAATGCTCAGTTAATGGTTAATGATTTTAGGGGTCTTTTCTAATCTTATGATTCTATTATTCTATATAACCTCCAGAAAGTGGTAAAGAGGCCAAATGGATGAGTGCTATTTGGCACAGCCATGACCTGGAGAACTGCAGAAGGACCTTGAACTTGCATGATCTCTGGTGTTAGTACAATGTAAAATAATGCATAGGGGAGAAAACCCCTGTGCATACCCAGTGACAGGGAATATGCTAGTATACAAGAACTTAGGTTGTCCTGTTGCACTCTGCATCAGTGCCACCTCAGCACCTGATAGTGGTCAAAAAAGCGGATTGAATATTAGGGACTATCAGGGAAGGGGAAAAGGAGGGAGCTTTGGAAGCAGGAGCCTGTTACAGTGATACTTCTTAATATTCAGAGGAAGCTGAGGTCCAGCAAGTCACCCCTGAAACAGTGAGTTAATGTTTGACTCAGCTTCCTCTGCAAATCCTGGCAGCCAAAAATATGCATCTGACAGCCACCAGGATGGTTGATATTTGTAGAGAGACTTCCCTTTCCCTTTATACCCCTGCCCCAGCAGACTCCTTGTTCCCACTCACAGGAATTCTCTTATATCCACTTTCAGGAAGGTGGCATGGTCCCTCAGGGCTTTTACTACCTGGAAGAGAAGTCATGCTCAGCTTCCCACCAGCTCTTTGGAGTGTGTTTTCCTTGCTTTTCCTGAGGCAGCTGCCTTTGCCACTGGGCTGAGCATTGCTGAGCTGCCTTGGGCACTGCCTTCATTTGCTCAGCCCCCTGGCCATAGGCACTGCACCACCTCTGCGTGTGTCCCCAGCGTATGTTGTGACCCAGCCCCTCACTGGGAAAGTGGGGGTGGTTGCCCTTGTCTTATCCTGACTTTTTCCTTCTAGGGATTCTGTTCCTGGCTCCTTTCTATCTACCAGATGAAGTAAGTGTGTGTCCTTGGCGTTATGGTCATGCCCCACCACTGCCTTCCCCTGAGGAGCTGGTGCCCACAGGTGGTGGCCCATCACCAGGAGCTCCTGGGACCAGCAGCAGAGGAGAGCCCTCTTAAAACATCCACTCTGAAGAGAGCAGAGAGCTCACTTCTGCATTTCCTCCTGGCCCCAAGATCCTATCCCAAAGAAAAGGCCTTCAACCTTTCCTGGTGGGAACCAGTCCTGTAGTGAGATGGCAGCTGGAGGGCTGCGTGGGTCCCTCATTCCCTCTGTGCTCAAATTCTTTGTGCCACAGTCAGGATGTCATGAGTTGGTGTGGGCTGTGGGAGACTGGAGCAAACCAGTGCCCCCATGGTGGGAGGTGGTGGGGAGGAACCACCAGCACTCACCCCCACCTGCCTCTCTCCAGGGATGAGGAGATTCAGAGCAAGTGTGGGATCGATGCCACCACCTACCTCTCCTTCCAGCGGCACCTCCTGGTCCTGCTGATGCTGGTCTGCGTGCTCTCCGTGGCTGTCATTCTGCCTGTCAACTTCTCAGGGGACCTCCTGGGTAGGTGCTTCCCTAGTCACAGGATGACTCAGGAGTACCATGCAAGCTTCCAAGCCTTTGGGCAAGCTCTGTGCCTCTGGGACAGAAGGCATAAAAAACCCTGTCTCAGAAGCTCCTATGTGAACAGGAGCCCACCATCAGCTGTGGGAGAGAGGAACATAAGAGGCTGGGAAATTCAGAGCAGTGGGGACTTGATGGGCACCTGGGAGATGGAAAAGAAGGGAGCAAAGACCAGAGCCAATAACTGCAATACAGACATGCACACTGTGCTGGGTTCCCTAACCTTCTGCTTCTCCTCTTCCTCTGCAGGACACAATCCCACCCACTTTGGCCGGACAACCATCGCCAACATCCCAACTCAGTAGGTGCACCCATAGGCGGGGGGGCTGTGTGTGCTGCCGCTGTGGTGGGCACTGCTGGGAGCACCTAGGGACAGAACTCACCATGGCCCTGTGCTGGGGAGAGGGACAGGTCCATGTGAGCAGCACACCACTCAGAGTAGCTCCTGTGTCTGTCTGTACTACATGAGCACAGTCAGGGCAGCCAACACAGTGGCACTGCTCGTTGCACCCCGCTGCTGGCAGGAGTGCTCTCAGTGATGCTGCGTGGCCTCATTTCTGTAGTATCTCAGTCAACACCCTGGGTGCTGCTCCTCTAGTTCCTGGGGTGGGGTCAGACAGATGACACGGGGAGGTCCTGCTGGGTGGAAGGGGTGGCCATGGGTGAGATGCTGAGTGCCAGGCTGGTCCCCATGCCACATGCTCACCACCATGCTCATTGATCCCCTCTTCCTCTCTTCCAGAGACCGTCTCCTGTGGCTGCACAGCATCTTCGCTCTCATCTATTTTATCCTCACCATCCTTTGCATGGCTCACCACTCTGTCCACCTGGAATACAGAGAGAACGAGAAAGTGAGCAACCATCCCTCCTCCAACCCTGCCTTGTTCAGTACTAATGGACAACTCCTTGCTTTGAACAAATGCTGGTCCCAGTAGGTACAGAGGGCTTTAGGAACAGCCTGGAACTGAGCTGGCAGGGAAAGGTATGGCTGATTTTCACCAGCTTCTGGATAAAGTGACAGCCTGAAGGCAAATCTCTCTCTCTTGCTGTCTTGTGTCTTGAGACTGAAGCTCTGCTGTATCCATCTGTTTGGGGTATGGCATTGGCTGGCTATGCCCCCAGGGTTCAGGACTGGGCATTGAAGAGGTCTTTTCTGACTAGCCTCCAGGGTGGCAGTCAGTGCTCCAGCTCACTGCTGGTTGAACAGTGTGGCAGCGATATGTCCTGCAGATCCCTGCCCATCCTGCAGATCCCTCTACCTCTTCTCTTCCCCCAGGTCGCCCGGACACTGATGGTAACCCACATCCCCAGGGAGATCACAGACCCTTCCCTTATCATCAAGCATTTCCAGTGAGTAGCCATGTGCCACAGCCTTGCTGGGTGAGTGGCAGGCAGGCAGCGGGGACTGTCCCCATCCCCTGGCTCCTGGTGCCACCATACCCCTGTGCTTGCAGCGAGGCTTATCCCAGCTGCACCATCACCAATGTCCAGTTCTGCTTTGACGTGCGCAAGCTGATGAAGCTGGATGCAGAGAGGTGAGTGCGTGCATGTCCATGTTGGCTCTGCGGGAGGGTGAACTGCTCCTGCCCGCCACATCAAGGCACCCAGTCTGGGTTTCTCTTTGTATGTCTGGTGCTCCCCAAATGACCTTCACCCCTATTGGCTTCCTGGCAGGCGCAAAGCAATGAAGGGGCGGCTCTACTTCACCACCAAGGCGCAGAAAGAGGGGAAGATCATGATCAAAACTCACCCCTGCGCCCGCATCTTCTGCTGCCGCTTCTGTGGCTTTGATGAGGTAGGAGGGCAGGCAGGGCTGCAGGCAGCACACTTGCACCATGGCCAAGGCAGAGCATGGCAGCTTGCCCCTGCCCCAGCCCAGTGCACAACACAGCCCTGGCCGCTCCCACAGGTGGATGCTGAGCAGTACTACGGGGAGCTGGAGGAGAAGCTCACGGATGAGTTCAATGCAGAGCGCAACCGCATCATGCTCAAGCGGCTTGACATGGCCTTCGTCACCTTCCAGGACGAGCGGATGACAGCTGTGTGAGTGCCTCGCATGCAACAGCCATGGGGATGTCCCCCAGCCTGTTGGCCACCACTGCCAGGGAAGTGGGGCACCCTGCCAGCTTTTTCAGACAAAGTCATAGAATGGGTCCATCCCTTCTATGCCTCTGCCATCTGTGGAGTTGGCTGCCCTGTTAGGGCTGCGGGAAGGGTCTCACAAGAAGTGAGACCTGACCCCTGGCTCTCTTCCTGCAGGATTTTGAAGGACTACAGCCACATGCACTGCCGCAAGCATCCCCAGCAGTCCTCTGTCACTACCGTGGTCAAGTCACACCACTGGGGTGTTTGTTATGCCCCTGCACCCAGCGACATCATCTGGTGAACCCCCACGGCAGAAGGGAGGGACGAAGGGGGAACAAGCAGACATGAGGAAGCCCATGTCCATAGCTATAGGGATCCCATGTCCATAGCTATAGGGAGTCCGTATAGCTGTAGGGAACCTGTGTCTGTATCTGTAGGACACTTTCCCAGGGTGACAGGGGCTGAAAATACCTCCTGTTGCCATAGCAGAAGTCAGCAGGGGTGATTGGGGTGATCACCCCAAGGGTGGCAGGGCTCAGCCAGCTGAGATTGGGGGTGATCACCAGACTCTGATTTCTCCAGTCTGATTTCAAAACCTCCTGGTGGTATGGACCTCGGCTGTGGCTATTCTCTGGTCCAGGGGGCTCTGCATGTGACAGCAAAGCAGCATGGGGAGGGGAAGAGGGCAAGTTCAGAACAGTGTCTGCCAGGATGGTTGGTGCAGATAGCTGGAGGCAGAGCTTCATGAAGCTATGCTGGGAGGCCCAGGACATGTGGCTTTTCATCATGTCCAAGTTGTGTTTTCCTCTGACAGGGAGAATTTATCAGTCCGTGGCACTTCCTGGTGGGTACGATTCATCCTGCTTAATATCTGCCTGTTCGTCCTTCTCTTCTTCCTCACTACGCCAGCCATCATTGTCAACACTATGGACATGTTCAATGTCACACAACCTGTGGAGAGCCTCAAGGTAGTCCCTAACCCATGTCAATTTTCCTAAGAGGTCATCATTTGCAGGCTTGTCTGTGACAGGGGGAGGGTACCAGCTCTACACTGGCCCAAGAAGACGAGCCATCACTAGGATGGGCATTGATGAGAAACAAGGTCATGGTGAGGTCATGTCTGTGCTTGCTATCCATCCCCTTCTCCTTGTGTTTCCAGTGGCAGAGCCCTGGAGCAGCTATGCAAATCTTAGCTTTGGTGCTGGTGTCCCTGGACGCAGGCAGGTTGCTGTCCATTCAAGAAGAAAGGTCTGGAAAGAGCTCAGGAGATGTTAGGAGCTGCCAGCAGTACATCTCCTTCTTGCTCATTGACCTGTGAGCTTTTGGGTGGGCACTAGGGCTCAGAACATGGCTGTGGTGCCTTTGGCAGGCTTAGAGTTCTTATTTCCTGAAACAAATGCCCCTGCTCAGGAAGGGGATGACCCAGCCCACCTGTACACACCATCGTGTGCTATTTCCAGCATGGCTGTGCTCTGGTGGGTTGCTGAGGGGGTGTTCGGCATCTTTCTTCCTGCAGAACCCCATCATCACCCAGTTTTTCCCCACGCTGCTGCTCTGGGCCTTCTCCGTCTTCTTGCCCTTCCTTGTCTACTACTCAGCATTCTTCGAGTCTCACTGGACGAGGTAATGGGGCTGTCCCCCACAGTCCCCCGGGGCTGCCATAGACAGGAGGCACTGCAGGGGAAGGGAACCCAACCTGCAGGGAGGCAGGCAGTGGAGCAGAGACCCCTGGGTGTTTCTCTCCATAGAAAGAGCCCCAAGTCCATGCATAAAGGAGCCATTTGCTTCCCATAGTCCTGAACGCTTTCAGGCTACTGACAAAGTCAGGTGGTTTTAAGATGGGTCTGAAGAAGTTTGTGAGAGGGATGGTGTGATGGTGGACTGGCAGCAGCAGGGCCATCCCAGGCATGCTCCGAGCCCTCCAAGGCAGAGGTATGGGTTCAGGATGCTTAAAGTAAAGGAAACTACCCAGCTCCTACAATGTGCCCTCTCTGTCTTGACCTTCATCAGCCCCAACCCCTGTGCCTGGTCTGATAAGTCCTTGCAGGAGCTTTGTCATCACCTCCTTTCCTTTTTCTGTGGGAAATAGGAGGTCGTGAACTCGTACTAGACACCTATCTGCCTCTTGTTGGGTGTCTATACCACCATGGATGGTAAGAGAGGGCAAGGATGAAGGAGGTGAGAGACTGGGAGTACGAGAGCTTTCACTACAGCAGATTCCTAATGGTGACACACCCTGGCTTGAGAGGCTTTACAAGGCCCCAGTGGATGCACAGATCAAGTGCATACAGCTTTCTGAGGCTGGGAGTAACTCCTTGGTGAAAAGTGAAACCCAGCCCAGCCCCTCACCCCACCTGCTGTTCTTTTTCAAAAAAGTGCAATGTTCTTTTCTTGTCTTCCCACTTTGCAGGTCAAGTGAAAATCAGATCACCATGCACAAGTGCTTCTTCTTCCTCGTGTTCATGGTTATCATCCTGCCCTCGCTGGGTCTGAGCAGGTACAGACCACTCTGCCATGCTGCTCCCCCTGCTCAGGAGCTGTCAGGATCACACCCAGGCCCCTCACCTCAGCAATCCAGCCCCAAAGGGTGAAGGTCCCACTGCCACTGAAACACAGCAGTCTCTGGGGAGGAAAACACTCTTTAGCAGCGCTGAGCCACTCACAGATGGTCACAGACAGAAACCTTCCCTGCAGAGGAGTGGAGCAGAGCAGTTTACCAGGCTGCCACAGCTGACCCAAAGGGGGTGGTGGCAGTGATCAGCTGCTGCTTGGGTTCAGCAGACCCTAAAAGGACCTGGTCAGGTATCTGCATGGCACCAGCTACAGCAATCCTGGCCATGCAGGAGGCAAGCACACACTCCACGGTGGTCTTGTGTGGCAGAAGGGGCTGCTCTGGCGGTGTAGGGTCCAGAGGGTCTTTCCCACTCAGGGCAGGGGAAAGCACATGCCTGATGGGTGTCTCACATTGCTCTGTAGCTCCTCCTCTTTCTGAGCTGCTCCTCTTCTCTCCCCTCCAGCCTGGACCTGTTTTTCCGCTGGCTCTTCGACACCCACTTTCTGGATGAGGCTGAAATCAAGTTCCAGTGAGTAGCAGGAAGCTCCCAAACTTCCCAGGCAAGCGGGAGCATCTGTTGTCCACCACCAGCAGCTCTTGCAGCTCCTGCCTGAACACCCTCTCATTGTCTCACCTCTCTCTGTCCCTGGGGCAGGTGCGTTTTTCTCCCAGACAACGGCGCTTTCTTTGTCAACTATGTAGTCACCTCCAGCCTGATTGGGACAGCCATGGAGCTGCTGCGCATCCCAGGCCTCCTTGTCTACACTGCTCGCCTCTGCTTTGCCAAGTCTGAGCCTGAGCGGCTCCATGTCAAGCGGGTATGTGACTCTGGTCACCTGTGAGCCTGTGCGACCCTCAGCACAGCAGAGAGGCACTCACTGGAAACTCGGGCAGTTGTGGTTCTGTGGGGATGCTTGTGGGGACTTCTTCAGGCCCCTTGGGGGCTAGTGGGGGTGAGGCAGTCCTGTGGGCCAAGGTGCTAAGGCAAGTGCAGCCTTTGCAGTGACAGAGGCAGCAATGACACTGTTGGTTGTGCCCCAGAGCCAAGCATACCAGTTCCAGTTTGGACTAGAGTACGCCTGGACCTGCTGTATCTTCTCTGTTGTCATGACCTACAGCATCACCTGCCCCATCATCGTCCCCTTTGGTGAGTGTCATCCCATGCCAATGGTCCCAGCCATGCCAAGAACAGCCTGTCCCAGCCATGAGCAGCAGCATGGGAGTGCAGGCTTCCTGCACAGTACAGGAGGGCACCCTTGGGCATCATCCCCAGGGCTTGCCCTGCTGTACCTGTATCCTGGCTGTCCCTATTGCCCTCCACCCAAATGGCTCCTCCTGTCCCACCAGGGTTGCTCTACATGTTGCTCAAGCACATGGTTGACCGGTACAACATTTACTACGTGTACATCCCCACCAAACTGAACCAACGCCTCCACGTTGCCGCCATCAGCCAGGTCGTGGTGGCCCCCATCCTTTGCATGTTCTGGCTGCTCTTCTTCTCCATCCTGCGCCTCGGTAGGGAGAGCTTGGGGCTGCGCCCTGCCACTGCTGAGGGTCGTGTCTGATGCTTGGGGGTGATGAGCCACTGGTGTTACCCTTGAGTTAGGCATGGCATGGAGGGAGGTAAGGGGGAAGGTGTTGTGAAGACCTGGCACATGAAGGAGGTGTAAGCTCGTATTTTGGGAAGGGGGTTGAGAGCTTGTAAAACCCAAAGCAGGTACCAGTCTGGGGCTCAGCTGTATGTGCAGCAGGTTTGTGGAGGCTTATGTGCTGCCCAGTGTCTCTGTGCTCTAGGTCCCACCCGGCCTGTCACCCTCTTTACCTTTGTGGTCCTCCTCTCCTGCATCGTCTTCTCCGTCTTTGGCCTCTGCCTGAAGAAGCTGCAGCCTCAGAAACCCTCCAGCTACCAGGTGAGCGCAGACAGCCACACACTCTGTTCCTTCACCCCATTGCATCCCCTTCTCGCTCACCAGGGGGAGTCTGAGATAGCACCTGGCTGTCCCCAGCCAAAGCTGGGCCCCCCAAACCATGATTTCCTCGCGACCTCCTTCTCAGATGTCTGACCAGTCTGAGGGCGCCTTCAATGACGTGGAGCGGAGCAGCGTTTCCTCCACCCCTAACTCCAATGTGAGTACCCCTCCCCAGCCCTACTGTGGCCACCTGCTCTTGCTCCCCTGGGTCCTGATGGCCCACTGCCTCCTGGGGCAGCTCTTTGTGGCCACTGTCCTGCAGGAGCCTGAGCTGAGCCTGACACCGGCAGCCTCTCCAGCACACCAGTCCTATGGCACTATGGGCAACCACCTGGAGCCAACAGAGGATGGGGAAGATGGGGGGCTGCAGAGCTTCGAGACAGAGCTGGAGACAGTGGAGGGCGAGTACAGGAGCGGCCCCGTGATAGAGAGCCAGGCTCGCTACCAGTGAGCATCCCTGCCTGCCGTCTGAGAACAGACTGTGCTGAGAGCAGAGGACATGCCACGGGGCAGGAAAGGGCCTTCCCTGCACTGGTGGGGGCCACCTTGCTAATGGGACAGGAGACAACAGGACTGATGTGAGGGGGAGACCCCATTGCATGGGCAGTGGCAGGAGGCTCAGATGGTCCCTCCCGCTGCCTGCACTGGCTGAGTTCCCTAGTGTCCCCCTGTCCCCACCTGCCTCTTCCAGCCCACAGTGGGGAAGAGGGGGTGTAGCAGTATAGGGAGAGGGTCTCTCTGAGAGGCCATGCTTTTGGGGGCAGGAGGGAGGCCCTGGCCCCTCTGAGAGGGGGAAGCAGCCTAGACAGCCCAGATGAATGTGCCTGCCACCATGTTGTCCTCTGGGTCCTCAGTGGCAGGGGACAGCCACCCCTAACCCTTGCATCTCACCCCATCCACCCATGGCTTGGGCAGCTGTCCTGCTGCCTCCCCTATTGCTGGCCTGCAGGCTGCTGCCCACCCCAGCTTTGCCCATTTTAGCAGGGACTGCTGACATGTGTGCTTTGGTGGAGGAGGTGAGTGTCCCTACATCTGCCACCAGATGTTCGTGAGCACCAGCAGCCCTGCACCAAGGCAGCATCAAATGCAAGCCCAGCTCTTCCTCAGCTTCCCACCCCATCCCCCCATCTTGCTGCGCTATGCCTATACCCTTGGGCTCTTGAGGAGAAGTGGGAGGTCAAGAGACAAGTATGTTTAATGGCTTTGAGGACAGCTCCTTGTCATTTTTCTTCCCTGGCAGCATCCCATTGTGCTCATGCTCTCACTGGGGCTGCCCATGGGATCCAGCATAGCACTGTCCTAATGCAACAGAACAGGGGAGACTGGTGGAGGCTGGCAGGACCTGGACTTCCAGGTCCTCCTGGTCTACCACATCCTGCCTGCCCTTGTCCACAAGCTGCAGCTGTGGGATGCTCCCCCAGTAGCCACACTGCCTCTCGAGTGTGAGTCCTGCTGTGGTTAGTGTAAATGCACCATTACCTGCCCAGACAGCATCCCCTGTAGTTTTCCAGCTTATCCAGAGTAGCTGTGGTGGCCCCTGGGGATGCAGGTTTAGCCTCATCCTGCTCAGCTCCTCTCCTACCATAGTCCACGTGGGCATGCTGGCTCCTCACTCAGCCCTACTTTGGCCTCAGAGTGGATTTTCCTGTCCCTGATTCTCCTACTAGCTTCAGAGCAACTAGAGTTGCCACCGGTGCAGGGCAGTGCAGGGAGGGAAGGGAGGAAAGCCAGCTCTGCCAGCACTAGGGCTGCTGGCATGGGACATGGTGTTGTGCGAAGGCAGATGCTCAGCCATGGCACTGGTTAGCATTAGTAGTGCCACTGGGAGAAGGGGTACAGTGTGCCAGTTCTGGGCTGAGGGAGGTTAAAAGGCAGCCCAGCAGTGAGAGCATCAAGTGGGCCCTCGGGACATTCCTGTGGGGCTGGTGGGTCTCGGCTTGGCTGGCTGGCAGTCCCATGGCCCCTGTCCCACCCACACTCCTGCATGCTGGGGCTGTGGCTGTGACACATGATTTACAAAGCGCTTGCCTCAGGAGAGCCTTGAGCTCAGACGCTCCCTCCTAGTCCCAGAAAGGACCCTGGGGGGTTTGTGGCCTCCTGCTCAGGTGCCCCCATGGCTGCCAACAGCTCAGCTGCTCCCCTCACTGCCTGCTCCAGAGGCAGCCCCATGCAGGGCATGGGGATGCTGGTGGCCTCTCTGAGGGTAGAAGCAAGTGCCTGCTAGTGGCACTGTGTCCTCGGGAGCTCAGGCTGCTGGTCTGATTGCCCTTGGCTGCCCCACTGTAGGAATGTGCCAGAGGTCTGTACCTTCTTGTGATTTATTGCTATGACCGTGCCTTGAATAAAATGACTTCACCCAGTTGCTGCCTGGCATCATCACCCCCATGCGTCTTTCCTGGCACTGGTATAGGGGGAACCCTTGCCACTGGAGCCTTTTCCCACCTCTGGGCTGCTTTTGAGCCTGCCTGGGGATGTCTTGTAGAGTATTCAGTGGCAAGGAGGCTGCTTGGACACATCCCCACCTCCAGACTGCCCATTATGACCCCCATAAAAACAAACCCCAACAAGTGGGCAGAAGCAGGAAAGTTGCAGGAGTGGAAGAGCACCTTGCTGTGTCCCATCAGATAGACTGGCACAGCCCCTGGGGATCTGGCACATCCCTACGTTGGGGATGGGTTGCAGTCCTGGGACAGTTATGTGCCCTTCTTGCCTGCCATCTGTCAGCAGTCACTCTGTTGTCAGAGCTGGCTCAGAACACCACCAAAAGTGCAGATGCTGCCTGGAGATAGCAGGAGGGTGGCCTGGAGCCCCTCTGGGACCACAGCAACTGCAGGGAGAGGAGAAACCCATTCCTTCTGAGGATGGAGCAGATGTTCCCAAAGCTGAACTGCCCACCAACAAGTCCCAGGGAAGCGTGTGAACACCATTTTGAAAGTCCTTCTCTAGATTTTGAGGAAACAGTGCTCTTTTAGCCCCTCCTCCCTCCCAAAATTCACACTCTTTTTACCTGAATTCCTACTTGAATGATTTGCCTCTGGTTTCAGCAGGTTCCTCCTGCTGGCTTCTCTACAGCTTCCCCGAGGCAAGCCCTGCTCCTCTGGTTTATGGCACAGGGAAGAAAGTATGGGGAGGGCTTCCCTTTGGGTGAAAAACTGGAAAATTTAAAACCCCAATCCCCTATCGCATGCCCCTACAGAGACCCCTCATGGTCTGTAATGAGTGATAAACAGAGCTAAACAGGGCATTGCTGTGCCAGGGAGCAGGGCAGGAGCTCGGGCTGTGAGCAAGGGCTGTAATTGCCTGCGGTCGCAGCTCTCCCAGCCCTCACACCGGGAAGCTCATCATGGCCTAATGAGGGGGTGTCATCCCCATCCCGCTGCACCTCCACCTTGAAACCTGCTCAGGAACCTGCTCCTGGTTGCAACCTGGACACTCAGAATCCCTCACAGCCAGGGTCCAGCTATTGCATGGAGTGTTCCTCTGTGCCAGCTGGTGGCAGGCAGTGACAGGAGCATCCCCACTGGGCAACAGCCACAGCAAAGGGGCAGCAGTTTGTGGGAACTATGGCAAACCTCCCTGCTGACACTGGCAGTCAAAGATGGGGGTGCTGCTGGAGGCTGCCATGCTGGCCTTTTCCTGCAGTGCCAGGTTTGGGCTCCCATCACCAGTCCTGAGGCCAGGAAGAGCTGGAAAACATTGTGGCAGTGACCCAGAGTGGGGATTTCTTTGCATTCAGATCTCTGCTGCTCTCCTTGCCCTTCACAGCCCATCACACATTGCCCTGTGGAATAAGCCCATCCTAAATGAGCAGCATGGCTCTCCCAGGATGTCTTCCCTTCTCTCCTGTGCCAGGGCTGGGATTTCTGGCATTTGGGAGATGCTATTACAGACCCTGAGCTAGCTTTCCCACTCCAGGCACCATTCTTCAGCATCAAGTGTCCAGCTCTCCCAGGGCTGGAAACCTATCATGTCAAAGCTAGAACATGCTAGTAGACAGAACCTCCTGCATCCTCACCAGCTGCTTCCTGGGCAAGGCTGTTGGGATGACTCCACAGTCCATCTGGCAGGGTGGGTGCTCCATGGAGCCAGACAGGGCTTCATTATGAGGCCATGCTCTGCTGCTGGAGGTGACCAGCAGCGGGTGACCAGCAGTGGGTGACCAGCAACAGGTAAGCCAATGTTATGTCAAAAAACAAAAGCAGCAGCTGATGGCTTAAAATTCTAATTCCATTAGAGACTGTTATACTTGAAGATTCTGAGCAATCAGTAGCAGAGTGTGTTTGTTAGCCCCTCCACTGCTCACCCATTCAATTACCAGGCACAAAAGCTCCCAACAGGCTTTTGCTGCTGGATGCCTTCTCATGTCAGTCAAGCTGCACTACACAAGTGCTCCCAGTGACCAGTATCTCCAAAGCTAGAATCAACAAGAAACCAGTAAACCCCTCTCTGTCATCCTTTTTTCTGGCCTGCCTGGGCCTCTTATAATAAAATAAACACAAGGCATCAAAAAGGGCTAAGACTCACTGCTGTTCTTTATTAAACAGTACAGCTGGGTATAAGAGGCACACAAAGCTAGAGGGAAAGCTAGAGGGAGCAGGTATGGTTTGGGCAGTAAAACCCACACCCCACCCATCACACAGCTGCCTACTAGTCACATGGAGCCAGGTGTCCCACTCCCATGACACTGAAGGCTGATGCCCTGTAACACAGTTGCAAAGAAGACAACCCCATTCCAAAACCCTCCTGCCCCACATCATACCATTAAAGCTAGTGTCTCACCCCAGCCCCAGCTCCTCCGTCCCTCACTGCCAGGCACAAAGATGGGGAGGACTTCACCTGACCCAGCTGATGGAGAGAGCCATGGGTCAGGATGCACACCACCACAGTGCAGGGCTGCAGAGGCAGAACATGGTACCGTGAGGAGAACAACGAACATGGGGATGTTCACTACCTGTTCCACAACACCTATTAGCTTGCCCCCCAAACAGATGGAGGGCTCTTTGCTTGCTGGAAGCCCATAGCTACCATCAGGCCTGTGGCAGGGAACTAGAGACCCATCTCACAGGGCACCCCATCATCCCCTCCATGGCATGGGCCTAGGAGACCTCAGTTACATTGAGCAGGCAGCCTTCCCCTGCTCCAGAGTGGAGAACATCTGAGAAGAGAAGGAATGTGTCTCCAGAACAGGACTATCTCAGGCCTCAATACCAGGCTCCTCCTGTCCTGAAGAAGAAGCAGAAAAAGGGTACTGCCTGTAACTGAGTAATTGCTCCGTGTCCTTGTTCTGGGGCTAGTGGTGGCTAGAAATATGGTTCTGCTTGTTCCACAGTGACTTGCCCATAAAAATGAACCCTTCCTCAAAGTGCTCAAGTTCAGCCACCTCACCAGAGTCCTCAGGTGCTGCCTCTCAGCAGTTTTCTGGGATTTCTTCTAGCAGATGCTATCTCCTCATTCCTGTGAGGGTGAGGAACTCTGCAGATGGGCACTGTGAGCAGCTGGGAAGCGCTCCAGATTCTGACAGCATCAGCAGAAAGATTCCAGCTATGCTTCCTCTGGCCAAGAGCCAGAATTTCTGGAAGCTGTTGCTATGACATGATTGCAACCTTCATTTTTATTTTAAGATGTTGTTTCCTTGGATTTACTTTATTTTCCTTAACACAAAGCAGTAAACAGACACTGCTGCTGCTGCTGCATTTCAGATGGCTCTATAAGGTTAAACCAACTGGCCAAATCAGCACAAAGCCTTTCAGCTGCCAGCCAAGCCCTGTCAAAAGCAGTCTCACCTTGGGATTAATGTGACACCACTGCCTGAAGCATCCCTAGGAAATCTACTGTGTTGTGGCCAACCTGACACAGGGAAAAGCCAGGGATCCCTTCCAGATCAGAGGCAAGACAGAAGAAAGCACCAGGATTAACCATCTGGTAGCGATGTGTTGATGAAGGGAAGGGGAAAAGCTCTCTGCAAGGTTTGAGGACAGCCACATCGTGCGACCAGCCCTGCCCTCACTGGATGGAGACAAATCCATCACTGCCACAGCTGCACTATGTACAGCAACATGGGAGGACCAAGCCGTGTCAGACTTGGCAGGTAAAGCACAGCAAACAGGATTTCAGGCAGATGAGCCCAAGAGGCCTGTGCCAGCTGTCACCTAACTAGGGTGGGTGGCAAGAGGAGGGAAGATGAGCAAGCTAAAAACCAGAGGAGGTACATGGGTGTTGGTGTTCTTGAAGGAACCTGGGGAAGGGTGGTATACCTGTGCTGTGGCACTGCCAGGCTTCGCTGCAGGGACGTGCCCTGCCAGCCCTCAGCAAAGGCAGAGACGTGCTCATGTCAAAGCAGGGTGCAATCAAGTGAGAGCCCCGCAGCACCTGTGAATGCTGGAGACAGCCATGGGCTGGTGCACACAGAAAGACAGAGGTGGGGAGAGGCAGAGAGTGTGGTGTGAGTGCTCCCCGTGCTCAGGACCGCTGCATGGTCAGGGATAGGGATGGCTGGCAGGGTCTAGTCCCCTTCTGGGAGGGTCCCCCAGCCACGTTGCATGGCTTCCACCACAGCATTGTAGAGTTTGCTCCAAGCTTCCTGCACCTCTGGGCTGAAGGCAGCACCGAGGCATTTCTCCAGCATGTACAGGAAGGACTCGCCAACAGTCTGCAAACCAAACAGGGAGGTGTCAAGCTCAGCCCCAGAGTATGACATGCAGTCTCTTGTCTCTCTTAGCCACCTTTTTTTACTTCTCCTATTGCAGGGCACCTGCTCCACTCCACTAAGAGTACCAGGCCCCTCCAGTCCCTGGCTGGTCAGAGGGGGCCTAGAACCAGCCCATGTCATCTCCTTCCCCTACCCTATGCTGGCCCTCACCATGGATGAGTGAGGAGTGGAAGTCAGGGAGCAAGGGCTGACACTGCACGTGTAACACCAGGGGAGAGGTACACATCCAGTTTCTGTGGCTCCCAGGTGCACGTAGCTGGGCCTATCCCGTGGCACAGCAGTGGAGCAGCAGAGCTGAGCAATGCCCTGACGCCAGAAGAGTGGGTCAGTCTCCATGCTGGATGCTTAGGGCATGCCTCAATGCCTCTCAGGCTGCCCCACAGTGCTCTGCTCCTCACAGAGCTGTGAGAAGCCCCATGCAGGAGAACCCCCACACTGAGTGCAGGGCTGGTGGGGATCACTACCCCAAACAAAAGTGTCCCTGCTCCCTCTGAAGGGAACTAAAGCTAGCAATATCAGGAATGAGCCATGTGTTGGTTAGAAAGCTTTTCTTCAACCTGCCCTTCCCTGCTGCATTTCTGTCCAGGCTTGATGGCAGGAGAAGAGTAATCAAGGGTTTAATAAGGAAGATGCTCAAGTCTTACTGCCATAGAGGACGCAGGGGCTGAGGTGCAGCAACCCCATCCCAGTGCAGACACAGAGAGATGGATGCTCCCTTTTCCAGGTGTGATGAGGTTTGCCCAGAGCATTAGATGCAAACGATCCAGGGCAAAGGCTGAGACTGGAGCCCTGTGGCACAGGAGAGACTGCACTGTCCTAAACCATGGTCCTTTTCAAACAGTGGAAATGCCTTACTTCCATCTGTCTTTTCTGCCTGGGTTTACTGGGCAAGGGCAGAAAACAAGGAGAGCTCAAGGGTTTCCCTCATTGGGGCAGTGTCGCTACATTGGTATCAGCACCTTGGACAGGCTGCCCTGAGCCACCAGCTTTCTCTCCAGACAACTGAACCCCAAAGAAGGACGGGGACAGCTGAGGGTTGCAGGTAGGGGTGAACAAATAGAGCCACAGGGGACAAGAGAGGACACCTCACCGAGAAAGACTCAACCTTCACACCAACTGCCTGGTGCTTCTTGCCAAGGTTGCAGAGATACTCTTCCAGGCAGGACAAGTTCTCCAGATGGCTCACAGCAGCATCAATCACCAGCATCACCTAGTGCAGGAGCAGAAAGGCAGAATGGCATTAACAGAAAGGTTCTGCTTCCCTCCCAGAAGAAACAAAGTGTCTGACTCTCTACTTCACCCTTGTCAGCCTGACCCCTCCCAATCCAGACGCCCTCTGAGCTTTTCTTTGCTCTACTCTGACCCGTGTGTCACACCAGTGAGGCTGGCAGCAGCACACACCACATCCTTCCACAGGACACTACCAGAGTTGCATAGCAAGCTGCACTGCTGACCACCCTGTCACAGAGGGGATAACAGCCCTACAGCAGAGCAGTTGCAGGTTAAGACCTAATGCTGATGCAGTCATTACAACTCCTAGGATGCCAGGATAACTGCATGGGAACCCCAGAAGTTGCCAGGACTGGAGTTTCCAACTAGAAGTTGCCAAAACAGTGCAATTGTGAATAAGGCCACTCCAATTCTAAGATCAGCCAAGGTATTTTGAAGAGATGGGGTGGAGAGTACAGCCAGGTCTCTTAACCTGGTCTGGTAAAACCCATACCATAGTCTCCTAGGAGCATTAAGAGCCAAATGGAAACAGGACAGAAAAGATCTAATGCAGGATGAAGGGAATAGACACACCAAATTAGAAGATGAGATTAAAGCCAGGGCATGGTTGTCTTGGCAAAGCCAAGAGGTGATAGAATTGTGCTCTATGATTTCGACAGGCAATTTATCTCCAACAAGAGCAATGAACTATTTCAGCTCAAGGCAATAATCTTAACTTTGCTAAAAAAGAGAGGCTGAAAATAACAAGAAGCTTGCAGCTGTCAGAGGAGCTCAGTCCTGAAACAGTCTCTTAACAAGGAATAAAGACAGGCAAGCAAAGCACCAAACTGGTTTAAAGATGGAGCCAGGCAGTTTATGAAGGCATCTGCAAGCCAAGGCTGTGCTCTGCCCCGGCAGGACTGCTCTTCAGGGTTCAGCAAAGGGTCTCTGTGGCACCAGGTGTACTTCTGTGTATGCATGAGCCTCTCCACAGTGTTGCTCCTTTCTCTGCTTTGGGCGGAGGTGAATGTGTACTGTAGCACTCCCTCGGAGGCTCTCTGAGAGGTCCTGTGGGCCTTCTGCCTCTGCAGCTGCACCAACAGCCTCTCCACAGCAGTGGGTCCAGAGCAGCCTGGCCCACAGCCCAGCTCTCTGCCACCTCCTGGTCAGCGTGTGGCCAAACAGAGGGCTTCAGTCCTCAACTGGACAGAGGTGAGCTCCCTGAGGCATCTCCATGGTAGGAGAAGGACTCTTTCAGCTTTTACAGGGAGAAATCCACTCTCAGATGAGAGCATGGAAATCAGCATAGTGCCTCTTAGCCACTATAACCTGCATTGTCATCCCCTCCCCATTGTTGTAGGACACTTTGTCCTGGCCTTCTGCTAGCATGAGTAACCCCCTGCAGTTACCATCTCAGGAAGAGACTTCCCATGCGTTCCCTGGTTAGACACACCACAGCCCCGGATCATTGCCTAAGAATTTCTTCCTCCATGGAGGCTGTGCTCCAGCTATGCCACAGCCCCTCTCTCACCTTCCTGATGTGATCCAGGAACTCAGGGGCAGAGAGGCATTCCTGAGGGCTGGCAAACTGTTTGCAGTTGTACTGGAAAAGGGGCAGCAGGCCAGGATCCAAGTCAAACAACCTGCAACAGCAAGAAAGAACACCCCATCTTATCACTTCCTCAGCTTCATTTCAAGTCCCACTCACCCCATCAGCAGCACACCCACAGCCCACTTCTGCCTCCCATCCCACCTACTGATCCCTCCCCACCAGTAAAAGATCCAAAAGTTCTGAAAAGTTTTAGTTTAGGGCAATCCAGATTACCTATAGACAAAAACCTTTCTGTTTCTCTAGCCCACAACTCCCACTCTCAGATACACATTTATGGCACCTGAGAACTAGTCCCAGCCCTCTGGAGTTCCTCCCAGCTTGGCCCTTCTCCCCAAAGTCTTGGCTGTTGTCTCAACTCTTCCCATTCCCACTTTTTGATTCTCTTGAACCCAAGAGCTCCCAAATCAGGGAAGGCCTCCAAGCTCCAGCAGCCATCTGGACCAAGGGGGGCATGTACAAACTCAGCTCATGCCACACTGTCTGACACCATCACCAGCTCCCGTTTCCTCTCCCCCTGCCCCTTGCCCCATCCTCCCTGCCAGTGTATGTCAGGCACAAAGGGGACTCAACAACAGCCACCCAGGTAGATATAACAGGCCACCAGTAATTCAGGCAAGACAGTCTCTCTTGTCCTCATCCTACATATTAAACTACTGCATCCCTTTCCCCCTACATTGTTGTCACTGGTCTGGTCCTGCTCTGGGAGATTTGGGTCTCTCTCACTCCAGAAGCTGCTCATCAACTCTCCAACTGGCCTTTGTAAACGACTTTCATTGGTTTTTCCTTTTTTCTCTTCACATAATTGACGCATTAATCCGCTTAGGAGAGGCAAGAAGCTGAGTATCAACCATTTCACCGGCACACCGGTTCCCCTGCCCTGTGACTGAATCCCTCCCTCGCTGCCAGGTCTGTGCCTGGGGCTGCACAGCACTTCCCTAATCAGGGGACGATCAGGCGGCCCCTTCCACACACTCCCCCAGAGGCGAGCGGGAACACAGTCCTTCGAAGCGCAGAAGTCGCGGTGACAAGGCAGTGGGCAGGCATGCACAAAACCTGCCTGCCGCTTCTCTCTCACTCTCCGTCTCCGCATGGCGAAGTTCTCACTCGCGAAGGGTGGGAAAGGCAGCGCAGCAGCGCGGAGCGGAGCCCAGCCTGCCCCACGCCACTGCCCCACGGCACCCGCAGCTTGGCGGAGGAGAGGCTTCGGCTCCCTGCGGACCGCCAGCCACGGGAGGGGAGAGAGGCCAGGGGAAGGGAGCCGGCCAGGAGTCGTCGCCAGGCACAGGGAAGTGTTTATCTCCAAGAAGCGGAGCCCATCCATCCCACCAGCACGGGTCGGTGCGGGCGGGCAGGCGGCCGGGACCGGGGCGCTGGTGGCCGCATCACCGCTCACCTGGTGAAGAGGACGAGGCCGTGCTGCACGGGGCTGCCGCTCACCCGCTGCCAGCTCTCCCGGATCAGCGCTCGCTGCCCGCCCGACAGCAGCATCCCGCTCTCCATGGCGGAGTGGGGGCCCTGCCCCTCGCCGCCCGAGGCGAGGCGAGGCGCTGGTACCGCGACTCCGCGGCGGAGTGGCCGGCGAGCTGTGACCGCCCGCCCCTCGCTCCGCCGGGGGGGCGCCGGGGCTCCCCCCGC